>PTEX01000081.1:107658-240343 GCA_003342815.1 Eudromia elegans
TCTTTCTTTCTTTCTTTCTTTCTTTCTTTCTTTCTTTCTTTCTTTCTTTCTTTCTTTCTTTCTTTCTTTCTTTCTTTCTTTCTTTCTTTCTTTCTCTTCTCTCTTTCTTTCTTTCTCCTCTCTCTTTCTTTCTCTTCTCTCTTTCTTTCTTTCTCCTCTCTCTTTCTTTCTCTTCTCTCTTTCTCTCTAGTTTCAGAGAAATCATTTGGAACCCCAGTCCTGATCTAGGTTTGCCAGTACTATTTGCAAATATGCTGAAGAGTTCCAGCTGATGAAGTTACGTATGGCGTGCTATCTGGCATGCTCCCTTAAGGGAAAGTCAGGCTCAGGAGATGAGGTTTGACTTCATTACTCTACGTGACCTTAGACTGCTGCTTAGAACAGTCTGCKCTTTGTTTCTGCAACTGTCAAATGAAGATAATGATTCGTACCCATTCTTGTGGCAGTGCTTTGAAATCTTTAAATGAAAATATTATTTATATTCAAGAACTTCCCAGACATGGAAAATGAATGATTTCCATAAGCACAGTATATTTCTTCCTTGTGTCATTCCAGTCTGGAATATCATGACGACTCTCTGGTACTCACACACAATGAGTATGGGTGTGAGAGACAAGTGCCTACATAGATTTTATATACATATATTCTCTGTCTATTACATGCCCCTGTGTTTAATTTTATGTGTACATATATGAGTTTGTATATGTACACAAAAAACCCTCTTGAAGTGAACGTGGGCCTTTCCAATCTCACGTTTGTAGGGCTGACCTCAGCACTCTCAGATAACAAAGCCGGTGAATACTTTGTGTCACTTTAAAAGCTCAAAAATCCCATCACTCTGTTGCCTAGTGAAATACATACATTCAAACGGGACTAGTTAAAAGGATGATGTAATGTTTGTCACAAGCTGATCTCATGCCAACACACATACCTTAATGCAATATTAAACTAAGGTCTGGTCGGTATAATTTTGGGATCTGTCCAAATGGTAATGAAAATTCGCACTAAGCCTCTTTGAAGGGGTGATCAGATGCGCACAGAGATCCATGGAAAATTTTTGTCAAGAATATTCTTTTTCAAGAATAGCCCATTACGCTGGGCATGAGTCTTGCTATGAAGAACAGTCCARTACCAAAGACAGTAAGACATCTGCTGCTGTCTGCAAAATGCAACTGTCACCTTCTTCCCCGGTCAACGGACCAAGGTGGTAGCTGATCTCTGCTTTCTTCTGTGAGTTTTTAAGCTCAGAAGATACACTGTTAATCTGAATTTTAGTCTTCCTTCTCCTTCCGGTTCTACATATTTCTCTGTTTACAGAGATTGTCAGAGATTTCATAATTTCTGCCGCGGAAATGCATGGCTGACTTTGGTTGGTTGTGGTTGCTCTCAAAAGAAGATCTGCTTTTTTCAGTGGAATCAGGACACTATGTTTATACTCCCACAGCCTTTAATAAGTATCTCAGAAGAAAGTTCCTACTTTTCTTTTACCTCTTGCGCTTTTTCTGCCTCCATACTTTTCCTGTTTTCTTTGTGCACTGTTTGACTATCATTGTGTAAACTGTTTCTATATGTGACAGTAAGAAGAACATGAGAGAGTGGTAAAATGAATATGGCAGCAATGCACATTATTGATGGAAAGAGTGTTCTGCATCATGCTTTATGAAATATCTTGTCTGTTCTTGGCTTTACGCAAGTAAATAGAGAGAATATTTTACATTGGAAAGACAATGAAAAGGAGAGAAAAAATGATAAAAATAGGTAAGGAAGAATGCTACGAAAGTTGTGCCCATACTGAATATGCATATGGTGAGGGGAAACAAACATTTGCAGATGCCCCTGATGAAAAAAAACCCTCTTCTCGTCATGTTGCTGCAAGTTGGGCAACCCAGAGAAATCCTGATGCAGCTTTGTTTAGATCTCTGTTCAGATCCCTCCCCAGAGCTGATCTTTCACATTTGGCACTGTAGAATGATGCCAGCTACGGCTGACACTATCTGGGGACAGGATTTTTCTGTGACTGCAGCAGCAGAAAGGATTTACTGCAGAAAGGGCTGTGGGAAAAGCAGCTGCACTGATGTTGTTTTGCAGGGAGGACTTTCATTTTCAGGGGAGGAAGTTTCTCGGTATATGTAATTTCACAGCTGAGAGGCACTATCACATTGTCTTAAAGTGTTTTAAAAATTAAGCAAGAGGATCTATTGGCCTTTTTTTCTAGCCCCTTTTTCCAATCACCCGTTGGAAGGAGGTGATTTATTATGGATGTGTTTTTTTCTGTGACAGGTGGATTTCCCTAATGAATTTGTGCTGAGAGCGGGGAGAATGACTAAACATAAAATTGTTTCTTTGAGGAAGAACCCAGGCTAATGCCCAGCTTTGGAGAAAACCAGAACTGCTGCTGCAGGGCTACCTGTCATCACATGGGGACCACGACAAGAGCAACAGGAGAACCATGCTGGAAGACACACACTTTATGCGGCCACCTACAAAGTTCTGCTCAGTGCACTGGATAGGGGACTGAACCAACTCAGATCCCCTATCAGTTATTTAGAACAATGTCTACAGTGTGGAGAACCACCTGCTTGAAATCAATAGAGATTTAATGATCTGTGAAGGGAAAATAAAATATTCTGCCAAAATGCAGAAGAGGCTCACAAAGTACACTGAGCCCTGGACAAGAGAGAGCATCTCGGGAGAGGCAATAAGCACGATGACAGGGTACARCTGGACATGGAGGGATCAGAGGAGGAGCGTGTCCAGTATGTAGCATCACCATCATAAATCCACAATGTCAAAGAGGGACAGATGCATTTGGGAAAGCATCTGAATGCCTTTCTCTGACTGAGGTGACCCTTATTTGTCTCCTAAAGGGAATTGTGTAAGGAGGAAGGGGAAAGAACAATATGAAGAGGGCACTGCCAAGGAAGCATCATTCCAATTAGATTTTAATAAAGCCAGTCTAAGTCTGATGATGTAAAAAATGTTACTAGCAGGACTAAATAGCCTGCCCAGCACTGCCATTAGAGACCGTGGATCGGGATTACAGACTGATTTCTTGTTTATACTGTGTAATATATGTCCTAGTCAGGCACAGGTGGGACTGTAAGATATCTAGCACTGGAGTCATTATGAGGCCCTGAGGTGTACTTCAGGAATTACCTGGGTTTGGGCCAAATAATGCATTAGACAAGTGGTACATATTTATTTCCAGGTTGTCTTGTAATTCACTATCTCTCATTTAAGTTTCTAAGTCAGTGGAAGTAGAAATAAAAGAGACCTACTAAACTATCTAGACCATTTTCTGGCTAGTGCGGGATTGCTCTTGTAAATACAATCACTTGTTTTGCTAGTGCAATTTTAAATGCATCAAATGATACATCACTTTATTTATGCAAGTAATCAATACTCTAACAGACCTGCCAATAAGTTTTCATTTTCTTTTACGTTTTTGCCTTTAAAAGTACCATCCTATTACTAGTTATGCCCACTGGTGTTAATAACATTTCCAACATATATAGATGTCTTTGGGAACTTTCCATGTGCAACGCTAAGCCAAAAAATATATCTTTAGGTCCAGACTTTTACACACTTGCCCATAATATTTTGCTTGTAAGTGGCCCTATCAAAATATAGGAGAAAGGGACAGCATAAGAGCTATGTGCTCCTCTGTGGGAATAAAAGGTGCTCCAATACACCCCTAAACTATTTTAATCTTTCCTTAAAAGTCAGCCCAGACAACCCCTTAGACATTATTGTGGCTCTCCACTGAACCTGCTCTTTTAGATGCTAATAAGCTACCTAGAAGTGAATTTAGTATTCCTAGTGTGGTCACACCAAAGCCATGTGGAGTGGAACCTTTCCTTCCAGTTTCTAGGGGGTGATATCTTTGACTATGCAGCCCAAAATGTCACTTTCTCTCTCTCTCTCTCTCTCTCTCTCTCTCTCTCTTTTTTTCCTCAGTCACATTTCATTCACTCTCTACTATCACCCTCAGGCTTCTTTAGCATTACTTTCCCCATTTTCCCTTCTGAGAAATAACTGAGTTTTGGATTATTTCCCCTAGATGTCTTGGTTTGAAATTTGAAGGTTTTAAATTTTTTGAAGTTGAGAGTCTTTCTGTTATTTTCTTCTTATAGGTCATATCATGTCATCAGCTATTAAGCACAACTCTAAATGTGGATCATAAGTTATGGATTTCATTTTCATTGATTTCCAAGGGGGACAAAGGAATTGACAATTGCCAACATGGATGAATTTAAATTCCATCCTGCTATCAGCAGTAGAAATAATGAGGATTTATTTCTTACAGCTTAATGTACAATAAATTAGTTCAGATCACTAATATTTGCTGTTTAGAAATTGAAATAAAGTATCTATTCATAGCCAAATGGTGCATTTAGGGTGCAGAATGATTAAGTTTCAAGGAGAAAAACATGGGAATCCTCTTTAGCATGGCTATAAATGGACTGGGAAGAAAACTGTAGTTTGATAATTGCAATGCATTCACAACTCAAGATACTGTATTAAGATACGCTATGTCTAATATGTTTAAACTAAATTTACCATTGATGTAAACTGTGCAATGAGTCCAGCTGACTTATACATTCTCTGAGAGGTGAAGCAGTTTGACTGTTGAAAAACTCAAACCAAGGTACACAGATGTTGCTGGTTACAAAAGTCATGTAGAAGAAGAAAGTGTCTGTCATGCAGGAAGAAATTCTGCGCTCGTTTATACTTGGTCTGCTCCAGGGAAGACTTGCAAGTTTGCCCTTGTGAAAGCAATCACAGTTTGCTGCTTTGCTTATATATATCTCACAACATAAATAACCCAAGTTGCAGTTCCATTTTAGAAGATGTAGGCATTCCTGGCCCTAAAGTTTCTTCTATTTCAAATTAATCTTTTGGACTAGATTGCCTTTTGTAGTTCATGTATCAAGCTGATACACGCCATAAGTTCCTATGCAAAGGCATTATATGAAGATGGAAAGACTTAAATTCACCTGTAGCAGACAAACAAATTAACAGTGTGTCAGACTGCAAGCGCACAACGTGATGACCATTTATCATCTCTATGCATGCATCGTTTGGTAAGGAACATTCAGTTTTAATAACCAAACATASGAAAAACAAAACAATGGAAAAAGTATGAGATTCTTCAAACAGTCGATTGATATCAGCTCTCCTCTAGCAATTTGGGAAATAAAAACTTGTACTTTGTTGTTAATTATTTGGTATTTCTGTTAAAAAAAAGCCAAATCAAATCTATAACATACTCATACACAAAATAGTTTCAGTTAGGTTGTGCTAGACCCCAGTAAAATTTTGACGAAATCTTTATTCACCAGAAATTGTGTTTTTATGTGAAATGATTTTTAATTGCTATAGTGAGCACAAGCCATCCAGAATCTGAACACCCCTGACCTTTCTCTCCAAAAGATGATCCAAATCCAAATGTTCTCCAATAGGAATAACAAGTAGTCACAATCAGGCATCTTGCTTTCTCAAAACCAAATCTGCTTGACTTCTAACAGCTCTAATGGGGGCACCTCCCTTTCTCTGAGTGTTTCTCCAAGGGAGTATTGCCCAGACCCACAGAGTGATTTCACTAGAGAAAACCAATGTTTCAGGACAAGTCACCTTTCTTCACTGACACAGCTTGTCCTGTGCCCTCCATCTTTAAACACTAGACCAAAGGTGTCTTTCCTTTGCCACAGACCTCCTCCATGCTCTGCTCTGGTCCAACCTGGACTTCACTGGCCCTGATGTGGCCCGACCAAGCCCACCTCAACTCCAACCCAAGACGAAGGAGGGGAGCAGGCTCCTGCCCCGTGGCAGCCCTTCCCAGGGACCCCGGCTGCCCCTTTCCCACCACTTCCACAGGAACCACAGAAGAGTTGGAGCGGGAACGGCCATGTGCAAGCACCTGCCAGCTGCGAGGCATTGGACCTGACCATTGTCAATGGCTTTTTCTACAGTCTCAGTTGTAWTCCTTCCCAGGAAAGTTAAATGAGACTGTGATGAAAAGTGCTGGCCATCAACTAGTATTTTATGCTGAGATTCCCAACGATGTTTGCCCCCACCTCAGCTTTTTCTATAGAGCAGGCCTCCCACAGACCGATGGGTGAAGTCTGAAAGTAGACCTGATTTCAAAAATGAGTTTACTTTTATTTCTTTCCCAAGTACAATCAGAATCTGAGACAATGAAATGCTATGKGATTGTAATTGTGGGAATAATTTGTTATATCACTCCAAAAATGGCAATTCGTGACTTAATTAGCTYATATGGCATGAGATACATAACAGTGACCATTCTAGAAACCTCGATAATAAAGAGTAATRATATAACACAAGCCCTTTAAATTAGCACAACAAACACCAAGCTAATGCAGCAACAGACATACTAGGATACTGTGTCTCATTTTTAAGGAAATTTTCCCAGAGATGGGAGGTGCAAGACTCTATCCTTTAATTTGCTCTACTTTGTCTGATTCTTCCTCTTTCATGTGCTAAATTCCATTCCTTTCCAGGAATATAGACGACTTTGCATATTCAAAACTTCTGGAAAAGTATCCAAATCTTTTGATACTTATCCTGACAGACCTAACAAGGAAATTTTCAAACAGAAATGAACCTAATAATCCATACAGCTAAATAATAATTAGTAGCAATACTAAAAATATTCTGAAATTARAAAAGCATGATAATAAACTAAATATCTAAGCTTGGTCTAGGGAAAGGGAAAGAGCATATAAAATCCAAACGTCAGATCCCTACCATAATGTTTAGTTCCATTGTAAAAGTGTTCTGCACCATTTCATAGTAATGGCTCCAAAAGGAATGGCGGCATCGTTACAAGATATGGTTTTGGAGCATAAAAGTGGAGCGTTTGGCCTGAGTTGGCTCTTTTTAAGGCAGGTGGCAAAACTCTCTGTCGGGAGCAAGGATGCAGCTTTGGGATGCCAGTACATGCTGCTCTGGACATCAGAACCATCTGAGGACTTGGGAGAACGTGGAAGCGGGAAACATCCAGCGCTCGCTGGGGTGTCCTGGGTGGCTTTGCCCAGCAGTGTGGTTTCCCAGCTAGGTGGAGAGCGAAGCTGCCCACTGAGCACCAGTGCAGAGCTGAACGACACCCACTCCTTCACTCTTGAGCAGGTAGCAGAGGCTGGATGTTCAACACTATGGACTTCTGCATTTGCCTCCTGTGCATATTTTGCTAGATTAAAAGTAGGAGAATGTGGCGCTAGAAGAGTAGCTCTTCTAGGATAGAAGCAATAGAGGGGAGCAGGTACCTGCACCTCAGCCACTCCTGGTTTATCTTTTGCATTGGTTCAAGCYGCCAAGAAGTGTGGGTTAATGCTGAGCTGCCAGTGTATGCAGTGCCTAAATTACAATGGCTGAGGCTCAGACACCAGCTCCCTCCTGTCGACTTTGTYATGATGAGATTGCAGCCCAGCAGACGGGTGGTAACAAACTGCTGGGAGGCAATAACAACATTTACTCAATGAATGTGAATGAGAGCCCTACTTTATTTAAAGTTGCTGTCTGCTGTGGTAGCTGGCTGACATCAGTATAATGCCATAAGGCAGTGACTCCTGCAGTGATTTCATATTTGATCTGGGAAAGTGGAACTTGAGCAGGCTTGCACAGATATTTCAGTCTACACTGAGTTGTAGTCGGGGTTTAGTGTCTACTTGCACCTTACTCACCCAACGCCCTAATTATTAGCAGCAATATTTTTCAATTTTTCTCAAAAGTAACTTAGGACTGAGAGTTGGTCAAGATGCCATGTGATAGAACAGAGTGTAAGATTTGGTTCATCGATGAAATAAAATCAATCAAGCCCTATGTGAGCTACCAAAGTTTTCAGGGTGAGGCATAAGCCTTGTTAGTTGGCTACTGCTCTCTGCCTGCTTTTCTTATTTATTACTTTGACTTCCAGCACAAGTTCAAAGGATTTTGAGCACATGCTAAAGTTTAAGGATAGTCCAAGGGAGTTAAGTAAGTGCTTGAATTTTATCCTGAATTACGGCTTCACATGCAAATGTGTGGGGCTAGTATTTGTCATATAGCTTCAGTTTTATAGTGTGATGGTAGTCTGTATGGCAATCAATAGTCCTTCAGGCTAACACTAACATCTTATTAATCACATCTTATTAAAAGACATGTTAACAGTAACAGAAAATAGTTATGCAAACATATATGTGTCTGTAACATGGATGGAACTGAGCCAAAGAATTTGTAGCCCAGATTGGAGACTTTGTACTGACTCCATAGGATGCYGGTGGAGTTGGTTGTTCAGTATTCTTGGGTGTTTTGTTTGGCCTTCTCTTGACTTAGGGCTCRGTGATCACCTAGGGACAGGTCATAGTCTTTTAAGGACAGGATAAGCTCTTTGAACAGGACAAATAATCTATGTTATACTATAGCCAGAGTCAGCTCACATGAAGGCTTAGGATTCCGTAAGCCTTTGGAAAGAAAGGAAGAGGAAGCAAGGGATCATCAACTAGGCACTTAGGTTTGGAGAGCCGTCTTTGCTAACTGCACCAATCACTACCTTATTCATCAGAAACACTACGACAGAAACACAGAGAAGCAGCTACTAAGTGAAGTGCTCTCTGGATTTTGCCAGCCAGCCATTTGCTTATTCTGGCTGCAAAGCAGATAGAGATCAAAAACATTCCACGCAAAGTGTGGAGCATCTCTAAAAGTGCTATTGGTAAGTCTGTAACAGCTCTTCGTTTCGACTACTCGCTAGAAGTTTAAGATAGTAACATCTGAAGTACTGGAATATTACAGTTTTCTCAATAACATGTCAGTTAAAATGATTCAATGAGTTTGTCTTCCTTTAGCCARTTGCTGAACATTGTCATTTCAAGAAGAAAATAATTGGAATCCCTTTGAACTCAAAATCAGAGCACTTGTTTTAGTGGCTAAATATTGACATATGATTATTAGTTTAGACCTAATTTATCTTTTTAAAAAAACTCTAACCTCTGCAGGTGTCCTAAGTGTTCCTTGACACTTCTCTGTTTTGCACAACCACCWG
Organism: Eudromia elegans; assembly: GCA_003342815.1. NCBI lineage: Eukaryota > Metazoa > Chordata > Aves > Tinamiformes > Tinamidae > Eudromia > Eudromia elegans. The sequence goes on from PTEX01000081.1 coordinate 116,705, forward strand.
GAGWGGGTGMSTGGGTAGGGGTGAAATTGCCCTCTGCACGTTTCTGTTACRTGGGCAGAACCATATAGAGTGACCAAAGTGAACACACTCATTCTGACTTGTGTTTCATCAYGTTCCCAAATAGACTTTCTGGAGAGATCTCTTTAAGTGAACTTGAGCCAAGGCAGCAGAATGAAAATCTCGGTTTTGTTGAGTCATCGAGGCAAATACTAGGAGAGCTGGGTGACAATGACGGAGTGCTCTGTGGTGACTTGGAAGATTAGCTCTTTCACCTGCTTCAGACATGCCAAATGAAGACGAACTCGCTGACCTCGAGGTGCAGAGCCAAACGCTGTGTGAGCAGCACGGTGCTGTGCGGGAAGTGCGGGAGCATCCGCTGTGGGCCCAGCGGATGCGATGCATCCCACTGCAGTCACTGCTCATGCASAGCTGCTGTGTGGCCACGTGGCAAAGGCTTTCCCAGGAGAAGTGATACCTCAGTGCCTGAAYTGAAGAGTCAGGCCCAAATCCTAAGAAGACTGTTATTGCCTCTGAATGCAAACCACGTAAAATGTGCAAAAAATGGAGTTTTGGTGTGACACTACTGGCATTGTAGATAGCTGCTGAAAAAGGAGCTCTGCATCTGTTTTCTCTCYTGCGAGTTTTGTTCCCAGAACTTGCTGTGATAATAGGAATATTTGCAAAATCTTTCAGAGGCAAAGAAATATGTAGTGAAAAATTAAGCACATCTGTATCTAGCAAGCAATATTTAATAAGGACTCTGTCAAAAYCCTTGAATGGGGCAAACTTTTTATAAGTGACACTGCAACCATGTATGGGACTAATCCAGAAAAACAGATGTAGCACACGTATAACTGTCCAGCAGACATGATTGAAGCAGTAGATTTTGTAATCTCCTGTGCACTCCTCATATTTCTTTTTCTTTTCTTATGCTTCTTACATCACTGCCRGCACGCAGAAACACATATCAAATATAGCTTGAGGTCCTGGCTCTACTCAAGCWAGTGGCACCAATGACTTTGGTGGAACTGTGATTTCACACTCGGTTTATAACTCCATAGAGTCTGTCACTTTGACGTATTGAGAGATCAGGAACATTTGCTGTGTCTCAGCACTCAGACTCCCACCTTTTCTAGGWATGGTCCAGAGTGAGCATGCAGGCTCTTATTTGCAAAAAAAAAATATGATGTGTTGATCACCAAAGAAACATTCATTTATTTTGCCTGCAGCCTGAGCTGGCCSCTTCAATATTGGTCTCTCTATAATTGCATTAATAAAATAAATCTGGAGTGTCTGCCCTTTACCCAACTGAGGGCTACATTTGAGTTTTACCAGAGCCGGAGGGATGAATCTAATTTGTTTAACACAGATCAGTCAGATCACAACTGGTCTTGTAATACAAAGRTGATAAGCAGAGATGCCAAAAAGAGCCAGCCACCTAAGGACTCGGATCAAACAGGACCYGCTACGTGGGGCCCTCTGGTACACCGACGACACCTGCGCATCAAAGGCGACCCCCACAAGAAAAGTGAGCCTGTGACCTTTCAGTTCTTCATGACWTACAAAGAAAGCCCAAGAGACTCCTGTTGGGTTTGCTTAACTCCATTCAATATTATGTTAGAAACATGCAGATAATTAAACTCTGAACTGTTTTTTTGTTTGTTTTTCATTTCTTTGATTTGTCTAGAAACTTTRTTATTTTTTTCTGGATTTAGAGTTTCCTGATGTTTTTTGGAGGACCAGCTATACCCAGGAAGGCTTCCACTGGTAGGGCCCACACAACTGAGCACTGCTACACACCTGACTGCGCAGTTATGCTGCAGGCCCCRCGCATGAGGGAGACAAGTGGAGCCACTGAAGCGTGGCACAGCACTGTGGCTGCCCAGGCCTGGGGAGAACTCATCTTTCACGCCTTGGATGGTCACTACTGAGACAACAAGGCTCTGCCAGGGGGCCCTGGCCACAGGCATTTTGCCATTCCCCTGTAGGGCAGTTGAGCTGAGCAGGTAATGGCAGACCCAAAAGAGGCAGCAAACTGTAAACACTCTGACTAAGCAGTCCTTGCTTCTAACTGTGTGTACTTGCACTTCCCTACTTGTGTCCCTGTGACATTACAATCATATCAGGACTATAATACCGCTTCTCTGGTRTCTGTGGAATATTTTGTGGAACAGAAAGGACTCAAGTTTCTAATACAGATATAAGAGAAAGAAAACAGATAAATACGTATAAAACCTAAAAATTGTAAAACATAAATGGAAAAATAACCAAAAGCCTAGTGTGTCTTTTCTCCTCTTGCATATTTATCAAGATGGGATGACCATGTAATGTAATGCACAGTCAACCTTTACACACTGTGGATGCCAACCTAAAGGCCAGCTACGCATTAATTTTGTTCTGATCTAAGCAGGATCCCAAGCGTGTACTGCTTTTTACTGCTGTGCTGCAGAGATGTCGTTATTGGTGCTAGCACCACCTGTGATGCTACTGGCTCGCTCAGCTCAAGGTCCCCCACCCGTCCCTCTGCCTCGCAGTGCACCCCAGCGTCAAGCAGGGACCAGCATAGGGGGGCTCACAGTAACAAGCAAGGTAAGGCTAGCAGGAAAGGGCTGTTTCACGCTGCGGCCTTTTGGCTCACCATCCAGTGGCCTAACGCAGRTGATAACACTGAGAGGATGGGGAAGGAGCTCAAGTATGGCCAGAAGGCGAGAGGAGAGAAACTCTCCAGAAAACACCTGAGAAAAGAAATGTGGAARAAATGAAGCTCTCTTAGAAAGCTGCCTATAAGGGCGTGCAGTCTTTCGACTGGGAGCAGTGCTCATTGTCACATGGATGTTCATAAATAAAGCTGTAGGGCCAGTATTCTTATTGTTTTCCCTATGGGAATAACAGCGCRTGCCCTCTGTGTGCCTCAGTGCCCAGGGTTAGTTGCTTCCTCCTCCCTTACGGAAACACTAATGTCTGACCTGCTCACGACAGAGTAATTGGCCATTTTAGATCATTACTGGGGGAGAAAATGGCAGAGTCTTACTTGTCTCACCRTAACACCCGTGCCTGCTGCAGCAGAGAGGGAAGAAAAGACCTGACACTGCGCTGAATTTACTTTTGTCTCAGTACTGTACTGAGTGCATGCGATTGAAAGGCTTGTATTGTATCACTGGTCTTTGTTATCAGGCTTCCCATGGTGGTCAGTGTTACATATCTTACATTGTTTGAGCTAATTAAGCCGGGGAATCAGGGAAAGCACATTTCCGGTGGGGATTTATTGCCAAAAGATATTTCAGCTGAAGAGGAAGAAAAGGAAATCTCCCTTTATGTTCAGCATTCCAGAGCTATTTCATAATATTCAGCGGGTGGCTTGGTGGAAATAAACTGATGGCAATGTCAAGAAATGTGAACTTTAGAGGTTTTTCTGTGTTTTGCAAAATTTATAAGTATGGTTAAGATAGTAAGGCATCTGTGTAGTCACGAAAATGATAAACTCTAAATCAGCTTGGTTGCAAACACAGTTAGGCATGCTTGTTAATAACCTATTTACCAGTGATTGCTTGCTCTCAAGGTGCTCTGCACTGCTCTATTGTTTGCACCCCTTTTAAGTTTCTCTAGAGGAGAAATGCAAATGATAGTGCTTTAAATCTTCACTAATATATATTAAATATAGCAGAGGGCCAGGATTTCCCATTTCCTCTAAACACTCCTGTGCAAAAAGTCCAACTTGTGCCCCYTTTTGCACTGATGCTTGTGTCTACCTTTGGAGCCATCTGCTAGGAACAACGGGGCAGGAAGGAGACCCCCAAGCCATGCTCTGTCTCACCRGGCTTTTACCTGCTTGATTTACTAAAGCAAATCAGTGCATGCGACTGTAAAGATTTGGCTTCTGCTTTCGGCAAACCCTCAGGTGTCCCGTCACACTCCTTCTGCCTCTTCCTCTCTCCAAGTGCTCTGTTTAGCAGGAGAAGCTGTCTGTGGAGCTGTCAATCTTACTTATCACTGCCCAGCAGGGTGGAGGCTGCTCTGGGAGGGAGCCGGCTCTCCTTCCTGAAAATAACTCTCCAGCAYGCCACCCTCCAGGGCTCAGGATTTGCAAAGCTCTGCCTGGAGCTTTGGGGACAATATATCTGTATCTATATCTGTATCTCCATACCCATATRCATATCCATATCTATATTCATATCCATACTCATTTACATATCCACATCTGTAATAAACATACCTTATGTATGTATATATATTTTTTCTTTTTTCTTGAGATATRATGGATTATCAGGTCTATGCAAGGTCATCAAGTAATTTAAGCTCATAGGAAGAATTCCGTGTAACTCTCTGACACATTTTTTGAACCATATTTTCCAGGTCCTTTATCTGCCTATCACATGCTGCCCACATGACAAGCCCTTGGCTGAAACATGATCGTTGTCCCAGCCAGAAAAGGAAATCCTGCTCCTAAGGACATGGCATAGAGTCCTCATTAGGGAATGAAAAAAGTTCAGCTTTTTTTTTTTCCAAATAATATTAATAATCATAATTAATGGTGCTGGTGRTAATGATGAAGTTGATAATAATTTATTACAATACTTTTTTCACAAGTAGGTCTAAAAATGCTTTACTAAAAGAGATAACAATAATTATTCTCCATCTTCCAAAAGCAACATGAACAACCCTATAGTATTGATGGTTACTGAAGATGTCCAGTAATCTGGACACCTATGGCATGGTCCTATGGCAAGGTCTGTTTTCAACTTTTTGTTAATTTCTGCCCCACTACACCTATTCAGGGCAAAATTGTGAATGTGTATGGTTTCTGGGGTGTGATTTTTCTTTTTTCTTTTTCTATTTCAGCTCTCTGAAATACAACGGGGTTTTTTTTAATGAATAGTGAAAGAAAAGTGTGGCAACTTAATCTATAGAAAGCATTGCTGCTCTCCCTCATTTAAAGCAGGGACTTGAAGTCAGGTGTCACTATATTGTCAAAGAAAAAACACCTAATTTTTAGGCCTTTTGAGAGTTGCATGAGCATGTTTGAGCAGCCAGATTCCCCTCAAATCTGGCTGGCAATGGGCATGCTCGAGTACAACCTGCCATTGCTATCAATAATCCTTTAGGTCAAGTGAGAAGAGTCTTGGGTGGAAGAGATTCCAGCTTTGCCAATGACACATATAGGTAGGTACCAAGGCGAAGACAGTGTATCGATCTTTCCTCAGATTTTTYAAGCTAGGAAATTACTTGMAAACACTGTCAAAAAAACTGTGCTRAGACTGCAAAAACAGGAAGCCAAAGTCAAATAGAAAACAAAATTCACAGCTAAGGTTCTCTTTGTAATCCTATGCCAGTCCCTTTGTGCAGATTTTATTATTAYGATCCATCTTTAATTAAATGATGGTGCTAATTTTTCCCTAATTCCCCATCCTCATGTAGTGCATAGGATGTTTCTGCTGTTAAAATTAATGAAGACTGTATTGTGAGGAAAGCCCATGGCTATTCGGTCCTTGCCGCACGTGTGCCGGTAGCTAAAAGACAGGCAATAAATGAGGCAATGTGTTACAAAAAGGGAGGAAATTGCAGGGTGGCTCAGGAATTCAGCTGGTTGCCTACCTGCTCCTGCTGTTGAATTCATATGTGATGCTGCCAAGTCACTTTCAGCACAGTTTTCCTTGATGGATGCTCACTGCATATGCCCAGCTTCCCGAGCGCCTACCTCAGCACCTAGAAGCTCCATCGGTGGCAATCTTGCACRTTCAGAGCTCCAAGTTCAGTCAACAGAACAATTTTATCATGCTTTGGAGGCTCCAAAAGTAGGCACTCGTTGTAGGTGGGCATTTTCTTTGACCTTGCTGTGCTATGTCTATGTAACTAGACCTAGCACATAGTGCACTGGCCAAAACATAGACACTGGGAAAATTCAGCGTGTTTATGCTATACCCAACTTTTCTATTTGGCAGGAGAAGACGGAGAGACATCTGAATGCCTCTGAAGAATAAAGGAAAGCCTGAACATCTCTTCCTGCAGATGAATAAGGAACCTGTGTGACTCCATGGGAGAAGATRAGGTTCTCCCAAGCTAAGCAAGGATCCATGTGGAGCCAGCTGGGAGAAATCCCAGACATGGGAGCATATCCAAACAAGTGCTTGTCTGGAGCCTCATCACAGCTGTCTGTACTCTTGRGAGATCTGGGACAGCAGATCTTTTTTTGAGGCTGGATCTTTGGCASAAGAGGCATCCTGTTTGCAGGATTTCCCCCACAGGAGAGTGTGCCTGAAGAGGCAGCGGACCCTCTGCTACAGGCCTCCCTGTCCTGTTTTGCAAGTCAACATCCTCATGTCTGGGCTGGAAGCAGGAAGGAGACAGGGCCTCCAGGTGTCCAGCTCTCCATTCAAACATGACCATGGCATGGCCTGGTAGGACCCAAGGRTAAGAATGAAGGCAGGATGAAAATGGTCAGGGAGATGACAGAACCTCTATCCCTTGGGGGGCCAGGAGGGTCACCTCTTGTCCCTCTATGTGCTAGTGCAGGCAGGAGTAGAAAGAAGATCCAAGGGCTGTTTTGGTTCCTCATGCTGCTGTTGCCTTTGCTGGGTGAGACACAGGGTATGCAGTGCTGTGAATGGGGATATTCAAGAGGCATTTGTGAGCAGGAAACCTGCCCTGGTGCCTGCTGTAAGGTTTGGGAGTAAAAGAGGCTTTGAGAAAGGTGGACCTTGCTGTAATGCCTCTGTCTCTGGGTCCACTAGGTCACAAGTCACATAGACAGGACCTTTGAATGATCAGCTGAGCTGGTAGAAAATAAGAGAACAGGCAAGGCCCACTGGAGATATGGAGGAAGATGAGCCACTCAAAGTCTGTGAAGTCAAAACATTAAGAAAGAGTCTCCGAGCTGGTCAGCTTCTCTCACCTTTCTATTACGGTAAAGAGAAAATGGGAAGGGAAGAACTGAACATTTCCTTCCATTTCACATAAGTTAGSGTGCTGAGCTTGCTAAAAAAAGTCTTATCTGCAAAAAGGAGTCCCTAATGTTTTGGGGCAATTTCTTCTCTCACATCCCCATCGCCACTCCTGTTACGCTGAAGTCTATTCTGAGCCCAGGTAGTGAGTGCTGGACCCCTGGAGAACCTGCAGCCAAGGAAGCTGTGCAGCCACCTCTCAGCAAGAGGCGGGCGAGCAAGCAAGAAAATAACGTCCCTGTCGTGTCCCTGGCCCAGCAAGCTGGGCGCCGAGAGCAGAGAGCAAACCTCTGCGCTGAGAGCAGCGCTGTGTTTTCCCGAGGCCGTGTTTCAAACGGAGCTGCTGCAGCCTTAATAAAAGCTGCGACAGCCATGGCAAACGTGACCCGCTCCATTATTGAACTGTGAGGTGCTGTTTTGTTTTTGCATTTAATATCGGTAATTATGCAATTTCTAGACAAGTTCCTTGTCATAACCAGGACAGCGATGCTGACAAAACAGGCTTTAAATAAGCACTTGTCAAAGTAACAGCTATTTTTGTTTGCCCTATTTAGCACTGTGTTTAATTTCTACAGTGGAAATCTCAGATAATTTTAAATACGTGGCACAGTCTYGGTGCTTCACAATATTCGAAATCTCATACGCTTTCAGAATAGAAGTGATCAGAACCTTCTGGCGCTTCCCGCACCAAAGGCTATAGCTGTTGCAAGACCAGCTTGAGAGCTAGGAAGTGCAGGCATGCTTTAAGGCCCATGAGCYCTTCTTCAGGCTGCAAGAGCCCTTGGACACAAAAGATGCAGTATCCTGCTGTTTCCCATCTCTGAAACCTCCAGAGGATTTTCCAGGGGAAAAGGAAGAACAAAACCACTAATACGGGACTTAACAGCCCTGTTGTTCCTCATATAAGAGCCAAAACAGAAAGTCATCTCAAAGATTCCTTGCTCATAATTAAGAAAATGAAAGAAAARCTTTTCCTCTTCTTTCAAAAATCCTGTTTAAAGCAATGGTCTCCAGGGTTGTTAGGTGYTGGGCTGTCCTATTTGCCCACCCTCAGAAGCAGGGATCGTAGGTACAACCTATTACAACACCGCACATGACAAGAGCAATCCTTAAACCACGGTTTCTGATCCGGTGTTCTGCGCTACGAAGGGATAAGTCTGTGGCTTAGCTTCATCAGAGCGAAATAGGGATGACCCCAGCACAAAACGCATGGAGGGTCACGGCTGAGGAAAGGCAGGCGAGACCAGCACTGTAGGGCTGTGACCGTCATTGAGGAGCGCTTCCTTTATGAAATAAAAATACCAGCCCAGCAGAAAAGGATTGCAGAGGAACATGTGGGAGCAGTTTCGTACTAGTTTGTTTAGGCTGTTCCTCCCTGCACAAGGCTGTAGGCTTCCCAGCCTGTCCTGAATGTGTGTGGTGTGCTTCTGCCTAGTTTCTGAAGCTCTACTAGGACTTACGTGGCTTTCTTTAAAAAATAAAAATATTTAAATGGGGAGAAGGAAGGATCTGAGCAAGAGGATCCTTGTTGCCTTTATGCAGAGGACAGTAGGAGTTACAGCGTATGGGGGTCTTGTGTTTTGAACAACACCCTTGCTTCCCCTCCTTGTCATTTCTACCAGCGGATACCAGAGAGACAGCCAAAGCAAACATAACACATGGGAAATGGTCTGTAAATCCAAAACAAAAGAGGTTTTCTTTTATCAGCTGTTTCCTGTTGTCAAAGAATAAAATATTGCTTTAACCTTTTTCTTTCCTTTTTTTTTTTCCTTTTTTTTTTGGTGTGTGCACTGTGCATAGAAGTGTGGTAAGTCACAACTTTTTAAGCACAGTTCACTTTTATTCTGTGCATTAAAATAATTCTGRCATTAAAACAGTACCATCTGTGTCTATTTTTTTCCCACTTCATTCCCTCTCTTCTCTGGAGTGTGAGATAAAGGTAAGTCAGTAGCTTAACAGGTTAGGAAACAAAAATCAAAAACTTGAAGTGATTCAATGGCACCCGCTTTCTTTTTGCACCGGGCCTCCCCTGCTTTGCTTCTGGAGGTGCACACAGAGGCTGGCGCGAGTGCAGCGTGACCCGGCGTTCCCAGAGATCCCCATCTCGCTTGCTGCTGCTCTCTGTCTCCTCACTCCTAGACGTGGTCTCGCAGCGCTGGTCACTCACGGCTCCAAAGGGTGAGCTAAGAAGCTGAAAATAGCCTCTTTTCTGATAATACAGGGCTCTGCTTATAAAGGCGATGCTCTGGCATCCCAGATAAGATGCAGGCAGGCTTCTCCGATTGCATTCCCAGCATCCCGACCTCTCTCTCCTGGGCAAAAGGGCTCTCTGTTTTCACACTAGCATTACTAAAAATGCTGTTGCAAGAGGAATTGTTGGTGCGACAAAATGAATCTGATGAAACCACACTCACGTGGTAGACTATGAACAAGGGCTATGTAAAACGGCAGATTTTGTTGTATTTCCAGAAATACAGTAAGTAGGATGGAGGCTGCAGGAAGGACCTGCACCTGGCCCTCCTGGGTGTACACACATTATAGGAAAAGGAAACAGTTCCTAAATGCATGGGGACCACTAACTGGCTGGGCTAAAATTCCTGGCCTACAAAGTCAGAAATAATCTCTGAGATGGGGAAATCACGCCAGCTGACAGATGTTAGTAAGCAAAAGAGAACTCAGCTGGAATGCTGGCTGTAGCTCTGTCCTGAGCAGGCCCTTCATTTGGGAGCGCTCCCAAGGGTGTATTTTGTAGGCTGGGTGCCATTCTCACTGGCAGCACCTGCACTTGTGTGTTGTGTGATTATAACACTTGTATACACACGCTCCATCCACCATGACCAGCTGGGCAGGGATACACGTCTGAACTCTGACCAGCTTGTTGCCTACTGGTCTGGGTATGCGGTCATATAACGCATATATTCCAGACTATGGAAAAGGGTGGGCAACTGGAGGTAGGAATCAGGTCAGTCCTAAACCCTGGGATTACGTCCTCTGCCTCAAGAAATGATGCTAATTAAGAAACTCTCCAGAAAGTGGTGTTTCCTTCTACTCATCATGTGGCTCCTCCTCTTGCAATCAGGGCCTTGCACCAGGAAAGCAGGCAACAGCACAGGGTGTCCTCACAGGACCGAGTACTCGGTTGTACCTTTAAAGGACAAACATTGGGAGATGTTTTACAGCGTTCTCTGCTGAAACTTGYCACAGTTGTATTCAACAAGTCTCACCTGTGGTGCTTCTGTGTCTCTCGGTTTATAAACTGCAATGGCATCATGATACAGTTAAGGAGATGCAGAATATTTTGGACAAGATTAAGGAGCAGGAGATTAATGTATGMTGACGCTTGGTTTCCAGCCAAGGTTTAGCATATGTTTACATATATGATTTTAAATTCTAGTGTAAATAAGGCATAGATATGAACTGATAACCAGGCTCTTGGATAAAATATGATGGGAAACACTAGCTGCTTTGAGATTTGATAATCACATTCTCTAGCAAGCATGAATTAGAATACTGTCAACCTGCCTAAAGTATTAGCTCTAGATACATCCTAAGCAGGCCCTTGCTTCTGGAGWATTTAGTAGCAAGTTATTTATGTGGAATAGTTTCTTCATCATGAAAGAAATCTGTTTTTTTTTTAGGATGTTATGATCTGATTTCCATCAGATATAAGCCAAGAAACCCTGAAGTAAACAGCAACTTAATCTGAAATAGAATTGTTCCATTCTAACTCTAAAGTACATTTTTGAGGGTCTCCTTTCTTAGAGGCAAAGAGCTTACAACACAGCTAAATGGTCTGTCGGACTCCCATAAGTCATATGAGATTTTTCTTACATCTCCAGAAGCCTGCTTACCTTTAAAGCACAGGACTGTTTTCTTGATAGCAGTTGTGCTGAATCACATTCAAATAAAGTGTGTCTTATCCTCAGTAAGCTTAAGTTATGCAGCAAAAGTCYAGAGAGATGACCTTTAATCTTCCAAGTCCTTCTCAGTCAGAACTCACAATCCTATCGCTTAACTCTTAAATAGGAGTTAGGAATCTAAACAGTGGATTTGGCCTAGGTCCTCAGTACACGTTGGATCTTGCATAATTTTGCTCTTGCTTTCCATTAATTTTCTCTTCTTTCCCCAAAAGATTTCTTTGGGAACAGGATCTTCTCAAATCCTGCATGTGCTGTGCTCTGCAAAAAAASGGTGTTACAGGTGATGCCTTCAGCTGGACTAGGTAGAAAAAGAATTTCTGGAAAGGACTGTTAAAAGAAATTTTCCCTCCACTTCTTCATCATGATATTCATCTGACCAGCAAAATGAGCTGGTGTCCCACAAAATMATCTTGAATTCTTTCAACTTATTCATCAATGACTGGGACAGCCATTGCCAAGGCACAGAGTGCATSCTCATCAAGTTTGCTGATGATATGAAACTGGGAGAAGTGGCWGATGCACCAGAAAATATGCAGAGGGACCTTGGCAATCTGCATAGATGGACAGAGAGGGCTTCATGAAGTTCAGTAAAGGTAAGCGCAGGGTCCTGCACCTAGGGAGGAATAACCCCAAGCACCAGTACAGACTGTACGCCGATGAGCTCTGCAGACAAGGACCAGGGTGTCCTGACGGAAAGGCTGACCATGAGTCAGCAATGTGCCCTTGTGGCCAGGAAGGCCAAKGCCATCCTGGCCTGCATTAGGCAGAGCGTTGCCAGCAGGTTGAGGGAGGTGATSCTGCCTCTCTCCTCAGCTCTGCTGARGCTGTGTCCAGTTTTGGGCTACCCATYGCAAGAGAGACATGGAGCTACTGSAGAGAATCCAGCATARGCCTACAAAGATGATTAAGGAACTGGAACATCTCTCCTATGAGGAAAAACTGAAAGAGTTGGGCCTGTTCAGCCGGGAAAAGAAAAGATCGAGAGGGGATCTTGTCAGCGTGTACGAATACCTTAAGGGAGGAGGTCAAGAGATTAGGGCCAGGCAATTTTCAGTGGTGCCCAGCAAGAGGACAAGAGGCAACAGGCACAAACTGAAACACAGGAATTTCCATCTGAGTAAAAGGACAAACTTCTTGACTTTGAGGGTTGACATAGCACAGGACCAGGTTGCCTAGAGACCTTATGGCCTCTGCTTCTCTGGAGATATTCAAAACCAACCTGGACTCAGTCCTGTACAACATGCTCTAGGTGACCCTGCTTGTGCAGGGAGGTTGGACCAGATGATCTCCGAAGGTCTCCTCTGCCCTGAGTCATTCTGCAGTCCTGTGCTTCTGTAAGCAAAGTGCAACTGTGGTAACTTCTGTGACGTGCACGGGCCATGCCGGCCTGCGATGTTGCAATCACATTCCTTTTCACAGCAAGAGCAATTGGATGTATATGTATTCCTCGTAGGCGTTACATACAAGAGGAAGCTTTCATGAAGAGAAAGGGGTTTTTTTTACTAGATTAACTAAAGAAAGAAATTTTTTCTCTTCCTTCCCTAAGTCCTCTATAGCACTACATATATCTTCTTCTGCCTATGCTGGAAATATGTCTTGACACAGGAGAAAAAGGAGCCTCTTGTAAAATACTTATAAATTTTGTAAATGTTATCTTAAGCTTTTTTTCTAGGAGACGTCACTGAATACATGCACCTGTAAAAAAGAAAAAAAAACTCTAGGCAGAAGGCTGAAGGTGCAACTGGGTTTTGACAACATATTAGACACTTATTGATCATATTTATCATTTCACAGCACAGAGAGAAAATGCTAAGTGGAAATTCTTATTTTTTATTAAGGGAATGCCTAGGCTTCATTCTTTCCAGTCTTGAATAGTACAGCATTATAGTATAACTGCTTGTTCTTGGCAGTAAAGTCCTCCCCTAAAACAGCATACATCTAGCTCTGTAGCCTTTTAAAACAACAGTGGGTCCAAAGAMGTTATTGAATCAACCCAAGTACCGTTGTTTTAACTGAAGATCTTTCCAAAGAAATGAGAATATATTCATGGTCCTTGTGCCTGGATCAGTCCCACACAGACAGGACAACACTCCAGAGAAAGAGACTGGGAAGCGAGAGTTTGGGAAATATGCAAAACCAGAATATAAGAACTAGAATACTTTCCTTCCCTCTTGAACTGCATTCTCKTTTCAAAGGCAGGATTATCCTTTCCCAACTGGGTGCTTAGAGCCTGGTTTGAAACAATTATTATCATTCACACGAAGCACTTTATTTCCCATTTAATACTGTGTAGCAATAGCGATTGAGAATTCATGTCTCCCAGGCATGGGGTAAATGAGTGCAAATAAAACATCTCACCACTGCTGTTCAAAGAAGTGGCCTTTTATTTATTCTCACAAGGGTAAAATGTCGTGTCTTCGTTTTGCAAGGTTACTGCATGTAAAATTCAGGAAGGGTTTTGTAGCAGGGCTCAAATCAACCCTAACACTGCAGTGAATTCATGGATCAGCTGCCACAAAACAGTTATACTGAGCCCAAGTATACGTGCTCCTGGAAGTGCAAAAAGGAATAGTGGAGTCTCAAGATCCCACTACAWGCAAGGTCAGTCTGAGTAATTAATAGATTCTCTCTTCGTACTAAATGCCAATCAAGAAGAAGGGAAAGAATTATTTCAGCCCATCTCAGGCACAACGCGCAAAATATGCTCTACCAGACAAAACCCTGAGGCCTCAGTTCCTCCGCTCTGATGAAGAGCAATTCGAGATGCTTGGCAGCCTCRCTGGCATTCACCCCCTGCCCAGGCTGGCCGAGCGCCATACCTGCTCCAAGGAAAGGCATCCTGAGGRCCTGGTCCAAGCAGCTGATGGGACCTGGTAGGCAGGTATGCAAGTGGGTGCACAGCCAGGTGTGTCGCGGTCTCTGCAGTAGGTTCACATTGCACATCTACTGYTCTCTGCACTGCGCAAGGAGCAGACAGAGCCCTGGGTCTGCTCCATTTCCACTTCTCTCCACCCACAGCCCAATACTGTAAACATTGTCCTTGGCAGCTCTCCTTCCCTCTTGGGCTGTGGGAGCCAGGAAGAAACAAGACAGGGAAGCTCTCTCCCAGAAAATGTCTTCCATAGGAGTTCCTTCTTTGGCAGGAGATCCTTCCAATTTCCATCTACCTCCAYAGAAGTTTGCTGTTGAGACAAGAAAAAAACCTGCTGATCTGTTAGTTCCTGGGCCAAAGAGAAGTATTTGGGTCAGCTCTCAAAATTCCCGCAAGGGGCAAATGAATGCTCCGTCATTAAGCTTTCTCATTTTCTCCACCATATTTCCTGGACAGCCAAAATTTGGTGGCAATTACTCATAGGTGCCTATGAAAAGGAAAGCTGAATGTACCTAGTATTTTCTACGTGCCATCTTGAATTTCACACAGCACCAAAAGAAGATGTTTCTTGGTGGTAGTCTTTTTCAATATGGAGAAGACAGGAATGGAGGTGKGGCCTTTTTTTTTCTGCGATTGATGATTTTTGCCAGAGGATGTATTGCTTTTCTCTTAGTCCCATGCTGTGGCTTTTTATTTTTAGTCTGGATGTTGGCAATTGGCAATCATGATTACAGCCTCTCGGAGCACTGCTYCGGGTGACATTCATCTGGAGAATGTTGAAACATAGGGGAAATAATTATAAGCAGCAGCTGCAAGACATTTTTCACCCCAAAGGACACAGAAGAAGCCAGCACAACTTTGAGATGTGAAGGTTCAGCTGAGGATAGTGCCAACCGCTTTATCAAGCTAGTATAAATCCCCCAAACAGATAGATCTATGTGACACAGTGATATTGGAGTAAATAGAGTTAGTTACCAACCTGCTATCTCAACAGTGTATTTAGAATTGGATCAATTCTCCATTGCTGAGAAGGGGCCAGGCTTGCCTTCTTTGCCAAACCACCCTACAAGGTGAGAGCAGCACACAGCCACACAAAACCACTTTGGATCTCCTAATCTGTTAGGCTAGACCCAGCAGAGACTGGAGAAACATTAGGAGCAATTAGGAGGAATAGCAACGGCAGGGCAAMGCTGTGACTAAAATTCCTCACCCTGCTGTGTTTCCAGCTATGTGGACACTGAAGGGAGAGCAAGGAGCTGGTGTGTGTTATTGGGGAATCTTCTTGTGGTGGTTTCGTCCTATTTCTCAGCTGCGGCAGAGTCACCAATAACTTACCATGATTCAAAATGAGCAGGCCAAGCTCATTGCTGGTGCAGGCAGGTGACATATGAAAGTCCACTTAAACCAGCTTTCAAACTTCGAACTGCTAAATGCTTCAGGTTGGGAAAGACCTCCCTGTCCAGCCCTGTGTKCGAAGCAGGCCAACGTGGGAGATGGCAGAGGTTTGAATGTTGTGCCTCCTGACCCTGGAGCTCCTGCAGTCCTGCCTGTGAGTCTCAGGAGAAGGCGGCTGCCCCGGACCCCTCTGCACGTCAGACTCCAAGGAGAGAGACAGGCGCAGGGTTGAGCAGGCTGCCTCAGGCAGAGCACCGAATTACTATAACATGGAATATTTGGACTCACCCTTGAAATATATTTGCTAATTTCAGGTGCCACAGAAAATGAAAAACGACCTTGCTAGGGATTTTCTCAGCTCCCATATTGCCATGGTCCTCATTGCTTGACTGCTATTAAAATCACAGCCACCAAAGCTTTGCTGTTACCAYGTTGTTTAAAGCTGAATGATGAAGGACGAGCCTGCCCAGCCAATCCACTGCGTCTCCATATTTGCCGGGACTATTAAGCCCTGCAGTGCAAGATTGATGCCTTCACAGGATGGAGAGAAAATCTGAAGCAATCTGAGATTTTGCAAACCTCCCAGAGTACATAGAAGTTTAACCATTAAGTTAGAGTYAAAAGACACACACAATTTCAGGCCTTTTTTTTTAGTATAAGGGTGAGTAGAGCTAGCTAGCTAGCTAGTCAGCTATCTGCCCAGCTATCCCAGCATGCTATTTTTCACAAAGACACAGACATATGTATTTACAAGCATWCATACCTACATATGTCAGCATTTTTTGTAACCCAGCATTTACAGGATGCAAACCTCCACCCAAAGCTAAATCTGACATAATAAACCATCCATACATTCAGAAATATTCATGGTATACATTAAAATTTGCATAGGAGCTTTTGCTATTTCTGCAGAGTTCTGTCCACATTAGTCTCATCTCACTATTTCATACTCGCCCAAGGGCATTTGGGCTACAGGTGCTTTGCTCTGGCCCACTATAGGACTCTTTCTCACTCATTGCTATCAAATGCAGGAGAACTTGGAGCACTGGGATGAATGGAGGGAGATACAGTCAAAGGCACTGAAGCTTTCCTAGCGCTCGGGCAATCTCTTCTCTGTCTCCCCTAAAGCAATCAGGTCCCAGCCTGAGCTAAAGCATAGCTGTGCAAGCAAGCACAGGTTCAAAGTGCAAATAAATACGTGCTCGAGGGCTCCCTGTGGGGATGGAAGGTGAGCAAAAMCAAAGGTAAAGACATGGTAAACATACCCAGCCTGTCTGGAAAGAAGAACAGGTTTGCATAGGATGGGGAGCCTGGAGAACRTATCACAGTTCTGCTTTCTGAACGCTGCCAAGTTGTCGGAGTCTCCATTCTTCTTACAAACAAAACACATATATCTAATTGAGAAGGGAGGGAATTTTATTTAATTAGTATCTGTAAGGTATTTTTACTTAGGCGTAGCCTAATTCAGTCATCTCTGTGCTGAGGTGTTCGTTGAGGTGCAGAAGGAAGACTGTGTTAATATCCAAGATTGAAAAACCACCATGCGCACCTCAACTCCAGAGTCTTCATCTGAATCTTATGTGGCATCTTACTCRGAGGAGGTTTTCTCTATATGTGTATACGTCTATCTACTCTCCAAACAGCAGGCGTGTGGCATCAAAAGGAGAGCAAGCAAACTGGGAAGGGAAATGCTATTGTTGTGGGTAAACTAACACTTCTATGGGGTAAAGATGGATATTTTCAGTTTTCCCAGATGTAGGTCCATTCAAACAAGCACGAAAGCAGAGCACTCTGCTAGATGAACATGTTTCTTTTTTCTRCAAAGACAGATGGATCTTATTATACTATTCTTTTTCAAACTGAGGCTCCACCATGAGGACACTGCAGGCCTGTTTTGGGACCCCCGGTCCTTGGAGAGTGAGAGAGTTCCTCATCACAACAGCAAGGACTCCCCATTGCATTCAGATGTTGYCTGTGAAAAGCGACGTGAGTGAAGTTCCGCTTTGCTTGACTGAGCTTTACCGTAGCAGTTATTGTTAGGAAAAGTGAAGAGATACCTACTACATCTCCTGGGAAAGCAAGAAGCAGCTTGCTCTGGAAGAGACAGCTATTACACCGAAACTCTCAGCATAGCGCTCTATTTTTGGCTTTATGTATTCATGTCTGCTTGAATTTCCCCTGCAATAACAGCTTTGTGATTAAATGAGTAGAATAAATGGCTTCAGAGCAGCTAGGGATGGGCAGAAATGTAATTATTCATTTATTGATAGATAGTGACGTAGATATTGATTTATACAGGATATTAAATGTTCTGGAGTTGGGGAATGAAATGCTATTAGGATTTTAAAGGAGGAAATATTGTCACCTTGTTTTCCACTTTTAAGCATCCATGGGGAGAGTGCAATTCTGTTACTGTTAAATTATTTGAATGCTTTGAATTACTTAAGAATCTTCAGCATAGGCTGCTACATGTGCAAAAGCTTTCTTATGGGAAATCAAATTTGTTAAAAAAAAAATAATAAAAAAACCTACAGGTCCTTTTTTTCTGACTCATCTGTGGCACTTCTATAAAAGAAATATAGCAAAACACAGAGTTTCATAAAGAAATCTATCCATCTGTCTACCTACATTGACATCCGATTGTYTCTCTCTTTTGCTACTTGGATAATAGTACAATTGCTGTACATTGCACTTTCCTAAGCAGGGGCAGATGAAGCAGGAAGCCCCTCTGGAAGTAGCCCAGGCCCCTTCCTTTGCTTCTTTTTGTTTCAATGCAGCCAGGTCTTTCTTATGTCTTCCATGGAACAGCCATGGTCCTCCATGGAGCTTGCTTTGTGAACAGTCTTCGGCAAAGTTTTACCACTTTTGCAGCTGCAAAAATGCTTCTCATATGTGTGTCCTCTGATGGGGCGGATGTTTCTGGTGCACATTTTCAGTGATACACGCAGAAGTAAAAGAGCAGATATTTCTCTCCACGTGGCGTACTAGCATTGATGGATGGGGCAGTTAAAGCCTACCTAACATGAATGTACCAGAGTTCTCCTCCTGGACAGTTTTCATGCATGGCATCTTTGTACCTCTTTCAACTTTCTCTTCAGGTCTCCAACTAAGGTTGTTCTTTTATTTATTATTTTGGGGGGGCAGAAAGTGAGCTATCAAATACTCACAAATATGCAACAAATAAAACATTTGTTTTCTATAACTAGTGTTCACTATTTCTTGGGATGGAAAGAAAGTGTTGGGTTCAGAGCTTTGATGGAGTGAGTGCCCTCTTGTTAGAAATAAGAATATCCACACAGGGTAAATAACTGCTTTAAGGCCAAATCAGTCCTCTTATTCCCACCCATTCCACAGATGTCCTCAAAATTTGTGAATTTGAYGATTATGAATCAAGAAATTCAAAGTGAGTGTGTCACTCATACATCAACTGTAATTGGATTGTAGACTGTAAGCAACCTGAAATTCTCTTACTCACTCAGCACTCCTAAGAGTAAATTTAATGTTGCCTTTTCACCACTGCTTCAGAAATGGTAAACACMTCCATATTTTCTGACCTGCTAGCATATTTTGGTACAATGGCCTGGACAAGCCTTGGAAATCCTCAGAACAGGATTTGAACACGACTTTTCTCTCTCTCTCTTTTTTTTCTTTTTTTTTTTTTTCTGGAAACATAATCAATTCATGCTGTTAAGTGGGGAAAAGCTGAATAGAAATTGTAGTAAAATATATTCTCTTGGGAAAATGAGTGGAAGAATTTTAGAATTACATTGAAAATATTCTCAGTGCTGCACCTCACCTTTACAGATTTTTTCCAGTAAGATTTCCATAACCATTTCTGTGAAGTTTTTTTTATTTCAAAAGTTACAGTATTATGCAATTCTCCTTCCAATCTAATGTAGGTCAATTCAGAAAGAAATAGTTTTATTGTATAATACTTGATATATAATCTATCTGCCCATCTGTCTATACAGTTAGGAAGCACTTTCTTTGGAAACACAAATATCTTCTGCATGTACACAACAATGCCAGGTCTCTGTGTACATTTCAATTTAATGTTTTCCATCTGAACCTTCCTTCTTGTTTGCAAGTCAATGATATTGATGTTCTCCATTTTCAAACTTTTCCCTTGTTTTAAATGTATGTCAACAGAAAAAATGTCAGCTCCCTCAACATACAGCACAGCTCTGTCTCTAATCCAAGTTCATTAATAAAAGATAAAGATTTGCATCTAATTACTTCAGATGAATGCTTAACAATACTTCATATGTGTTAATTTGGCACATAACTGAGAATATGTTTCTCACATCCCTTTTCTTATAGAAGCCAAAAAAAAAAAGTAAAAAAAAAAGTTCACTTTCTCCCTCCTCCAAAGAGATTTGAAAAATACTTTCTTTACACACGCTTGCACATTTCTTCCAATATTTTACATTCCTATGACCTACGTACTCTCTAGAAAGGCACTATGTCTAAGGTCAATGAAACATGAAAACGAAACTCTGAGAGCAGCCACAGAAACTACCTTTTACTCACCACTTCCTCCGAGAGCAATGGTTAAGTTTAGCAGTYATCTATTATTAAAGAGACCAGGACACTGCGTTCTAGGGAGATATGACTGGGCCAAGGTGGTACAGTGCTCAAAACCCACAAATGACTGGAGAAGGTGTAAAGGGAAGGATTATTTACTGTTCCTCACCCAATGAATTAATCTAGGAGAGGATTTAGGGCAAATCAATAGAAACCACCAGCTCATTCTCATATTGTGAAGTCAAAGCCACTGGATGTTGAGATGGAAAAAAGATAAGCAGGTTGAAAAGTTTACTGCGTAAATTAATGGAGGCAAGATCAATTAAACATGATAAGCATAAACATCAGACATAGCATGGAGAATATGAATGCAGGATGGTTATTTACTATTTCTCACCATTTTATTAGGCCTCCAATAGCTTTTTTTTTTTTCAGTTGACCAGGCAGCAAGTCCTTACAATAATTACCCATGTGATTAAGCTCAGGGACTGATTGCTACAGAATTATGGGAAGGCCAGAAGTGAAACACAATCAGAAAGACTGGGAGCAGAGGAGACGCTTGAGGGATGTTAAGCACTATAATACACAAACATCTTTCCACCCASATTATCAGGAGCTGCAAGGCTGAGCCCGTATTTACCCTTTTCTTGTGTAGTTTCCTGAAGCAGCTGCTCCTGCTGGTTGTTAGAGGCAGCTTTCTAGGCTATTTGGTCTGACCCTGCTGGATGTTTGTGGGTTTCTATCCAAACGATCAGTAGTGAAGTGGCATTTGGATTATCATCAAAACAAAAAGGATGACGAAAGACAATGATACAACAGAGATTGCGTATAGTCCTCCTACAGCCATAGCTTGTTTGCAGACTTGGAGGGAGACAGCACATCTATATGTGTAAAATGTGCCAAAGGGATCTGGACACTGAACTCCCCAAAGCCTCCRGCTGTTTCTTTTGTTTGTTTTCCTATCTGAAAGTTTTAGCCACAAGATTTGTACTGAAGTGACCTAAGTCGCTATAGTTGGGTTGAACCATTATAAAAAAAAGAGTAGGTTTAACCGTCATTTTTCATTCAGAATGGCTGTAAGAAACATTAAGCACGCCCGTCCTGAGAAGGCATTTTGGAGGAATAATCTCCACCATGTAGCCTGAGCTGAAGGTTGTTGCAGGGGTAAGCTTGCTTGTTTGAGCAGSAAAGAAAGCAAAGGGGTACAGGGAATAACGGGGCATGAGAGAGCCTGATGAACACGTGGGCAGTGTACACCCCAAGTTAGGTTTGGGCCGGGGTGGTTCTTAAGGAGTTTTGGAGTGCAGTATATAGAAATGACCTCTTTTTTGTTATTGTTGTTTTCTTCTGTGCTTAAAGCAGCAGGATGTCGTACCGTCCTCCATATAAACAGGATTTCATCAGAGGGACCTGATTACATCACCCATTTCTCCTCCTAACTGGAATAAGCCAGAAGAGTTTGCATTTTCATTAACCACTCAGCCTAGAGGGACTGTATGGCATTATAGAGGGACCAGTGCAGCAGGCTCACCAGCCAGGCTGCATCTGCAGCACCTGCAGCACGTGCACTGCAGCTGGGCTCATGGCAAGGGGATGTGCTGACTGGCAGGGAGGGAAAGGGAAATTTCCAAATGCTAAAGTGCATCTCACAGAGTTGATGGCAAATATTAAACATCAACAGCTAATATTTTGTAGGTATTTAACTTCAGGGTGTTTCCTGTTAGCAAGCAGAAACCCAACAACCCCCTTGTCTTCTCTGCTCTGTGCATCCAGCAGCCGGCAACATGAGATGCCAACTGCTTGAGGGTGGAAAGGGCTTTGTRGAAACTAATGGGGAGGGCAAGCTTGATAAAGCAAGGACAGCATCTCATTCGATGCCACGCTAAGAGTTTGAAGCTAGGAATACTCTGCATGTAGATGGGCATGCTTATATGTACATGGATATATAYTTATATATTTATGTGTGCAGCTGAACCCAGAAGTCCCACTCACTTGGAAATTGAGGAAAGGTGAGTCACAAGAAGGAAGAGATGGCATTTTGGTGCACAGGGATAAGGTCGCTCCTACAGCAGGGCAGGAGGTTATCAAGGAAGCAGCTGCTCTGCTCCTTCTCGACACCTGGAGCAGAAAGGAGACCATGTCCTGCTCCCTCGCCGCCTCCATCTGTGTTCCTGGCCAGGGCAAATCAACACCTGGGTGGCTTTCAGTGCCCGCTGGAGATGTGCAGTTTTGATSGGCCGCCACGTCTCAGGAGTGCCCATTACACGGGCGTAATTGCTGCCCTGACGCGGAGCCAAGCCGGCCCACAGGGAGAAGCGGTTTCCTCCAAACGCTGCGGAGACCTGTGGCGGGTGCCCACGCACGTGTCCTTCCTGCTGCCTGTCCTGCTCTTCATCACCTGCCGGGAAAGCCCCGTGTTGTGTGAAACGTGGGGAAAGGAAACACCGGGTTAGCATTCCGCTTGTGTAAGAGGAAACACAAACAAGGGTGTATTTACCAATAGCTGTATTTACCAAACACGCCGGCGGTGCTGCCCTTGGAGAAGGATCTTGTGGAGAGCCAGCTCTTCTGCCGGTGGGAAGAGCCGCAGCTCTGCTGAGCTCAGTGGAGGGTGTGTGACCGACGGCATCTGAGGAGCTGGGTCCTGCACGTCCGAAGGCAAGGAGACATGTAAAGGTGCACACCTCTGCCTAACTCCACTGACGGGCTCCCAAGTGGGAAAAGGAAAATAAGGATTGCCCTGGGAGAGAGCTAAGAGCTCCCCAAAATGTCCTARCTCTTGGGGCATCCCTCCTGCACCTGCAGACTGATTTTGCAAGAGGTGATGCTCCATAAGCTGATGTTACTCCTTCAGAAAATGCCACTTGCTGGCCTCGAGTGCTCTGCACACTATGGATGAGACAGACTTCTGTCTGATCAKCAACATCTGCAATGTGTCCTCCCGGGTGCCCTTTTGGGAGGCTCCAGTAGTGGTAATGTGAAAGCCATGAACCAGAGCAAGCTCYAGTGTGAAAGGCAAAGCTCATTTCCATTTGACTTTGCACCACATGTGCGAAAGGACACTCTGGAGCTTGCACCAGCCTAAGTCAAACCAGTTTCGAGATGCCCACCACTCATTTCTCTCTTGCAGGCACCTGTGCAGGCAACACACCCATAAAAGCCCATGGCATCCTGCGTGTGCTGCCATCAGGCACAGGGCAGAGCAAGCTCTCTCGAGCCCGCACATCGCTGGGACCCCCGCAGGTCCCATACACAGAAAACCTTCCTCATGCCTCTGAAACACACCGAGAAAGGCTGGGGTGATGGGAAGGGGAGCTGCTGGCGAGTTGTGCCATGTTAAATAAGCCCATTCGTTGGAAGCAACGGGGCCTGATTTACATCTCCTCCGCACGGGCAGCGGTGCCGCTCTGCAGCTCAGSGGAGCTGCTCCCCTCCTGGTTGTGCATTGCTGCCAGCAGGCCCGAGCCCGCGCAAAACCACCCTCTCCAGCCTGCCCTCGGCGCTCCTTGACTCACCCTGCCTCTCACACCGCCCGCCCGCCCTGAATCAGGACTGACCCCATTAAGTCAACGGGCACCCACTCGCATAAAAGCCGTGCAAGTGGGAGGCCAATCTGAACCAGCCTTTTCATAGGGATGTTATCTGATTATTTRCTAGGCTGTTAAGTAACAAGTGCTATCCACAGCAAACTTAACAGCAAGCAGGCATGTGGTGCTGCTGAGATACGCAGCAATTTCCTGCTATTATTTGCACATTTTACAACATTTTAGGGGAACAATTTAGTTTTTTAAGTTAAGCGTGTTTGTGCTGTTGCTGGAATACAAAAGATCATTGTTACGCTTGTTTTGTTTCACACAGGTTCTGTTTGTCTTGTGGTTGCTTTTGGGGAGGGAGAGCTCTGCTCTGACAGGGAGCAGGTTTTCCGAGAAGCAGGAGCACAAAAACACCTATCACTGGAGGGGGTGCTGAAGTGTGAGAGCACCCGCCAATATCTGCAGCATGCCAGGGACAGCACGTTTCTCTTCTTGCAGATCTTCCTTGTGGAATATCAGGACAATTGTGCTGAGGCCATGTCCTCATTGAAAGGGACTGGCCTTCAGGACACTTGACCAAGTGTTAAAGAGCTCATAAGGGCTTGGGCATGAGCAAAGCCAGGCAGGTTTTGCTACCTTGAGACAGACTGTTCCTTCCCCAGCAACTTGGCCATGAATGGACATGGGAAAGGACATCCCGGTCTAAGGGAAGGCACAAGGATGTGAATTCACACCTCTGCTTTTCCATACATGACCTGGCATAAATTAATGGTATAGGTTAAGTGGATGATGGTTTGTATGCCTGTTAGTGTGCAATGATGTAGAGCTAGGACTGAGTACTTGTAAAAGGGCAAATGATTCATCTTTTCAGGTTTAAACACTTTTTGAAAACACTTTTTTTTTTCCTTTTCTTAACCTAGCAGGTCAGTATGCAGCCTCCAAAACCTGCAGAACTGGCCCCACTGAGTCCTTAGCCACACAGTCACTGTTCTTCTCCCCTCCCTCCCACCTCTGCTGTTGCCTCCTTATGCCCCGTGCAGGATCTGGTTTGGTTGGAAATTAACCCAGGCCCTGGCAATGATTAGCTTCCAGCTGCATGAGTCCCTTTGGGGTGAGAGCTCCCTGCAGCAGCAGGTCCCTCTGCAAAGACCAGCGTCCTCAAGGAGGACCCAAGGGACACCCTTCCTTGTCACCTACAAGGGCTCTCAGAAGGACTGAGGAGCAAGGTGCTGGGCAGCAATATCCCTTTTCTGTCTGCTCGGTGTCTGCTCAGGAACTGCCTCTTGCTTCCTTGGAGCTTGGGGCAGGGTTATGTTCCTCCCCGTCCTGCTCCCTGCAGGTAACCCAGCCAAGGACCTGACTTCAAGAGGAAGAGCAAGGAGCTMAGCAAAAGGGCCGCTGCTCCTGTGCCGCCTCTGCCTTATGGACTCAGCGGATCCTTGCGTTTCCCCGAGAGYGCCTCTCACAGAAAACACAAGGCCGGATGCGTGAAGCTTTCCCATGTCTTCCCTGCACTCCTGAATATTTTTCCTCAGAGGGGCTCATTTGTGGAGCAGCAGGCCAGGATTTGCCTGTGAAAAGTGAGCGGGGGAAGCGATGGCACAGGCCACTCACACTCAGCCTCTGCAGACTCATTGCACTAAGCTAACTGGGTCATTTGCCTTCGGTAGCAAGGTTGTTTTTCTCCCCCCTCAAGTAAAACTGGCTTTTATGTAAATAATTTTTGGACTAGCTGCACTGAACTAATTATCTGGGTCATTCAAATTTCTGCTTCTGGAAGTAATTATGGCCTTTGGGAGTATACTGTATAATACCGATTTATGATTGGAGACTGAGAGCTTTCCTTATCTGCATGAATAGTATAAAGCGAGGTTAGCAAATCTTCCTTACATCCTGAGGGCCACAGCGCACTCTTCTCCCTTGCACACAGCTCCTACCCGGGCTAACAAGCATCTCCGTTCTCTGCTTCTGCATGCGCACGCTGAGGCCTCTTGCTCTGGGTATACACCAGCAACCTCTGGTCTGCCTTTTGCAGCATTGCTCCAGCATCCTTATCTATCCTTTTCTTTCCTCTTAAGTCTCACACTCCATTAACTCACAGCTAGGGCAGCAGTGAAAAATATGGAGGAAGAGGAGTAAAAATATAAGGGAAGGGCAGCACTGGGGAAAGCTGGGTCCAATTTTCCAAACCAAAAACTGGTTTTGGAAGGACTGCCTTTCCGCAGTGACCGAGGTATCTCAGGCTTAGTGTGAAGGGGCTGCCAGGTTGTGCCAGGGCTCTCCCACGCCGCAGGCAGAAGAGGGGATTGGGCTGAAAGAGTGGACAAGAGGTGGCAGCAGATGAGACAACATCTCATCTTGGGGCTGTTGAGTGCCCCTATCAGCCCTCACGGTGGTAGCACAGCCACCGGGCACACAGCTAGTGTGGTGCCACCTTTGAATTTTTGACCCAGTTGCCGTTTTTAGATTTTTTGGTTCCATCCTGGATACAACTCGAGAAGATTTCTTGCAGGCTTCAGCTGAGAGCAAGAACCAAAATCTATGCTCTAAAGCAAAGCTGCATAAAGCCAGGGAAGGGGAGAAGTTAACCTAGAGCCACCGCCAATATCGACTCAGAGAATGGATAGAAAGTGGAAAAATGTTGCCTGTGTGTCTTATTTCTTTAAACTGAAACMAAAAATAGGAATCACGGAAAATATGAAAACAGTAATGAGATGAAACATATGTCTATCACTAGAAATAAATACCAAATTGAATACACAGGATCATGGGTTCCTCCAAGTTTCTTGAGCTCATCTTCAATTCACACCTGCACTCTTGGCAACCTCTCCTTTGATACAGACTCCTTAACCATCAGTCTTGCTCTTTCTTTTCCCAAGYAGTTTATCCTACTGCAAGACAGTACAATGGGAGAAGAGAAGAAAACACGGCATATGCTCCTATCATAAAGTTTAACTTCTTGTGCCTATTGTAGTCAGTGTCCATCTTCACTCTTTTGATGCCCCTATGTGCTTTTTCTGGCTTTCTGGTTTTTCTGGCTGCCCCTATGTGCTTTTTCTAAGCCCAGAGCAGCAGGGTCACAGACGCAGATAAGCACTCCTAGACATTGCTACAATAAATGTAACAGCAAGCAATAATGCTTCCTAACTCAGAAAAATCACTGTAATTAGCTGCTCCATTAACATGTCTCAAATACTAAAAATGCAATTAAATGGGAAAGAGATGGAAACCAGGTGTAAGATGACCAGGAATWGATTTTTTTTTTCTGCTCAAACTTTATTTTTTTTTCCAGTGGACAGTGGTTAAAGCATGGGTGGAAAATGCAGATTTGCCACTAAGCATTCAATTGTATTTTCTGATTAAAAGCTATTTTTCACTTAGCATTTTCTCTCCAAAGTGTGGTTCAAACAAGCTTTAAAACATTTGAAAGTGAACTGAAACCTTCTATTTCAGGTAAGGATCCATCTGATCCAAACTGAATATATATGATTTTATGATTCAACCCAAAATGTTAAAAATTCTTGTCAGCATGATTGAAAACAGCTTCTCGCATTTTTCCTGATTTTTGGAACTGGCAGTTAACCAAAACCTCTCTCATCTGTGTAACTGTAGAAAGCATCATTAGTCATGAACACAGTTAGATGGGGAATAGTTGGAAAGTTAGGTGCTCCAGAGATCAATATTAGACCTGATCTTATTTAACATTCTCACTAACGATCTGAGAGTGTATGTGTACTCTATATTAACTGTATTCATTGACGCCACTCAGCTTCAGGAGGATTGTGAACCCCAATGGGGAGAATGAAAGATTGGATAAATGGACAGAAAATTAATATCCTTTCAAATGATCCAGTTAGGGATGTTCATTTAGGGGAAAAAAGTGCTATTTAATAGTGTTGATGAAAATAGCTCAAAATGCAGATGTTAGCTAAATGGAAATACTCAGCAATGAAGTTCAGAAAAACAATAGTTAACTCGTGGCAGCAAATTAGAAAGGAGCCTGCAGTAGAATATATGGGGAAAAAGAATCTCACACATCTGAGCTAAATGCTCACTACAACCAATATGTTCAAAAAGAAGATGTACTCATGGGGAAAAGGTCCTTCAAGGCTTTCAGACTCAAAGCCCTAGACATGAACTCCAGTGCAGGAGGTGTCCACGAGCCATCAGATGCTGCCAGGAAAAGCTCTTTTTTCTTTATTTACCCTTTTTATGTATTTTGCTAAAGCACGGGCTGCTGTCCCAGTGTTTGGGACACTGGGTTCCCTCCCAGTGTTGGGAGGGCTGCCCCCTCGCTACGSGATGAGTCAAACAATGCTCAGTTGGGCAGGAGGGAAGCGACACGATGCCAAAGCAAACGGAGGAGCCCATCCACACCAGCAGCGSGCCAGACGGCAGAGGAGCTCCCCACTGACACTGGGGGCTGTCAAGCTGCAGGAAGGAATCTTGTCCCTACCCATCCGGACCATTACTGGGATCATTCAAAAATGGAAGCAATGTTTTGTTGACTGACATTCGGCAAAAGTATCTCATACAAATGCAGGTGACGGGCAAATGGGTCTAGCAGGTCTTTYCCATATTTAATGCCTGCCAGTTGTCTTCTGTCTTTGATCTTTCTACAAATCGATGAGCTCGCCTAATCAATGAAGAGCAGTGCATATGGATGGAAGGCAGCTCTGTGTGTCTCTTTGAAGCTCCCAAATGTCAACTAAAACACCGTAAAAACTTTTCCAAGAGTATTTATTGGCTCACCATTTATAATGAGACCGCTACAGAGTGCAAAAGACACAGATCATAATGTCTGCAAAAAGATATATGTCTGGAGCACTTATGTGAGTCTTGTGGTAGCGCAGAAGTCAATATTTATTATAGATACATAAATGATAGCTGAGAACAAGGATCAATTTTCCAATGAGCCCGAAAGGACTGCTCACTCATCTTCCCTCAGTTTTAATACCTCTCTGTGACAATCCCTCCAGGATTGCCTTAAACAATCAAGAGATGAGATTTTTCATTTCTCTCTGATTTTTTTCCATTTTCAGTTGTTATTAGTTTTTTAGAAGAATCCTCCTCCTCCTCCTCCTCCTCTCTTCTCTGGCCGTTAAACAAACCCCAAGCTTCCTGTCTCAGACGAGCTTCTCTGAACTCTCGCCCAGGCTCTCTGAAAACCCTTGGGTGTCTCTCCGGCTGCCACCCGGGAGCGGGTGCGTTAACATCGTTATCTCCGAGTGCCAAGAAACTCCATAAGCGATGCCCATAAAAGAGTGCTAACTTCCCCCGTCGGTGGCGTGAGAGAAACATGAATTGTGCTCTCTGCGACAGGTCACACAGAAAGTGGTAAGGGACCAGGTCTCAGGCACAAGAGGGATCTGGGGCCCAGCTCCATGACCAGACCCAGACACAGCCCCATGGTTCTCCCGGCACTGTGAGCAGGAGACGATGCACCCAGCTCAGAGAACTATCCATGCAAAGTAGTGAGGTGAATACCGGGACTTTCTGCTCCACCTAGGGCATTTTGATCTCCCAATTAAAATGCTCAGCTTCTGTGGAAACCTCTTCCTGTCACTCCTGGCAAGCTGTGCAAGMCCCATGCCTTGGTTTGCTAAACCTGCCCATTCATATCTGCATCAGATAAAGAGAAAYACAACCAGCAATGGAGAAGAAGATGAAAATGTTCTGTGAAAGGGCAGGGATCCACACATAGTTTTTGTACTGATCCATTTCAGTCAGGGCTGTGATTTTGTTTTATGGCTGAGTACCAGCCAGTGCAAACTTTGCTACGGTTGCCTTTGGATGCTAAGTCCTATGAGAGCTTAGTGGGTTTCAAACCCCTGTGGTACAAGTGGCCCCAAACCCGTGCACAGGGAAGGACTACACAAAGCACATCAGCTGCAAGGTTTGATGTGGATGGTGAGGGTCTGTGCAGGCTGCAACATGTGTCTGGTTTACACCAGTCTTTGCATGTGAGGTTGCCTTCTTGCATTTGGCTGTCCCACTRAAAATTAGGAACGGGCATGCCAAGGAAATGTAGGCACTATCAGAGTAGGAATCTGCTGCTGGAGCTGAATTCAGCAGAAGGAAGAACGCAGGAGGGTTTTGGCTTGTCCTTACTGCTCGACAGTTTCAGTACCACGTCTGCATCCTTGTGCCTCGTGACCACCCTTTTGCCGAGATTACTCTCCTGAAATGCTCCCTGTCCCACAGGCRCTCCAGCTTGCAGCCTGGCGCTCAGCACAAGCTCACCCCCGTGAGCACTCTGCACCTGCGTGCTGCGGCTGGACTGCAGCAGTTGCAATGCAAGCACGTGGGCCCTTGTGTGGCTGCTGCTGCTGCAGGGTTGCAAAGGGCTGGGAATGGGGGTCAGAGACACCTTACACCCCCTCAGCATGATTTGCTAAGGCTGATCCACTAGAGCCCTGCAAATCCACCTCTCTCTTTTTACCACTGCAGTCTCTGTTCTCTTTGCATGTGCAGAACTTGCACTGCGACTRAGAAAGGCTCCCGGCATGGGAAGTGTGCCAGGGATCTCTAAGGACTAACAGGAGAGGAAAGTTTTGCCCAAAAGACCGCATCCCCCTCCTACCCTGCCTCCTCTGCTCTGGTTTCTTCCATTCTTCTGCAGCAGTCACTGGGGACAGTTTATAAATTGCAATAGATGCCAAGATTGCTCAGAACTAGCAGTAGGTCTTTATCATTATTACTCTTTCATAAATCTTAAGACTAAAATAAATGGTATGGCAGCTCTGAATGCCACGAATCATGGRCTGTGGCAGTTTTGCTCACAGATGTTGTATATGTGCGTTTAGGAATGTGGTTGGCAAATCTCCTCTATTATTTGCTTGGACTGCACATTGTTTRTACTTTTCTTCCTGTTTTTGGAAGCCAAAATTATTGTCTCAGTGGCTAGATAAAATATTTCTCTTACAAAAGAAAACACTGGTCAAGAAGAAGCACTTTCATCACTCTTAGTTACAGCAAAAAAAAAAAGATAAAAAGATAAAATTTCTGGCATCTCTCACATGAATATTTTATGGACTACCTGAAAGAAGACTTAAAGAACCAACGGCTGAAATATGGAAGATAATGTGGTGCAGTGGACAAAATGAGCCCTGGGAATTAGTTCATTCAAACTTTGTTCTTCCACCTATCCATTACAAACCAAGTAGGGCTGACATTAYAGCGTCTCGGTGGCCAATATTTGGCATTGTTGAAGCCACCTGCAAAACGAAGCATTTCCACTCCGTCAYTGTCCCTCCAGAATGGGAGTAAATTCAGTGACCAGGCTAAAATCTTGCAGAACAAGGTGCAATTACTCACAAGCGTGGCCACAGCAAGGTCACCAGGACGCGTGGCAGAACACGAGCAGCTGCTGCAGGCCCAGGTGAGGAGATGCTGGCTGGTGCAGCATGGACACTCCCTTTCTCCAGCAGCACCTAGACTGGCAGAGGTGCTAGGTCAAACCCATGAGYGGGTAGACAAGTTCAGAGCAAGCTCGCTATCATGGCAGTGAAAGCTTGTGTTGGCTTGACTGCAGACTGCTGCAGATRGAAACGTGACGTCTCTGAAGGGAGCCGAGGGAGGAGCTAAGTGAAGTCACCTATATCAGCTTAGTTTTCCTTCTCTSAAGTATTTCACTCATTTGCTATCACCTCAGCTTAACCCTCTAACTAATGACTTTACCCTGAAATCTGAACTTTTTTCTAAGGATGTAGCTTATAGCTATCATTGTTGCCTGTTGTATTGATATTGACAGTTGTTACTATTGTCAGATGCTATTGTCATCTGTAATGATAAAGTGACAAATTGTGTTCTCAGGGAAGTAAAAGTGCCTGAGAAACCACATTCTTACTGATAGCTATCCGCAGTAATTGGCGTCAAAATGGCAGCTGAATGTCACAGAAACTGGCAGAGGTCTTTTTTTTTTTTTTTTTTCTGAATTAAAAGACCGAGGCATTTAAAGACAGTCTAAAAGAAAACGTATTGGTGGTGGCATCAAACAGCAAGCGTAACTCATCTGTATAATAAAGCAAAAGAATCTGCATTTGTAGAGCAAYGTATGCACAATCTCCCTCTAGCTTCCTGATGTCAGAGGTGAAGTTCAGAGACACCCCTTCCTTTGGCTTGTACCCAGAGTATGAGAAATAGCAGCTGAGCCACAACAGCCATTAACAGAGACATGGTTTTTACCCACTGCGGCTGGGGGTCAGCTCTGCTTATCACACTAACTGTGCTTTCTTGGGGTCCTCAGCTGATGCAACCTGCACCCACTGCATTGAAACCAAGGGACTAGGTGGCTTTGCATGAGCTGAAAATCCAGGTCCTGCCATTTGCAAACTTCTTTTAGTGATTTCTGACACCAGCAAAGGGAAATCTTCACAGTTGGAGGGAAAACACTTAACTTTTCCAGGACTCAGCAGGCACCACTAGCTCTCTTTGTCAGGCTATGCACAAAGGTGTCATGGTCAAACACTGTCCAAAATCCAGGAAGCAGAGGAGCAGGAGGAGCAAGGCCCTCCCGGGGAACACGGCAAAAGATTACAGAGGAGACGGGGGATGGAAGGCATCAGTCTCCGTAGATAGCAGGTGAATTATGATTTCCAAAGGAAATGCTCAGGAAGGTCACAGAGCAAAGTTAGACATATTATTTCCATCACAGAGAGAGAAAGAGATGAAGAGGATTGAACGTTTCCTTCCTCGGCTTTTCCTCCCTTCAATGCATGCAAGCTACTTTGTTTTTTTGTTAGTTGTTGCAACATGAAATCAGTAAGACCAAAAGTATAGGAAAATAAACTCCATGCCTTTTGGGAAATTTCCATGACAATCATTCTCTTGGCTTCCACATGGCACTGGCCACAGATTTTACGTTTGAGGTGACATCCGTTTGTGTGGCAGTGGCGAGACATGCCCTTCTCCAGCTCAGTTCTGATTGTAATTCCACATCAAGTAAACCCAAAGACCAGCAACGTCTGTCAAAATACTCCCAYTGACTTCAAAGGACTTTGAATTTAGCCTCACACAGTGGTCAACTACACTACACATACCAGGGCARCCAAAGAAACCATCACTCAAGGTTTGCAGCTGTACTGTCAGGCACAAAGATAGCAGAGACACATGCATAATGCATTTGGGATGAAATTGCCCAAAACAATGCCATTTTTGTTTTAAATACGAAGATTTTACTTCTTCACAACACATTCTTATCTGAACCTATTCTTGTGGGGCCCATTCACTGAATACAATTTATTTCAAGTGGAATAAATAACAGCCAGAGCTTTCTTGATATTAGAGGCAATAAGAAACTGTCTGCTTGCTTGCACTGCTATGCATCTGTCATCTATGGAGGTATCCACAGAGCAAAACACAGTATCCTCATGCAGCATGGATTCCTGATATACTGATGAGTCTATATATCGATAGGCAAGGTTATATATATGCATGGATACATGCACATATGCATTTGCATAAAGATATATGTGTAGGTATTGGAGCAATTTAAAAAAAAAATCTACTATGGGAATCATATGTTTTGTATTTTTCATTTGTTAAGCTGCTAAAATAGAGGTCTAGGGGAGTTACTGTGCTATGGAAGGGATCTCTATTAAAGCAGTTTCACCAAGTATGCATACAATGTGAAAACACATGGATTATGCATCAAACCTTCTACTGATGCACTTTAGTCCAAGTCAGTGTAGATGAAAAAAGGGAAGGAAAAAGAAAGAGATGTTAATATTTTTAATTAAATAGGACCTGATCCACAAATGAGTTTCATAGACTTTACTCCCGTGCATAGTCCTACTGACAGAAGTGGCTCACAAGCACAGAATTTTGTGCTAGACTTGTTGACTGAACTGTATAGTTAGTGGGTTTTAGTGTTGCATATAATAATAATATATTGAAGATTCAAGAGGGGGTGAGATTGTAGAATATGTTTTCAGTTTTTTAGATCTGAAAATTATTATTTATTGGAGGTGGAGTTTCCTAGTGTGCTAAGTTACTGCAATTGGATGCCTCTACAGTTCTTAGACTGAGGCAGGAGAACTGGTGGAGGCATCTTRCACACTGAAGAATTCCAGAGAATATTGAAATAATCACTGAACTGCACAAAAATCGGATGAGTCTTATGCATCACACCATGGGGAGGGGGTATATTTGAAGTTCAAGTTCTTTCAGACTAGCATGTAACGCATGAGTAATGCTCCTACTTCCTGATTTGCTTTAGGATAATTTCTGTAATTAGGGGCTTGGTGTATATATTTGTGATTATACATTAAAAATATGCCACCAACAATCTCCCAATATATAATTATAACCAGTGTTTTTAGAAGTATGTCTGCCAATAAAACTCTGCGTGAGATTAGCCACATGAAGTGGGTATTAAGAGCTATAAATACATTCAAAATAAATTAATTTAATACCATGAATGGATTTCTGAAGCTGTAATCCAGATCTGGTAGTTAAACTGTCGTGCAAAACACAATGGACCATGTACACCAATTGAAATATAAACAGATTTTTTACAATCTCCTGCATAATCTTACTGCAATTTTTCTTTCAGAATGGGCAAACAGAGTTACATAGTTTGGCTCTCARAAAGTTGTCTGAGAGAAAAAAACTTATCACACTTTATGAACAACAAGAGGAAAGTCAATCAATAATCCTTTCCTGCTCTCCATTTTAAGAGCCCTCAGATAGATGTTGTCAATTGAAGTTGCAAATAGATGTATCTGAGGGCAAAATATCTGGTTTTAAAGTGCAGTAAATAGGTCCAAATTTTGTTTCTCAGTTATACCACAGTGAATTCAGAATGACTTCATTGACTATACATAGCATCAAGACATTAAGGTCAATAGATTTTCTYCTTGTTTTCCTTAGTGCAGTAGACTGCAAAATTTGTTTTCGTCTCTCTGTATTCCAAATTGTATCTGAATCTTTCAGCAACAAAAMGAGTATATCTTTATTACCTGTAAGTTTTATTTGTGGTACAATTCTGAGACAGYAGAAGCAGTATTAGTTACATGGCAAAGTCCACCTCACCTTCCTGAGAAGAGAGGGGCATACAACCTACAGCAYAGTGGGGAACACCCAGCAAAGAATTACAGCATCAGAAAGCAAAGAAAAGAAACCGTATCCACAAACATTGGTGGCCACATTGCTGGATGAGTTATTTTAAAATGGAATAGCTATTTTTTAAACACGTTTGGTGACCAYATACATGCTTCTGACCAACCTTGTAGGGCCATTGCCTTGGTTTGCTTAAGTTAAATAACCTATGACAGACTACACTATGGTAGTCACCAKGTGACTGTAATGCCCTCTTTGATTGTTCTTGTTATGGCAGCAGTTTACAGACAAAAGACACGGTGTCTATGAGAACTATGTCCCAGACTTTAGATGGCCAGGCTGAGATGGCTACCAGGAATTGCTTGTCTGTTCTAGAAAGCTCCAAGGACAGCCACACACTAAGGACAGCTGAGGTCTCAGTCACCACTCCTATGCTCCTCATGAGCAAGAACCTAAGAATTTGGCAGAACAAGCAGTGGGCAGATGTACAAGCCATTAACTAAGCACAGACTCATGGGTGAAAGTCATAGTCCAACAACACCTTATGAATGAGAGCAAAAATTGCCCCTTCATTTGGTTTTGAACTTAGTCTCCAGAACATAACCCTGAGAACACAAGTAATATACGCATAATGTAACTTYAGGTGAGACTGAAATAAATGATATTCTGTGGTTTGATAGACATATTAGAGAGGGGGAATCTTTTTCTATTTCTTCCCMCTTTTTTTCTGTCTTGACAAATGCATGGCAAGAGAGAATCCATGTTGCTTAGCAACTCCTCAGGATGCAGAAAGAAATCAGTCAATACAATTTTGAATTAAAGTTGCAATGATCCACAGAAATATTTCTACAGAAATTATAGGAAAAACAGAAATAGTTATATATTCTCTATTTTCTCTTGAAATCACATTAGTTCATGAGTCGAGCTCTTTAAACTAGAAAATCATAGGAGGAGGAAAAGGGGGTTAAATTATTGCAGGTCTCTAAAGAACAGTAATTCAATTTGAATTCCAGCAGTGCCAATTATTTTAGTTAAGGTTCACTGTGAAGTTAGCCACTTTGGCACATGAATCATTTGTGGGCCATGATTTCAGATTAGATACCAGTGGATAGGATCCTTCATTTGATTTTGTTGGTATTGCACCTACTGCAGCTGAAGCTACTGGCATTACACCAACACCAACCAAAAACATAAGTAGCTTGCTGCTTGCATATAAGCACTCACATCAAATCTTTAGGTGCTAAGCCAAAGTATGGTACTCTGAGTCTTAGCCTGCAAATGAGCRTGCCTGTTACAGGACATTGTCTGAGATATCTGGATGGATAACTGAACATATAGAGAACCTGTCAACTCATGAAAYGTAATGGTCATTTCTTCAAAAATTAATGAGATGCTCAGGATCCATGAACATTTGCATCATTGACTACTGGTTTCTGTGTACTCAAGAGCAAGGATCAACACTGCTTCCTAGAAGTTCAAGCAAGCTAAGATGGGTCCTTTTACTCACAGAAGCATTTATATAGCTATTTATTTGTCGTTAGGATTTGAATAGAACTCATCTGGATTTCCAGTAACCCATGATTCACTCAAAGTTATAAAATGGCAGAATGGGTGATTATGGGAGGAAACCAGTTATGAGAACAGAATGCAAAGTATACCCTAGATTTATAGTCACTCTTTCAAACTGTAATATTCAAGACATAAGACAAACCACTCATAACTTTTTAGACCAACTATTGCTTCCTATTTAAAGARCGAAACACAGGATAAATAAAGCTTTCTTTCTCCCTTTCTTCTCTTCAAAATATTATTAATAATTATTGTCACTGCTATTACAAGTAATGCTTRAGACCCCTATTCCATTACAAAATATTAATAATTCTTATAATTTCTTGTAYATTCCCTAGACAAGCACATTGCTGGGACTGGCTGTTTTTATATAACCCCCGGTGGCTTCAAGGGGCAGGTAAAGCCACCTGCAAGGTCACTTTAGCCATATCAGCAGAGAAGCAGCACCTGAACATGCCTGCAGTTCCGCAGCTGGATCACATAGGTGGACCCTCTGGGTTTTGCAAGGTCCTTTTGAAATKTATAAAATAATAGGTAAAAGTATATAACCATGTAGATATTATTCTGCTTAGCAAAACCTTCTCCAAAGCGTTACTTAAAATTACCCTTTCCCCTGCCATTCCTTTGATGATGTAAATRAAGAATATCCTAGGTGGATAATCATTTTGAATGTCCTATACCTCTCCCCCTGAATGTTTTTTCTAATATGTCTTCTTGGTTCACTGTTTTTTCCCTGTGACTTTTACTTATGTGAACTATGAAAGATTACATCTTACTACAGCTTATAACAAACCATAAGCTCTATATGGCACTAAATTGATATATAGTATGCTACTGAACAGTATGCAGCCTATTTTATACTGTTTAATAGTGCATCTGTTATGTTTATATAATACATACAGCTGTAATATATAGAGAGGCTACTTATGCATGCTATACATACATCCTATACCTGCAGTTATATAMAATACAGAAATATATTACAATATTATAGAAATATGCACACTTAATTTAAGAAAAATCACYTTTCCTTGTTATCTGTCCACATTAAAACAGTTCTGTAAGTTTAGCTGCATAGAAGAAGAAGATGAATAAAAGGTTTCAGTTTTCTTCCTTGATTGCAGACCTTTGCAAGCCCATCAACACAAAAYACAGCTTTCTTGTCAGGTCCACACTGCAATTCAGCCTTCTGTTTGCATGGCGGAAATAAACCAAAACAGGCCAAAATAGTGGCAAACCRTTTGCAGTGGAGTGGATAATTCATCTTGCATAACTTGAGCAGTCTAAAAACTACGTATCCAGTCTAAACTACTTCTGGAGCCTCCCTTCATAAGCAATGGAGGTAGAGAGCAATCTCCTGGGGTCAACCCACCCCATTAGAAGAGATGATTTAGATGGCAGGGTGGCTAAGCTGCCCCTTGAGGTGATTCTGTCTCATGGTCTGCTATGTGAGAGCTCAGCTGAGACCAGACACATGGCTTTTATGTTGCAGAACTTAGGTGGGAGAGGAGTATTCTTGCCAAGARGGAAGATGGAATCAGTTTGGGATTCATCTCGGGCAAGCCTGTCATTGATCGTCCTCTCCTCCCAACCTGCACACATAAACATACATTCACTACCCMACAGGAGCAGGGGTGAGGTGTTCRCACTGCTCTGGCTTCCCCGACAAGYTGTTGCTTTGCAACCCTTTTCCACACAGACCTGGAATTTTTCAGGGATTCATAAGGAGACATTTGCTTCCTTTAAACCATTCCACCACTCCACCAGGGCTGCACCTTCTGCAGAGTTAAGCAGAGGGTGACACTAACTGCTGTGAGAATATCATGCCAGGTTCCCTGTCTGTTTCCTCTCGTTTCTTTGCAGTTTTGGCTGGAAGTTTAAGGGAAGGGAGTTCAGATGGGAGTTCAGATGGGAGCTATGCTGGTGTTCCTTTCTTGCTGCTGAAATGAATGATGTTTAGTCTTTTAGTTAATTTGAAGAGGCCACATCTGGAAGGGCTTTACACAACTTCAGCCTCAGTGGCAATTTGCCTGAGTAAGCTCCTCAAGATTTAGCCAATGGGGAATGTTTATAGCTCATTAGGGCCATAATAACTCTCTTCTGKGTTGAATTCAAGTGGCTACTAAAATTGATGTATTTATTTGCCAGGAAGAAAGTTAAAGAGGTCATTGGACATATATGAAATGTGCCCGGATAAAATCATACGACAATAGCAGTATGTGACAGAACTGGTTAGGTGCATTGCAGCCCCTTGCTACTAGAAGATGTGGGGRTTTCTGCATCGGGAAAGAGGGAACGCTAAGGGTGTCAGCTAGAGAAATGATGAAAATATCTCACAGTCAAGTGACAAGAAGCCCGTGGCACATCAAATAACAGAGGAGGACTATGCAGATAACAGCTGGCTGACAAGGGAACACTTTCTTCAGATTGGATGCTGTCTCTGAGGAGCATGGACTGACTCTTTGCTTACTGACCTTGAAAATGGAAATAATTTCAGAAGCAGCTTTCTCCTATTTGTGGAAGTTTAAGCACATTTGTTTCTATCAAGTGAATTTGAACCAAGTTTCAGTGACAACACAGGAAAAAGATCGTTCTTCATTTAGCATCATGGCTTCCTGCCCTCACAGGGGCCAGCTGCTGTTTTAATGTAAATGACATATCCACTTAAAATTGTTTTTTAACGTGTAACTTTGTCTTGYATAACATATGATTAAAGGGACTGAGGACAGAGCTGAGATTGTGAGGAACAGCGGGAGAGATCATGTTCTGGGCAAACATCATCACATGCCCAATGGCTGGTGATGTGCTGGGAGCTGGGACGAACCTCATGAGGTCCTCACCTACAGGAATGAGCTACAGGAAAATAAGAAGACATCCTTGCCTAGCACTCTGCCAGCTAATGTAAACAGACACGATGCAAACATCAGTATCAAAGCCTCACTATATATCCATCCTCAACCTCCCTCCCCCCTCATTAACAAACCTTAAAAAGGAGAACACTTCACAGAAAATATCACTGCTTTCTGGGGCAGTGAACCTTTTTCTGTAGCAAAGTCAACAAAGTCCTGCAGGAATTGTGAGGAAAGTCTCAAGAGATGTGCAAAAAAAAGTGATTCGCTGGCCATCATGGCATGTTTTCAGGCCCCACAGAGGCTATTGGGAACTGAGGGCACTCTGTATCTCAGCAAGTCAGAGCTCCTCTCTGTAGACTCTCTCACCATCATAGAGCTGGGCCATTTCCATTTACTGGCTTATTTTTTATACTCTCATTTCARTGCCAAGTATCCCTGCAAGAAGAAAGCAAGGTGATTGAAACATCCAGTTTGGTTTATTAAACTGAACTGCTCTCCTTCACTGATGGCGAGGTCACCTTGCAGGTACCACAGGGTAGGAACAGGCACATATTGCTGAATAGCTGCTGGCTCTGCAGGTTTACACTCTAATTTCCCCCATGGTAATTTCCATGGCTGCTATAGCAAGCAGGATTTGCATTTCCACYGGTGAGGTCCTAATTCTGGACGAGCTGCAATGCAGAGTGGTGAAACCAGCTTTACTTCACCTTTGCTCTTCTGAAGTTCTGGAGCAGCCCAGATCCTGCTCAGCTCCCAAGGCACAGAGAGTGCAGCTGACACGGTGCCTCAGCTTCATTTCCTGATGGATGTCTTCCAGGTGTTGTCCACAAAAAAAAAAAAAAAATTAAAAAAAAAAAAAATTAAGGAGACTCTAAGGCTAGCTTCTGTTAATGTAAGAAAAGTAGGTTGAGTGGAATAGCTGAGCTAGCTTTTGCTTCTGCATAACCAGCTTATTTTGTAGGAAAAAATGAAGTTAACTATGTCTGTGGATCCATTTCTCTGCTGCACTTAAACTGTATTCATGTCTCTACCTCCTCTTTCTTGCATGGAGTTACCTACTCCATTTTTGCTGCACAGCTTTAAAATCAGCATGATGTCCCCAAAGCATCCTTATCTGGGAGGGTTACCTTGACTTTAATTCATCTGTAGGTGGGAGATGACACAGGCTGGGGAGGAACCTCCATGGTGCTGGGGTCCCTCCGCAGCCATGTCATCTCCCACCTCACCATGGAGTTGGGAGAAGAGGAGCATCATGAGAGCTGTTGCAAGGGAACTGCATCCACAAAGCAGGTCTCCCCCTGCAGTCCCATGAGCAGATAAGAAGGAAGAGAAGGAAGCTGCTTTTTGGCTACCTTGGCTGGGTTTGTGCACCAAGCCAAGTTTCAGAGCAGCAAAATCAATGCAGGGAGARGATGGATTGTCTGCTTAGTGCGAGGGCAGCAGTAAGTGGCTGGTCTGAGGCTCTGCCTGCTCCAGCTGATATCAGGGACTCGTCTCCACATATTCTGGCMGGTTGCCAGCAGATAAGGCGGTGGGGGGAAGAAGTGGTGGGAGGATAACACCAGTGTGGGGAAGGAGGTGTATAAATAGTGCCTCTTCACAGGGCAGGTGTGTCCATCCTGTCCAAGCCAAGCATAACAAGAGACAGCAAGGAACACATGTTCCTCCTCAGACCCGGCTCCTGAAATTCATTTCCTCCTGTGTGTTTCTATTACTATGGGTGGGTGGGTAGGGAGGAAGGAAGGAAGAAAGGAAAGCAAAAACCTTTGTTCTATTCCTAGATCTCACACTCTGGATTCTTTATTTGTTTACTTTGTACCTGCTGGCTTGTGAATAGTTTGTGATTATGTGTTGTGGCTGAGCCATGCCAAGCCCTTGCTGCTGCTGGATGGGGGCAGTTGTGCTCCCTTGTCCTCCACACCTCTTCCTCCATCTTTCCAATCCTGCTCCAGGGTGTGTGCGCCCCTCCATTTCTTTGTCACACTTCAGCATTACTGGATCTTTCACCAGATGGAAATCGATTGGCAGAAGCCTCTCTGGTTTTTGTTGTTCTGTTTTGTTTGTTTGTTTTGCTTTTGTTTTTTGTTTTGGCTAGTGAGTTGAATTCGCACTGAGCACTTTCAGACAGGCAAGGGTGTGAGAGTGTGTGTGTGTGTGTGTGTGTGTGTGTGTGTGTGTGTGTGTGTGTGTGTGCTTGCAGCAAGAACAGGAGAAAGCACTAGAGGAGACCACTTCTCTCTTTTGGCTTTGGTAAAACAGTCTATTGGCTCATGCTGTCTTGTGTAACTTAATCATCAGCTGATTTACTGGCATGATTGTGTTTTGGATACTCTAAAGAGGAACYTCTATTTCAAACATCATCCCTTCASCCTGGAAGGAAGCTTCAGCTTCCACATGCCTTCACTCTACTGCAGAGTTGGCCCTGAATTGCACTCCGATAACAGCACTCCAGTGCTATGATTACATGGATATTTTTATGGTCATTGCTTCTRCCAACATTTTATAGAGCATACAGGCTGCTGGATATCCCCCTTGCAAAACAAGGTTATAGCAACAGAAGATTTCCTTTGTTGTCTTAGAGGCAGACCCAGATATTGCAGGTGCTCCCTCTGGCTGCCTGCTCCTTGAGCACTCCAGGGAAAACACAGATGGCATCAGAGATGGTATCTAAACCACCTGGCAAGGAGCATCATTTCGATTTCAGTACATGCTGCCCCTCATGGGTGCTCTCCTGTCAGCACAGGGATCCAGGCAGCTGGGCAGAAGAGGTGTAGGTTGGCCTTCCACAGCATCGATGGCAGTTTTGCTCCACAGCAGGTGCATCACACTCACAGTCACCTTCCATGGTCCATGATGTCTCCAGATCAGATATGCCTTATAGATACTACAGATACCCCTCATAGATSCAGTGCGTGGGGACACCAGAGACACGCTTCCCTCCCTGACCTCATATCTGAAGACCAACCAGTTGCCTACCACCAGTTGCAGCTAAAGATTTTCCTCTTCAACCTTTTTTGCCTGTACAAGTGGGTGATTGTGGTTGTCCGTGCTCATTGMAACCCTGCCTCTCCTTAAACCTGAGCCCTGCACCTGGTTTGGGTCCTACTTAGCCCCTGAAAGTGGTGTTCTCACACACAGGAGCTTCTTGCCTGTGGCGTGCTCTTCTGCGCATCCCACCCCGCTGCAGTGATCAGAAGTGGTTTCAGATTTGCTGCCTCTTCCTTTGCTCCTGTTCTTCTCTTTCCTCTAACTTTCCGAAATGGGAACATGATTTAAAAAATGGGTGATGCAGAACGAGGACACGCAGCCTCAAGAAAGCGGTGTCAGGCAGAACAAAATAATCGCCTTAGGAGGTGATTCCAAAAGACTTTGAAAGAAACTGGAGCACACATGTTACTCTTCTCACTCTGTTTTTGTCACGTCTCTATAATACAGTGGACATTTTCCCGTCTTCTCTGCAGGGCTGACAGCATGTCGTCAGGACGGGGCTGTGTCCTAAATAGCACCTCTGCAGGTTCAGAAA
The DNA here is from genome assembly GCA_003342815.1 of Eudromia elegans. Classification (NCBI taxonomy): domain Eukaryota; kingdom Metazoa; phylum Chordata; class Aves; order Tinamiformes; family Tinamidae; genus Eudromia; species Eudromia elegans. The sequence continues at coordinate 158,892 of PTEX01000081.1, forward strand.
GTTCCCTCGGTCTAATTGGAAGTGACTCACTGAGGTGAAGAAAAGCTACAAAATTGTTTTAAGCTATGAGCAATTATAACAACCCTTACAGTGCCAGTGACACTAAGAGGATTTGTACTGGATTATATCTAACATTAACATGATCTAATGCTGCATGAATATCACAGCCCACAGCAGGCCMAGCTCTCAGAGACAGGTCCCTTATTCTTCAAAGTCATCTGGGGTTTGGGGAGGGAGGGAAATAAAACCGTGCCGGGGAAGTTGTGGTGCAATGTCACGTCTCRTTTAAACATCTCAAACAGGCACTGCTAAAGTAGCAGCAGAAGATAAACTCAGTTTCAACAAGAGACATCCAGCTTCATCCCACCTGGAAGTCACCCTGATGGGCATTGAGATACTGCAGAGGTCTYGCAATAATGCAACATCACCTATATCCTATCGGCCACGATGCTGGCACACAACAGGTGACCAGAGAGCCGGACTGCCAACACCTCTGTCATCTACAGGCTACATTACATTGTCTGAGGCTGCTTTAAAAAGTATTTTAAAATAATCCTTGCTTTCATAGTGGCATGAGGAGACTTCAGTTGGAGCAGGCAGGGGAATAAAGGAACTAATTCTCCTATGCACAGATTTGAGCGAAGCTCCAATATTGCAGACAAGGTTGTGTCCAGGTAGTGATCACGAAGAAAAGTTTAGTGTGTAAGAAAGAGGGGGAGGAAGGAATAGTTTGATTGTTAAAGCTTGCAGGACTTGGGGGAACTTCTGCTTGGCTACTCTATCATTATATGGATTGGAGAGAGTTATTTAATCTCTCCTTAGATCAGTGCCTCATCTAACAGAATTAAAGAAAAAAATCTTCTTTGCAAGAAGGAACAAAGAGAAGTATGCATTAGTGTTAGATACTCAAACTCTAGGGCAAATGAGGAGAGAAAAGATGGAAAGCAGGTAGAAGAGAAAGATAGTGATTGTAAATGTATACGAGCCTTGAAAGATTTCCTTGTGGTCTTGGATTTTGCTAGTGAAATCAGTAGAACCAAGAAAAAAACCTCTGGAGCCCTAAATTTCAAGCATGCCTGAGGGGATAGGATACAAATTGTGAGGTACCACAAAATCCTGGGTCTGCAGTGCAGTCAGTGGCTGCCCAGATGTGCTTGGGAAAGACCCAAGGTTTGCCCCATTTGTCTCTGTGGGAGAGCACTTGATCAAAAGGATGCAAAAATTCTTCTTAACCTAGACTTGGTGCATGATGGATGGAATTAATGGAGGTAAAAATGACCTTATATCCAACATGGGAAGGTGCTTCCTGTTAGCACTAGTGAGTTGTTGAAGTGCTTGGCTCTTCAGAAGGGGTGAGAAATGAGGCCAAGAGGTTTAAATCAYACTGCTGCATATACTGCCTTTGAATGTGGCTATGACAGTAGGTTAGGTCAGCCATGCTTATTACCAGTAGCATAACCTGACTACTGAATGGAAGAACTTCATATTAGTCTCTTAAGAATTTTAATGCTACTAATATATTGTATTTATTTTGCAGAAACATGTCAGTTAGAAGTGCTTCAATGTGATGTTGTACTGTAATCCATCCCATTGAATACATCCAGGGAATAAAGTTCAGACCCCAAAATATATCAAACAGGGTATGATAAATATCAAACAACTAACATCAAGTATTGTGGCTTAGATTGTCTGCTGCCTCCTGGTTCATCTGCAGCCCACTGCAGGATAAGCCCCATGCACCCTATCAAACCCAATTAAGCCTTCTCCTGGAAGTTTAGCACAATACTATTATGCCAATTTGTCAAAAATTGTGAGTTAAATAAGCATGAATAGAAATGAAAGATAAACTTACCTTATAAAGGAACATACTTCATAGAATCAGAAGCAACATAAATTAGAAGGAAGATTGCACATTTTTACCTTTAAAGAAGTGGTGAACAATGACTTTTTTTTTTTGGGGGGGGGGGATAAATGGGAACTGAGATTTTCCCATAATCAGATATTTCTGGGGGAACACTAAAAAAAATATTGTAGAATATTGTGGTATCATGAGAACAGCAACATTCCAAGCCTATCTCAAAGATCAGTTATGCAACTATCTGAAAACTAAGGCCATTTTACTTAGAAAAAGTTACCATAGAGTTGTAGAGATTTCAACATTTTTTTCATGGCTTTCCAATTTGAAAAAAAAAAAAAAAGAGAGAAAAAAAAGAGAAAAAAATGGCCAAAAGAGGCAAAGGTAACATACTGATTTCAAAGTATTTTGTAGGAGTTTTCCTACTTCCATTCCACTTTTTCATTAGCCTCCTTGGTAAGACTTCATCTCCTGTGGTGCCCTGTGCTGTCTTTTAGGAAGAAAGAAATGGATCATTGCGGAGATTGGACAAAGAAGGAAGGGGAGTCACTTGGCAGAAGAAGAGTGTGGGAGATGAAATCAGTTGGAGGACTTGTGACAGTTCCTCTGCATAGAGAATGAATTTGACCCACTGTGAAGTTTCTCAGAAGGAGTGCTAATATCCTGGGCTTGCAGTACTTACATAGCAATTATCACCTAAAAAATAGGTGTTAATGTAGATTTTCACATTCAGAGGGCCAGCTGCTAAGCTGGTATAAATGGGAGCATCCCTGTGGTCTTTTGTAGAGCTAGAATGGTTGAAAATGCTCCCTTGGATTTTTAAAACTCCAATTAAACTTAAAATCCAGACAAGACAAGAGAGATTCTTCACTTTTAGCAGTGAATTTAAGTTTGGAGYGGCTGAAGTTCCAGACGATGAATGGCTAAGTTACGACAGCTTAGTAGCATGCAGGATCACACACACTGGTCATTTTACACTGGTCATTTATAGTTATAAGGGAAGTATTTCTCAAAAGAAAATAAGAGTTTCTTGAGTTTGTGGTAACATGGTGCAATATAGGAACCAGATGTAGGTCTGTGGCCTTCTACCATAGCAAGATACTGTTTTCCTTCATTCTGTAAAATACTCAAGACTGCTATGATACAGCTCCCTAAAACGGGGTCCCAGAGAGATCTACTAATGKCTAATGTGATTTTAAAGTGTCAGAGATTTTCTCTGCCATGTCAAAGTGCGATCCTGTAACTATAGTACAGCATAAATTTTCCCAGCAACACACTGGCTGTTGGTTGAACCACACAGCAAAGAATCAACAAAGTCAAGGCAATTTCCTTAACATGCCATCTGTAAGAGATTATGGAAGGGAGGTGGGCAAAGGACTTTCCTTAGTAGCTAAGGCATGGCTAAAGTTAAAATGAGGCAATATATAGTAAAATAAATTCAATCTCTGTTTTCTTTTCTTTCAGTTTTAGGAGGGACTAAATGAAATGGAACTGTGTTGATTCTACCCTGTTCAATATATCTTCAAATTCTAATAACCAAGGTCGTTTTTACCTTCATGGAAAAATAAGTCTAATATAAAATACTCATCCAGACTGAAAAAAAAACCCCATCTATTTGCACTTTTTCAAAAACCAGGTAGATGACTGATATATTATGTAATTCATTTCATGGCATACTGCTGAATGTTTTTTTATAGATAATGTTTAACCTTGCCAATTCTGCTCTGAGATAATCACTCCTTTGAGGATAAAATCTCACATTTAACATTAGAAGAAAGGAGAGCCCCCACCTGCAAAAAGCTGCAGCATACAACAAATAACAGGGAAGTTATTTAGCCAGAAAGATAACGATTAGAGCTGTTTTCACTGCTGACTCCATGATTAGCCAGTAGTTGTTATAATATTAATCAGAAATACAGCGATAACTGCTTAGACTACATCTTGATACAGCCAGTGAGTGATGACAAAATTCTTAGACATCTTACGCTAATGCATTTCTTCCTTGACAAATAGAAGTGTCAAATGGGTTCATAAAAATTCCCTATATTTAGTACTGGAGCTATTCTCAGAGTACAGGAGCTTGCTTGGGGTTCTCTGGAGCTTATGATCAGGAATATTAATAGTGCTGGAGTTTCACCAAAGGGTTGCAAACCCTGGAAGGCACCTTTGAAAAACCCAAGGGAAGCCCATCAAGGGGGCAAGTCGACAGTAAGCACAGACAGTGCCTGTTTGCTGCCTGGTGCTCCCCTAGAGGCTGCCTTGGAGAAGAGAACAGCTCAGTAGGTCAATGCAAGGGGAAAACTTACCTGGAGGGAGGAAAAATATGAATAAGCCCGGATTCATCCCATGGCACTTTAAGCATTTAGTTGAGGTGGCTGCGTTTGGGGTGTTGTCAGCATTTGGTTACAGTCAATGCAGAGGGACAGGCACCTCCTGAGGGCAACTCAGCCCACCTAAGATGTGAATCACCTACTGGAGAGCTTGCATTTCACTGTCACTGCTGGAAATTAAGTGCCTGATGGTCTGCGAGATGAATCCCATCTTTGACATGTGAGGACGCAACAAACCAACTCCATAAGCCTCCAGCCAGGAAAGAATGAAACATAACTCAAACGCTCACTTAATTAATAAAATGAAAYATTTCATTAACTTTTAAAGATGTTTTCCTCTTAACTCCACCCTTCCCTTTTAGGGCAATGCTCTGGACCAATAGTGGAAGTGCTGCTACAACATGTTCAGATGTGTCCTTGCAGCATTTCCAGTAACACCAGAAGCAGGAAGTCTTGCAGCTCTCAAGAGCTTCATTTCCCCAGGAATTGTCTACTCAGGTTTGGTAGGCTACAGGAGATCTGGATAGTTCTGAAAAATATTCTGCTAGGATCAACCGTGGGCATCTTTATCTAAAAAGTCAAAGAGGCACAGTAAGCCTTTGAGAAGCTCTCCAATGTAGTGGGCTCTTTTGGTGCACATCTGTCTGTTCCCCGTTGTTCTTACTAACAGAGAGGCCACCAGGGAACAGAGGTAACTTGATATAATGGAGAGTATAAAAGTCTCATATTCCTTGAAGTCCACTCCCTACTCAATCTTATTTCCCCGCTGCCTTGGCTGCTCTAAGGGGAGATTCATTCCTCTGATGTGGCTCTGCTAGAGAGTCTTGGACTTGGAGCTGCAAGGCACAATGGTTTCCTGGGCTGGTCTTTCCAAGCACCCCAACCCCCTGAAACCAAAGGGATACCCAGAAAATGGAGTCTTTCAGCTGTGTGGCACGATTCTGATTTYGCAGAATAAGTGTCACCTCTCCACAAAGGGTATGTATCAACCTAACCCAGATCACAAACTTATGTAAGTCCTATTTTAGGGACATAATATACAGTGTAAGATTTTGGAAAGGCTTTATGCACTGGGATTAAATTTGCTTAGAGGGCAGAAATGAAACTTGGAAACTATTTTGGGAATCCTGTTTTTTGTTTGTTTATTCGTTCAAACTCTTGTCCATATTGAAAATTCATTTCAAGGCCWTCCGGAAGTACTAACTGACTAACTCCAAACTGCATTGTAAATGAACCACACACACCCCACCAACGAAAAAAAAAAAAATAATAAGAAAAGGATAAGCCTCGTCTTAAGATATCACTTTAAAGCATCCTTAGGAACTCTGGTGAAATTTCTCTGTCTACAGAGGATTACATTTATTTAGGCACTCTCTCTCTCTTTTTTTTTAATCTGTTTGACATTAGTTTTATTGCACCAGAGATTTTAAGAGCACTTCCCCCTTTAAAGCATACTTCATTTTGCCACTACATAAATCAGGAGTGTAGGCTATTTTTCTTAAGTTTACTAACCCAAATAGCAAAGATCCAAGTTCCTCTGGAACTGCTCATGTAGAGTAAATAATTAGACCTTGATCTGATGAAGGCACTTAACAGCAGGCTTATTTTTAACTCCATGAGTGCAGTCATTGAATTCAAAGGGATTGTTCAGATGTTTAAGTTGAGTGCATATTTAAGGGCATTGCTGATCAAGTGTCTTAATCCTTCAGTTGTTCCATTGATTTCTTTGGGGCTCCTGGCATGGGATGACTTCAGGACACCAAAGACAGCAGGACATGAACCGCAGATTGTTGAAGTACTCTTATGTCTGGGAAACCAGGCACTGTTCTGCACAGCCTTGCCCATGGAAACCAGCCTTCCTCATGCTGGAAATCAGCTTCAATGGGAAGGCTCAGTGCTGGWGGGTCTGAAAGCAAGTCTTCTCCCTCTTTCTGTGGCTCAATATTTGTCTTATGTCCATCTCAGACACAGAGACCATAGTTTGGTTTTATTTGGGTTAGATGTCTTTTTTGTTGTTGTTTGCTAGGTTTTGGTTTTCTTTTTTTTCCCTTCTTCTTTCTTTTTTCTTTTTTTTTTTTCTTTATATCCATATCTACTTCCTCCAACCTATGGAAGTACTTCAGGAACTCATTCTACCCCCTCCATAAAAAGCCTAAAAAAAATCACCAGGGAACGATCAGTAAATAAACTGTAAAAACCTGCAACTCTTATTCTTGTGCCTAATGTTGAAAGGCAGCTAATTAAGACCAGCAGCAGACTATTCGCTGAGCAAAGATTACTTATCAGCTTAATTTGATACTTTTACAGACAGCTGACATATGTTTTCCTCCTCTTCYCCCTGCCCCTTCTCGCAGTCAAGTTTAAATAGGGATGAAGTTGTGCATAGGCCTTTTACTTTTCCTCTTTACTGGGCTGGGTTTCATCTCATGAGAGAAAGTATTGGTGGAATCAGGCTTGAGGAGCTGATCTTACCAAGAGTTTGCTTTTCCTCAGAGCAGACCCATATGCGTTTTACTTCGTAACAGATGCACTACCAGAAAAACAGATTGGTGAAATGAAGCTTGTTCCTTAAAGGTGAACTGAAATGCTTATGTACAGTGTGTAAAAAACAAAGTCTGCTTCTTTGAACCACACACTTTGTAGGGTGCATATCAGATGCAGCCATACCACAGTCAGCCTTGGAAACACAGTGAGCCAGATGAGAAAGAGATTTACGGGTACAATTTTTAGAACTATGGTAGCTCAGAATTATTGAGTTTCACCACTCAGAAGAGTGTGAAAGGCCACGCTAAGTCGGATGCAATTTAAACTACTCCATAGATCATGCTGGACATCCTCTAATATGTATCATTACAGCCTTCCTGAACCGATATATGTTATCCGGGGTGGGGAAATGAGGTGTACGCTATATGTATGCCATGGATTGGTCCTCGTTCACTGCAGCATGGGCAGTTAATGGGTTCATGCCAGTCTGCACCATGCAAGGATTTGGATCATCATGTTTACTTCAGGAGCCCAGTAGATTCAGGCTTTTGTTTTTAACAGTGTCTGCTGGGTTTATTTCTCTGCTCTGCCTGTGTGACTGCAAGTCCCTTGGTCTTCCAGTGTCCCAGTTTCCCCTTTTTGCAGCCAGGGTCAGTTCTGTGCCCCCACCTCCAAGGAAAGAGCTGGGAAGTCACCTGGCCTACATGCCAACTGCTCCCTTGTGTTGAGGCAGGAACAACTTGGAAAGCATCAAGAAATGAGTGTCAAACTCTGAAAACTGTTAAAGGCTGCATGAGAAAAYGTGATATAATTAGACCATTCAGTAATGGGAACTATATAAGAATTTGAGTTATTACAAATGAGGAAAGGAGTATAGTTCTCATGTAGACCTCATCATATGTATGAGATGGAGACAAGTGTTTTCCCTAACACACTAACACTTTGCAATTAACACAGGTAATCAGGCAAGATACAACTAGTAAAAACAAACCCGACTGAATAAATAAGGTCCATGTTGCTGCTTGTCCCACAGAGCTTTCCTTTTGCTCTTTCCACTTCTGGGGACTTACTTAGGTTTTAAGTACGTTAAACTTGAACTTCGAGTTCACTGTAACTTGAACTTTCTAAGTACTTTGGAGTCCTCATTGTAAACCCATTTTCCAGTCCTTGGCTCACATGAAATGCATTTGCTGTCAGCTATTTTAGGTTCTTTCTGGGTAAGTCAGAGTTTCTCATACTTACTAATATTTTTTGTACTACACCCATGATTGAGTATCATTTCCATTTGTGTATTTATGACTGTGACAGTTACAGGGCTTGCACAAGAAAATACATTTTTTTAATGCTGTTTACACTCATTTTAGCAATCACTGTTATATATAGCTACATATTTGAAAGTCTTAAATAAACAGTTTCAWGCTCACATAAAAAGTGAAATGAAATGAAAGTATAAATTAAAATCAAATGCATCATCTATAGACTCAGCTGTCAAGAAACACCTGGTATGTTTTACACATATGACAGGCACATATACATTTTAAACACATAATATAGTGCATAGTATAAATATGTAAAAGTATAAATATATAAACACTGTATAATATGTAACACAGTGTAAATATATAAAACATATAAATGTATGTATCAATGTATATGTATAAATATAAAACACGAGACACACAGGCATGTTGAATGCACACTCACATACGCCTTCATGCATGCCCAAACGTTTGGTACAGGAATGCTTTTTAGTCCTTGCATCTAGAAGGACTACGTTACAATAACACTTAGGAGCTTAAAATAACACCACTGCCACGCCAGCATATGCCAGTGGGGCTGCAAGCATCGCAAGTCCTCTCGGGAAAACAAGTGGGGGCACTGCCAGAGGCTGCCCCGGGATGCACGGGGAGGGCAAGGGTTGCAGAAAGACCTTTGGTGCCTGTTACTGCTCAGGGGTACACGCTGAGGGGACACCGTGAGAGGCTGAGAGCTGCTATGTGTGCTGATACCATACAAAAAAGGAGSCCAAATGTGTGCAGTTTGGTGGCACGCTGTGGTCATGCCCTTGAGGTGTCTGCCTCTGCCCCTGTGTGCCGCCCGCTGCCTCCCACGCGCTGAGCTCCTCTGCGGGGAGCGTGGGGCGCTGCTCCATGCGCGCTTCCCGCCCTGCTCCCTTCCCTTTTCCCCTGCTGCCGGCACCTCCCTTCCTGAGCCGAAGTGAAAGCTATTTGCGCAGCCRTATTTAGCTGCACCTATAAGGAATATTCCCAGGAACACTCGGCTTTTCCTCGGCTCTTCTGGGTATATCCAAAGGGGTCTCACAGCTGCTATTCCTTCAGTGCCAGTGACGGGATGCCCGCAGCAGGTGTGGAGGCTGCTGTCCTCTACGCCCTATGCCTCCTCGCTAGCCTCCCTTGCCAACAGTAACTGTGGTATCTCCTCAGACACCTTCCCTTCTCCACACAACCACGTTGTCTGGAGAGAGAGGCCTCGGCCCTGTGGGCTTCACTCGTGTTGCCTCATCTGGGGGGATTATCAYGGCAATGACTCAGGATCCCCAGTCGGGTTTGCAGCGTCTGCTGTTGAGGTCACTTCTGCAGCACTCAAAGGCTCCACCGGTAGCCAGAGTGGTGGGATAAAATGGCTGCCTATGCTGGTGCTGAAGCAGATGCTGAGCCCTGCTGAAAACCCAGGCCTGGTTGCATGCCATGGCATGGCACAAAGATGTCACTCACGGCTTGCAAGAGGGATTGCATATTCCAGGCCCAATCCCTTTTGCCTTACTCGACCAAGAAGACCCRTTAAAATGAAAAGAAACGGCTGTGCATGTGCGTGTGTTTTCCTTTTTGATCAGCCACCCCTTTGCTGATACGCCTCGTAGAGTGTTGGAACCCCCGTAGATGSTAGATGTCCATGATAAAAGGCGGTGCCCTTCTTTGGCCCCCGGCCATCTCCCATGTTTATTTATTTGCTTATTTATTTCCGTTAAGTGCAACACGCCACTGGATGTGCAACGTCCGTGTGCCGCAATACGCTTCTGGGTTGCCTTGGCAACCGGTGGAGAGGGTTTTGAAGAGCCAGCGAGGCCCCATGCTAATGAAAAGAGGCGTTCAGGGGGCCTTTCCTCCAGGTGGGCGAGAAGAGGCTCCCCGCCGGGCTCCCTCGCCCAGCCTGCTTTCGGATTGTTGCCTGTTTTCAACAAGAACAGCAAAACAACAACAACAAAAATCCCGCTACCCAACCCCCGTTGCTTTTTTAACGTGTTAACACACAACTMCTGATTAAAAGTTCTGAGACTGTTCTTTGAAGCCCTTCATTAATAGATTTCCTTTATGAATCCAAATTAGATGGTCAATGTATTTTCATTCCCCCCCTCAAAAAAAAAAGAAAAAAAAAAGAACTATTATGGAAGTGTTTGTTGTTGCTGCTGCTGCTGGCTTTTACATGTTTATTCTCCTGCATGTGCATCCATGGCAGATGGCACTGGTAGTGAGACTGAAGATAATCTTTGCACACCATCTTKCCTAAGCTGATGTTGGCCCAGAACTGTTGGAGACTTTAGGCCCTTGTTTGGACATGGTGGAAGCTTAACACTTGGGGTCGTCATCACGGGTTCTGTCGGATAGGGCTGATTTTACCTGGAAACAGCATGCACAGATGGCACGGAAAGCTATAGATGAGGGTCGGAAAGGAGGAATTATTCACAGAGGTCTTGTAGGTGCAAGGATGTTATCCTGAATTCAAGGGGATCTCTCCCCACTTGAGGATGTAGGTCTTCTGAAAAGATGTCTGGGTGCCCACCACTCAGGAAGTCACATTTCAGATTCCCTTATCCCTTTCTCTATTGAGTGGGATCAAGGCTACCTCTTTCTGCGAGGTAGGTGCTATTTTTAGTTGAAGTTAGCATGTAAGGAGACATGGGAGGAAAGAACAGGGTATCATCTCCTTAATCCTTAATTTTCTCCTTAAGTAACTGTGTTTCTTGTGCAGCACGGTGGCAACATTCCTATCACAGGACTGAGAGATAACCTGAGGAGGTGGAGAGATGGAGGAAAGAGAGAGGGAGAAAGAGAGAGAGAGAAGAAGGAAGGGAGGAAGGAAGGGAGGAAGGAAGGGAGGAAGGAGGGAAGAGAGAAAGGAGGGAAGAGAGAAAGGAGGGAAGAGAGAAAGGAGGGAAGAGAGAAAGGAAGGAAGAGAGAAAGGAAGAGAGAAAGGAAGGAAGGAAAGGAAGGAAGGAAAGGAAGGAAGGAAGGAAGCAAGGAAAGGAAGGAAGGAAGGAAGGAAGGAAGCAAGGAAGGAAGGAAGGAAAGGAAGGAAGGAAGGAAGGAAAGAAAATGTGTGTTAGAGCATTTTGTTTTTACTGACCTTCTGCTTTTTCAAACCTCTAGGAAGGAGTTGCTCACCTTCAAAGTGTACCTGAACAGTGAAATGAAAATTCACCTTGAAATATTCTTACGGAGTTGTAGATTTCTTCTCTGGCATCTGGAGGACTTCCCTTGCAGGTAAGGGCACCCCATTCTCTTTCCCTCCCCAGTACTTCTTTTTTTCTTTTTTTCTGACATCTGCCCAATGGTCACATCATTTCCTCATCTCACATCTTCAGAAACACAGATCCTCTAACAACTCACTTTTCCTTTACACTAACTTTCTCTGCCATCTCTTTTCCTTGAGACYACTCCATAGATCAGTACTTTGAAAAGGTCTTTAGCAACCCATATTCTCACACAGTTTGCTTAGCTTCTGTATGTGCTTTTTCAGACTTTTCCTATTGCTAACCTAGCCCTTATGGGAGGGGGTGGTAATTTCTCTGGATCCTTGCCAACTTCAGTCACAGAAAGAACACTAGAAAGGAGCACTGTTATAGTCCTTTTGGCAGTGCATGGAAGGGCAAACTCATCAAATTTCTGTGTTATTTTGCTCATGAAATACACATAAAAGGGCTCCAACAATGTCCTGAACATAGACTGAGCATTTTTCTAGCCTGAGTGATGGTGGAAAAGGCGWTGAAGAGCTTCTAGATATCAAGGCCATTGGAAGGACGCTATATGAGACCTTCAACATCTCTTTCTATTTCTGTTTCCGTGTTAGCTTTTATTATGTAGGGCAGAACACGTTCTTCTATGGGCAGTGATAGCTGACATTTTTTAATGAATGCTTGGCTAACAGTCCAAAGTCTGAGCATGGGAAATTATAGGAAAGAGAGAATGGAAGTGGCAAGTTAAGCAGACTTCTACAATAATGTTGATGAAGTATAAGAGATGGTGTCCAACAGGCTAGCAAGAATCTAGCCACAGAAATCTGTAGAGGGAGTTGGCCAACTTCCTGCCAGTGGGCTTTGTCATTTACACATAGCTTGTAATGAAATGGCAGTCAGTTTTCTTCTGTCTCCTCAGAAGCACTGGGAGGTGCCTGATATTTGGACAAGTGAAATTTCACAAACTCTTAAGATAAGAAACTGAGATTACTAATCTKTTCAAAAAATCTGAAACCAACCTAGATGACGTGGAACAGGGGACAAAATTAGAAGCGTCAATGGTGTAGCTTTCAGTGTTAAGCAAAATATATATATTTTTTGTGTGTGACTCGCTACCACTCTCTACATGACTCAGTGCCAGAAACTGACTCATGTTGAAACAGCATTACAGAGAGACAAAGAAACCATGTAATGAACCACCAGACTTTCAGTTCGATAATACTCTCATGGAAGGAATGTTTTACTCTGTCTTGAACTGCAGTAAAGCTTATCACCAAGAGCAGTGACGTACTGGTCAGTTCGTTAATCTAAGCAAAGGRGAGCGAAACTGGAAATGTTTGTAAATGATTTGCCTCTGCTGAGGAAGGAGATAAGAATAACTATGACAATGTTCCTAAAATATTTGTTGAATGTTTCATTTCTAAAATGAAGCATACCAAAAAGGAAGGCAGTGCCTGAATGGCTTCACGGTGGCAAATGGGGACCYACAGAAAACTCTCTTCTTTATAGAGATCTCCCCAGGACAAAAAGCATCATTGCAGCTGAAATATCCACAGCTTAGGGTGGATACTTTAGGGCACTTGAAGTCTTTGGGTAGCCAACGGGTAGCAGGGTTCCCTTTTGGAAGAGGTTTTGCAAAATTTGGAAAACAGACATCTTTCAGGAGCACAAAAAACTGGGACTCCTGCCAACATTAATTTACCTTTGAGATTAAAGGCAACTTTCATTAGAGTGGCAGTAAATTAGAGTCCATGGAAACTTSTCCTGGAATTAGGACATTTTGGAAACTTTTATAATCCCCATTTGAACTGGCTCTGAAATAGGCCTGGAAACAAATTCACCAAGCTGTGTGAGTTACCTACAAGGAAAGAGGGAAGGCTGACTGAAGTGTTAGTAAGGACACCTGCAGTGTGTCATGCATTTCATTTCTCCAATGTCACTGTTATATCTGCTCATAACTCTCATGTCAGCGCTCTTGTCCCAGGAATCCCAGTCCCTTGTCCTGCACCAGCACGAGGTCTTGCCTCGCTCCAGACAAACACCAAATCTCTGTCTGCTGGGGTGGAGAATGAGGTCATGAGCTGCTGCTCAGCCTCTTGCTGGAAGAGCATTGAGGAGGATTGACCCATCTACTGTCTCACCAGATGAGTATAAGATCATGAGCTGTTCCCGGCCTGSCTCGTGTTGCAAGGCAACCCCCCCTATGCTGTGCAGGCTCACTCATGGGCTTAGGTGGACAGACAATATCTGTGCTTACTTATTTGGGTATGGCAAAGGAATATAATTGCACCCACAGTGTATTTCAGCACAGAATTATTTAATGCTTATGTTACAGAGTTTAAAGCATGATTTGCTTCTTGTGGCTCCTAAAATCTGCAGTGTGCCCCTGCCAATGAAAACATAAGGACTTGGCTATGCAAGGAAACAGCAAGCTCAGCAAAAACTGTKGTCTGTTGTATTTGCAACCAAGAGGAAAAACATACACTGCCCACAGAAATGCTACTCCATTTTGTTTTTGCAACTGGCAATTTGGAATTAAAGGCAGCTGAATTACATAGGCCAAAGGGAAAGAATTTGTTTTATGTGGGACCCTCTACCCATATGTAACTTTACTGTGAGAATTCTGTATTGATCACAGTAACTTGCCTGGGTCACCTTGTTCTAACCAGTTATAAGGATAATCTGACACTGTAGTAACATGTTCATTTTAACTACAGTGTTCCACAGAARTCCGCATAGATTATCTGATACTATAAAGCAGCTGTTCTAAGGCCCTTACTCATTGCCAGAGAATATGTCTCTGGGTGATACTGGCATATAAAACAGAGAGGAAGGAGGCATGAGTATTTCTCATTTGTTCTCACCATAAAAATAATTTGAAAACATCTTCGATTTTTTTTTTTGGGGTAATCCTTTCTCACACACATTTCAAAACTGTTGCTGCAAGCATCACAAACTTAGTGGTATGCAGCTTCACTGGTGATAGAGTCCTAGGTGTCTCTTTTGTGATAAATAAATGACAAGTTATGCATTTTGTGTCATCTGTAACATTTCATATAATAGTTTTACACTCATGTTGTATATATGTATATATTTATGTATCTGTGTGCTGGATTAGAGTCCCAGTGTTCTCACTTGGTGTTGGGAAGTCTGCTGGAAACTTGCTGGGTGAGACAGATACATTTTTGTGCAAGGAAATGTAAGTGAGTAGTAAAAGTTCTTGTGCTAGAGGAGAAATGTCATCTTCTAATACTGAGATGTTTGGGAAGGGCACAATGTGTAGGGGAGGGTGTGTGTGCATGCAAAGACCCAGCACAGGACTGGAATTCCTGAGATCTTTCCCTRTTCTTATTCTTATTGGTGGCCCTCTCTAACAATACACTGTGCCCGCAGGTCTTGGAGATAGCCTTGAGTGGAATGGGAGGTCTATGGTGTCTTACACATGCTCCCATTTTCTATGGTTTGGAGATCAGATGATGCTAGGTCACAGCTACAGTCRTTGTAGCTACATGGTAAATCTGTGCTCTTTTACAGCTCACACAGCAATACTTAGTTACACCCCACAGCACTGATTTGCATTAGGTAAATTAATGTGGGCTATGACTTGCTTCTCATTCCCTTTGGCACAATTTGTTGTTCCAGAAGGAATTAGCAAGGCTTGTGCTCAGTAGGTTTGGGGAGGAAGCTGTGTTGGATTGTTACAGAAGATGRATGATAGTGGATGGATGGGATATGATTTTATTCTTTCCAGGTCTTGTCGCTCCCTCACAGCTGCCAGTCACCAGCCTGTGCTTTTGTGACAGTGTTATCAGCATTATCCAAATCAAGGTTTCAAAAATCATGAACAAATCAAARCACAGCCAATAAAATTAGGTTAAATTAAATATATGTAAGGGTCATTTCCTCTCAGTATTAAACAAATACTGTGTCCAGGTCTGAGTACTGGACTTCAGGAAAAATGTGACAAAATGGAGAGAGGACAAAGGTCCTGAAAACATGGCTTATAAGGACAGAGAAAACAATCTACTCCTTAGCCAAGGCAGACAGAACAAGAAGAAATGGGTTTAAATCGCAACAAGGACAATTCAAGTTAGATATTAAAAAGCACTTTGTACCAGCTGAGGCAAGTACTGGAGTAGATTGCCTGGACAGGTGGTGGTGTCCTCATACTTGAAGGTGCTTATGAACAGTTGGACAAACATTCATGAGAAATGACACTAACATAGCTAGCTCTGACTTGGTGACCTTGCAGTACCTCCCAACTCCATGATATTGAAATATACCTATGATTTTTCTATATTAAACTCCAGCCTAATTTAAATCTGCTGCAGTAATAACAGATGGGACTGGTAAACAATCCCTTCATGCCAGTCCTGTCCCAGCCACAATATTTTGATGATGTGCTCTTAAAAATAAAAAATAGTCAGTTGCAAATGAGTGGAATTGTTGCCAGCAGGTTGGAGAGGTGGCGTGCCTGTTTACCGTGGTGCTTGTACTGCCCTGTCTGTATATCYGTCTGTACATCTCCCTTTACAGGAGTAATGCAAACTCTTTATTCTCAGTGGGCTCAGTGGGGCCCTGGTCCGCACCGGAGGAGTCTGGGTGCTACCTCAAAATGATTAGCAGGGCAGCTAATTGCCAGCTTAGCTGAAAATGAAATCAGCTCTGTTCAACAGGGCTGGGAAGGAGATAAATAATGTGTTGATAAAAAAATGTGATTTTGATTTAGCAAGAAGATAACTTACAAGGGATGAGCTGAAGTCATGCACATCCTGGTTGAACTGGGCCGAGTCTCACCAGATCCTGAACACTGCTTCTGTGTCAGCARAAAGCCATCCTGGTCTCTGGGACGCACCTTTTCCTGATGAAGGAGGGCATGAACACTGGTGTTTTCCTGGCCAATATTTCCTTTGACACGTCATGGTTTTTCTGCAAGCTAATTGCATGCAATACCTTGTATTATGGTATGTAAKTCTCACCATCCATGGAAAGTATCTTAATTTAAACTAATAATGTGGAGCCTCGGTGTCAGCTGACACTGAGTTTTAATTACTGTTGGCCAAGTCCTGCAGTGCTTAAGCAAGTCTAACTTGCTCAACACCCTCGGAGTCAGCAAGAGGGTAAGAAAACTCCTTCAAATGCCATTTGATGAATCTTGACTGCCCTTCTGGGGAAAAACTGAGTGGCATGAGATAGGAGTAGGAACCATTCTCTCTCCCTCTGCCCTCCTGTCCCTAAGGATATGGGGAAGATGATCTGCCTAGGCAGAACAGGCCCTAAAAATAGTGACCACTTCTGCACCCCTTCCTGAATCTCACCTCCTTTGACAGCCACCTTCCCATATGAACCCCAGGGTCATCAGCAGATACTCATGTGTGTGACTTAAGATTTGGGGGGATGGGTCTGGTACAAAAAAGTGGGATAAACTCTGTTAAATTCAGTGTAAATTTTTCCCCAAGAAGTTCCCCTCAAGCATAACACGGAGTGAAGTGACAGATGTGAAAAACATATATTCTCCCACAATGTCCTGCCTTTGCTTTTCAATCTAGTCATGTAGCCTGCTTTTAAATTTCATTCTTAGCACTTAATATGCAGCAAAACTTAACCCTCAGTAACAACAGACCTCAGGTAGGCCTCGACAATATTTAATTCAAAAGAAATAGATTTTGTCTATAGACTGGTGCTTGAAATAAAGATGAACTAAATTACTCGTTAATTTCTGGTCACTCTATTATGATTACTACAGTAACAAAATGATTCAGAAAAAAAATTGAGAAGGTTAATTCAAAATCTAAGACATGAAGTTTCTGAAGCTGAAAAGAACTGGTATGTATGGACCAGAATTAAAATAAAAAATAGAGAAAAGAGTTTTCTTAAAAGAAAACTAATTGAAGTGGCTAAAAATCTTAATGGTTAAATCCAGCCTTGGTTCATACTTTCCTTCCATCACAGATAAGCACAAATGGAAATAAAGTAAAAAGAAATTGAGGGCAGTGTCAAGAAGCACTTTCTTACACAAGCAGTAATTGAGGAGTGAGGTGACCTGTGAGGCAATGTCAAAAGGCATAAACATTAGTGTAATTAAAAAAGTACTTATATGCAATACAAGGAGAAAAGATGAATGAACTTTGGCAGAAAATGCCTATCTTGGCCGCTCACCCAGCCCACCACCATATGTACTCAGACTCCTGTAATCATTTTGGTTTGAACCACTCTAAGCCCTACCACAATATTCAGGGAAGTGAAAATGACTTTTATGGGCTGTGGCTTCTGATTACATTGAAAATGTTAACATCTGTGTAGTGAGATTGAGGTCAATCATTTCTTATCATTTACGCACAGCTAGATTGTCTTTTGAATCACAAACCCATTCAGTGCCCTGGTAAAGAGGATAAAATCGTGGGACATAAAATCCCGTTGCGTGAGTTGACTTGACCTTAGCAGTATCCACGATCTTCTCCATCAGGGAGGAGAAGAGGAGAGAAGGAGTGAAGCACTGTTTCTGGTCCCAACCACTCATTACAGCTGAATCACTGGTGACGGGAAAGCCATCTCTTCAGGTACGGGATAGTAACACATTAATCCTCCCCCTGATTTGTGCAAGCGGCAGAGCAGGCAAAAGAACCAACCAGGCCCTGTAAGGTTACTCATAGTCCGTTCCTGGGGCTCTGTGAAAAGTAGAGAGATGCCTCCTCCAGTCCCCTTTACAGGCACGTACACACACACATGCACATTGCTCCCAGGGCTCTGCACTAGAGCACACCGAGCTCTCAGAAAGCACAGTCTAGCTCCTGGTTCCTCTGTGCCATTACCCTGAGTGCAGCTCCCCACCTGATTTTGCCACCTTTGCTCCTACTGATGTTGTTATAATGTGTTGCACTGGCTGCATAGAGCGCTTTCTTGTGAGTCCTTCAAGGCATGAAGATTAAATCACACTAGTAGGGAAACCAAAGGCATGCTTTTTGCTGGAGAAAGATGGCAAGGATTTTCTAAATCAGACATTTTTGTCACAGAAGGACTTTTGTTACTGGAGCAGATCTATAATAATATCACTACTGTTTCTGTATTTTTATAGCAGTGCTGCTCGGATAGAGTGTCTCTTTTAATACAAATGCTGTCATTTAGAATTGCTGCTATGGTAGAAATGTTAAATTAAGCACTGTCTTTTATATAAAATACAGCACCACCTGCTTGAACAGAGAGCTGATAAAACACTACATTTTTTTCCCCTGCTCATCACATTAAATTACCCAGCAATATAAAAGAAATGGAAGTACACAAAAGCAGGGCATATTTCTGAAATGACTTCACTGATAGCTTCTGTTTCCAAACATTATGTGCTGGGTGGGTGGCAGAGATTGCAGACTTTTCAGACAAAATTCTTTCAAAATGACCAGTCTTCTTGTCAAAACCGTATGCAGATGCACAGTGGTGCAGCCCTTTGAATTCAGATCCATAACAGGCAAATGCCATTGACAAAATGTCAATGAACCATAGGTCTAGGAAAAGTACTTGTACTTTAACTGTACAAGCGATTTACTCTACCTAAGCAGCAGCCTATAATGGTCAAAAAGCTCATTTGCAGCACAACTTTTACGAGTTCCCCTGGTGAATAAATTATGAGCTGAGATAGCTAAATCAGCTCAGTGTTTCCTTCCCCTGTGAAGTAGAGAAGTGCAGTTTTTTTGGTGTTACAAACAGGAAACTGGGAAATATGAGTTTTGTTTGAACTTGCAAGCCTGGATGTGGTGGTCCTGCTCCCAGGATTAAAGCCCATAGAAAATGTAGAGGATCTTCTCTCCAGTCCTTCCCGGAGTTTCTTTTTCACTGAATCCAGGACACAAGGTGGCTGATGCATGCCCCGAACTCAGAGTGATGTGCAGTAAGGAGGCAGCATGACTGTGCACATCCACATCAGGGAACACGTGGTTCCTAGAAGTGCCAATGGAGGCTAGAGTCAGTACGGGAATGTGGCTCTCAGTGGACACAGCTGGACACATTAGGAGCTTGGCAGCCTGTGCCCTGTGGAAATGGAGAGCAGAAATGCTGTGCTCCCCACAATGCTGAGCCTGGCTCTGCAGCATCTGAGTGTTGCACCTGCCTCCACATCCTTCCTCTCTAACAGAAGTCTCATAGCACAGGTTCAGTCATGTTGCTGTGAGTGCTGGACAGAGTATTATGTATAACCTAGAGCCTCATTCATATGACCCCACTTTCTGTACACAAAGTGCATGCCCTGTCTCATTCCCTCATGTCCATATGACTTCACTGCCGGGCACACCACACACTGCTGTCTGAGGTCACTCTTTGCATCCTCGTTCATGAGAATTTGGGTGGAGAAAAACACAAGCTGCAACACCAATTTTTTTTTGCCYGAGTCTTATTAAACCATTCTTGAGGTCCTCTTGCCACCTACAGATTATTCCAATGAAGAAAGCGTGCTCATGACACATTCCCAAACATTATGCCATTACAGTAGTTTTCTTCTATATATCAAATAATTGGCCAACTGTATTCATGACAGTCATTTCTTCCAGAGGGCACTCACTATTCATTAAGATTTCTGTGACGGTATGTATAAAGCTTGACTTGGATCCGGGGAATTTTGGAGGAAGTGCTGGACAATGCACTCATTAATTTACAAATATATTCCTTCAAAGAGCCTTCTAGCACTTTCCATATATTTTTAAGAGCACATACTTCTTCTATGAAATAAGGATTATGCCTACAGAAATGAAAAAATAAGGATAGGAAGGTTTAAGTAACTTGCCCAAAGCCTTACAGGAAGGCACTGTCGGCACTTGCCGTGGAAATAAGTCCTATGCTGTAACTGTCTGTTCACAAGGGGTTGAATTTTCAGAATAATGCTCAGGATTTACTTACATTTGACAGGAGTGTATTATTTTTGTTGTTTTAGGTATCTGCTGCATGGAAAAAGCAGAGATTTGATAGTAACTAATGATCCCATAGTTACAGGGAAATATATGAGAGGTTGACATTAAAAGGTTGCAAAATGTTGCTGCACTTATAAAWCAGACCCTGATCATGCAAAGAATTTTGAACACAGTAAATTTTGCCTCACTGAAGTCATTGCTATTTCTAAAGGCTTAACTTAAGTATATKCATACATTTCTGTAACATAAAGTTGCAGTCTCTGGACAGAGTCTCATGGGTTCCTTGGATTGCACAAGCTATAAGTGGGARAACCATAGAAAGCTTCACAGACTGCCAAAACTCCAGCTGGTCCCTCAAAACTTAGCATTAAGAATATGCCCATTATTACTATTGCCATTGTAATGATATCTAGAGATGTACTATGTGTCAGAGATCTTGTGCCCATTTGGTTAAGCATTGTGCAAACAAATTAAAAAGATTGTCACAGAGAGCTAATAAGTGGTAGCACTGCTGAAGAAAGGCAACTCAAATATTGAACTATATTTAATATAATAGTTTTTTTAAAGACCACTTTCTAAAATTTTCCTTCTTTCTTTCATTCTTTTGTTCTTTTACTTCTTTCTCTTTTAGTTTCCTCTTCAAATAATCTTAGCATAGTTATGCTCAATTATTAAAATAAACAAGTACATAAAACCCAAATTTACAAGTCTTAGATAGGTTTTGTAATACCTATCACTTGCCTCATCCTACCTTCATTTCCCTTGCTAGGTATTTTTTGATTACAGTTCTGGTATTTTGTGAGGCAGATGAACTCCTATGTTAAGACTTTGGAAGAAAAGAAAGAACTATAATTTATTTGTTCCATTATTTTCTAGTATGGGAAGACTGAAAAAAACAATCTACAACTCCATATATACAACACTTTCTAGTAATGTAAATGWTTACCTGGTAGTTTGTTGATTTATAGAAAAAATAGTATGCTATGGTAAGTCCCGGTCACTATGGTCATAAAAGTTGCAGAGCTATTTGAGAAATAAACATAAAGAGCCTTTTAAAGTGAAATTATATCACTTTAGGGGGGTCCTTGTTCTGGCACATGGCATTGAATAGGTATTGGTAAAATGATAATTGCCCTGATGAGGTCCTTGAAGCAGACTATACTCATTAGGGCATGGGTGGAGATCGTTGTCATCCATCTAATATTGTAAAAAACATTTTTAGACAATAGGTTATTTTTGATCATGGGTATCGTGAAGTGGTTTTGTGCTAATAACGTTTTRTATGCCTTCAGATGAATCAGCCTCTGTTAATATTATTTGACTGGTAACATGAGAATTGTGTTTGCAGGGATCACTTGTTGCCAACCTATTCAATAACGGTTGACCTATACGGCCATCAGCAACRCTATTGGTTTCAGCCCCGTCCCTTGGTCCTACAACCTTTTTTTCAATCAATAATCTTTAGCACCATCAGTAGTCAATATTCAAATGAATAGCTACATTGGATCAGCAGAATTAGTATGCACATCAAGAATAAAATATTTAAACAAGACTAAGCATTGAAAATGAATTATTTCCTGACTGTTAAAAGAATAAGTTCTCCATAACTTAGTAAATTTTCTCTAAATGTTGCCTTTCTTATAAAAGTTCAAAGATTAACTGCTGTAGTTAAAAGGTTTCACTTGCTTGGACTGTGAATTGAAGCAGTGTCTCATGAGAAATATTTTTTCATATGCAGTTATGAATGTTCTTTCCCTTTTTTTTATTCTTATCTTGTGGAATAAGTTGTTATTTCATGAGCTAAGAAAGGTTGTTTTTCTCAGGAAAGCCTGGATTTCAGGATGTATTGAAAAACTGTTGGTAARCTGGAGATCTGGCAATAGCAAGGAAGTAGGGTTTCTTTTCTATGAAAGATCATCAGTCACCAGTAACACTTGAATACCCTGTTAAAAAACAGCTGTCTGCTTTACAGGGATCTGGGAAATGAGAGGTAGGTTTTGACTGAGTCAAGACATTTTTGTTTTATATTTTATTTTATTTTATTTTATTTTATTTTATTTTATTTTATTTTATTTTATTTTATTTTATTTTATTTTCATGATGTGCTCTTGAAGAGAGAACATCAATCTAAAACAGCTCTCTCTTTCGTTTGGCTGCTATATTTTCCCCTAAGCAAATTCTTCACATGCCCAGAAGGAATCTTGTTTCCAACATCTGGGAGTGCTTTAGAGACTTTCATTATTTATATGCCAAGATAATATCTCTTCTGCATGAATGTGCTACTGTTCCCATTGATTAGATGTTTAGTGATTAGTGCCAACTGCAGTGACTTTTGTAATGTGGCCACTCTTCTGTTGGTGCTGTCCTCAGATGCTTGATTTACATCACAAATTATGAGTCTCCAAACACTCATCAGGCCTGAATTCATTAGTTTTTGAGTGTTATTGACTTGGAAAGAGTGAAGGGTTAAAAAATAAAACAAAGCCAGTATTTAAAAATAAACTTAAATGCACACCTAGACGAAATGAYAGTGAATAGTAATTTAAATTWAAAAAAAARGGAAAAAATAAAGAAAAAGAAAGAGGGARAATCTCTGAAGTCAGCAAGGACATTTTTTCCACCTGGACATCCAGCAGCTGCCTAGCATTTCCCAGAGTGAGCTGTGAGTGAAGGGAGCCCTTGTGAGGGCCACATGCATCCGTCTTCTCCTTGTGTGTGCGGCACAGGGCCTGGCAATAACCTGATTTTCTAATAAAGGCCCCAAAGCAGAAGGCTGGCGTGGAGAGGAGAGGAAAAACATGGAAAAGGTGGTTAGGCAAACCAAGCACATGCTTTTCTGTTGTTGTTGTTTGTTTGTTTTCTTTTAGTCTCCTTATATCTACTTCCAGGCGGGAAAATGAGCATGCTGCTCTGGTCCTGGGATATTCTTGGCCACCCTAAGTTGCAGAGTCCTCCATTGGGTCCCTGTGGCTCTGGGCAGTCTATCACCTTGACCAGACCCACATTTTGCCTCCAAAGTGTTCATCTTAGCAGTGACAGAGGGGAAAGAAGTGAGAGGAAAATGACGATGAGGCCCAAAATTGCCACTCAAAGAGCAGCTTTGAAAACATACCTAGGAGCTTTACATTAAAATGGATGCATATATTCAAAGCCAAAAAGTCCTGCTATTGGTGCCTCATCACTTTGCTAGCAGACTTTTCTCTAAGAATGCCAGCACTGCACTGCAGAAAGGCACACAGGATTACTGTGAGAAAATGAGTTAAAATACCCGGTGGTGCTGAAGATGTTTCAGAGCATGCATGAGTTAGCAGGTCWTTCGTGGACGTTCCTGAGCATGATGGTTTGCGTCTCACCGTGGGCCACCATGACACGCTGCTGTACGACCGGCAAGGTTAGTGCTCRTGACAGACCTGTTCCTGTGATGAGCTCTATGGGGACAGCCCTGCAGCCTCACAGCCCAACTGAAKGAACTTACCAGGGCAGCCAGCACTGCAGATCTGCTGCTGTCACATCCAGGATGAAGGTGGATGAAGGTGCATGCTTGAACATCTGCACAACGAAGGGTTCTTTAAGTTTTCTTTGGCAGCCTGCAGCAATATACAGCACACACTGCATTCGCAGGGAGGCTGCCTGGATTTACTGAGCTTAGTTTACTTTTTGCTTTATTTTGGATGACTTGATTTTTGGTGCCTTGCATTTCTAGGAGCAATATTGATGGCTGAAATATTTCCAAGGTTGGTGCCTCAGCAGAGGTATCTATATTTTCATTCTGAAGCTATTTATAGGAGTTATCAATAGTTTGATTTGTTGGCTTTTTACTATTGCTAAGAAGAACATAAACACAAACCTTTCAGGTATGCTTTAGTCTCTCCATATAATTTGCATTAGGATCTAACCAACAACAGCATTTATTTTGCTTTAAAGTTTCGAGGAATTTAGAGACTGTTGGTTTTAGGTACTTATCATCATATACAGATGCCCAGCAATGAAAAAACAGACATCAGCTCCTTAGCTGGCATACACKAGGGTAACTGTATTACAGTCAATAGAGCCATACTAATTTACAGCACTTGTGGATCTAGCTTGTTTCCAGAGCATGCATTGATTTTACCATCACTCTTTATTTCCTCATTTTCAGCCATATAAATGTAAGTACTTCTGACATTTTGGGAAGGTACAAGGCATCACTGTATCAATCTTGATGCTTTTTTAATGATGCTTTTGGGCAGTGACTAATAATCATGAGAGCRCCTGGAAATGATACTGCTGGTTTTATTCTTATAGTGTACTGAATTAACAATTAAATCTCAGATCATTTAAATACCTAAAAGGTTGGGAGTGTAGAGGGCCCTGACTTAAAACATTATTATATGAAGTTGCAGGGAATAACTCTGGATAGCAAGGAGGTCATGGCAGGAGATGCTGGCTTCAGTAGTGGAGTGAGCCTAAGAAACTCTCTGCTCACCTTCACCTCATGTTCACCTGCCCTTTCCCCAAGGAAATATTTTAACCCAACCCATGTCATTGATCTCTGTAGTGCTGCCACRTAAACTGCAACATTATCATAAGCAAAAAGGCAGTGAGCACAGCACAGTGATGGGGATTACAGCAATGGGGCAGGAGATTCTTAAACTGGTTTGTTTTCACTGCCAAACTCAACGTATCATGTTATGACAACTGAAAGCTGCCTGCTGGTCATGCCATGCCTCTCTCCATAGCAGCCTGCACATGCAGACTGTACTGCTCGTCGACATCTTCATCTCATCACTTGCAACRTGGATGTGCTGTGTATTTCTAGGGGGCAACTTGGGCCCTATCTTGGGCAACTACTCACTCACCTTTCAGTTGTGTGACACCAACTGCTGGCGCTTGCATCTTGGAATAAAGTTKTAGTTCCACATCCTTGTAACTAAATGATTACATTTCCAACTAAGCAAAGTTCTCAGCAATGATTATAAAATACCACTTAAGCAGATTTAGAGCTCGCTAGCCAGATGCATGTGAAATAGGAGCTGGCACTCTCTCAYGGACTTTGACTGCTTGCCAGCGTGCAGCACGCAGGGAGCTGATCCGCGCTCTGCAGTCRTGTGCAGGACTGTCCCCGAGTCACCCGCCACTCTGCCTGCAAGGCAGCCAAGGGCTGCGAGTCTCGGCGGTGCTCGGGCAGCCTTCCGCCTTCGCGAGGGGTGTAGAAGGACGTTTTCTTCACTTTGGTGAGCGTGTGAAAAATATCTCGCAGGTGGGTATTTGAAATCAAAGGTCTGCCTATTTGGTGCCGATATCCCCAGGTTTTTAGTCCATGCTTGTTAAAAACAGAGAGTTTGCTTCAAATCTGGCTTCACTAAATATGACTGCAGATATCATCTAAGGAATTTAGAGATGAAAGCTGCGAAGGCCATGAGAGATACCRTTACTAAAAGGAGGTTTTGGCATATATCTAGAAACAAAGATATCCCTAATTATTTGTTCTTTCCCTTATTTCATACTTACCAACCTACAGTTCTGAACTTGCACGCAAGAACTAATGTGTTGCCATTTGAATTATGTCAGAGCTTCCTTTTTAACATTACTAATTGACCCACTGATGGATGCTTACTCTCCTTACTTTATCACACTAATGTTGTTCGAGCTAATTCCCTGCTGAAGCAGCAGAGCTACCCATTAAGCAAGCACTACAAGCTGATAAGGAACAGCAACATGATTTATGCATTGCACCAGGACACAGGGACAAATACTGGTATCAAGGTGACTTATTTGCCTGAGAAGCCCTTATTGAGGAGGTCAGTAGAAAGGAGCACCAGTCATCACTGGTTTTGCCRTTAGCGGGGAACTAAACATCTATTTTCTACTCTAAGCTGTATTCCTCTGTGCATGGAGGATGCCAACAAGAAAGCAAGTGATGAAGGGCAAGTCAGTCAGCAGTGCTCTGCATCGGAGATTCCGAATGGTAGAAAGAAGCAGRACAAGGAGGAAAAGGCAGGTAGTGGGATGTGTATGCATGCTGTTGGCTTGGGGTGCTGGCTGGAGGAGCCTGGGGCTTTGCAGCTGAGGGTACGAGGGAGCGTGGCCAGAGAAACGCTGCTGCTGTGGCTGGAGCCGGGAGAAGTCACGATCCGTGAGTCTTCTATGCAGCATAGCCTGGTGCCAAGCAGAATGCAAGGTCTGACCCAGTCCTGCGGGCCCTGGAAGCAGTACAGCCACAATAACAAGGTGTAAATTAATTAACGCTCTCTGTCTCAGCACTTATTCATCTAGGTGCAAGGGGAGCATTTGTCTCATTGCTGGGAGAGGTTTGCCCTTTCCTGCTTACCGAAGGACTAACCGTGTCGCCTGCGAACTCTCAGGCACACTGGCAGAGGACGAGGGACGCGCTTAAAAGGAAAGGGAGCTGTGCAATAAAAAGCAGTGACTGGCTGTTTTTCCTGGCATGTTGTTCGATGGGTGATGATTCATGCTGTTTTATCTGAGGACTGGCAACGTTGTTTCATCCACCTTCCACGGACATCATGTCGATCAGCTTCTTAGAACTGCCACCTCTGTTATATCTGACCATTYCACCCAAATCCTTGTGGGAATACAACATAAGAATGGCTGTTGTGGGCCAGACCAGAGGTGTGTCTCTCCCAGCATCCTGTCTCAGACAACAACTAGGAGCAAGCACCTAAAGAAAAATTTAATAAATATTGGGCATCTATAGGGGATCATCTCCTGCTGCAAGCTCCAGCTTCTGGCAGTCTGTCATTTAAAGAGTCCCTGAGCTACAGGTCATATCCACATCATTGTGTTTAATGGCCCTTGGTGGCCYTTTCTTCCAATAATTTTTTTAATTGCTTGTTCAGCTCATTTTACCTTTGGCTGCTGCAGCACCCTGAGTYCCATGGTATAATGGTGTGCTTTGTGAAAGGCTGCAGCCTTCTAAAGCTCAACAAAAAAAAATAGATGGGATCAGGTACAATCAGGATAGAGTAGCTCTGGCATTACAGATCTTCTAGGTTTACAATACTACACAGTACTACAGTGAAACCTAGATGGCAGATCCTACAGTAACCTATGTCCTCATTCCCATATGGTCCTGSAGGATATGGAAACCCATATGAAGCTTTAGTATGTACGYACATGAATGCAGAAGAGGGAATGAGACAAAGAGTCACTTAATTCTGCTTCCAAATCCAATGGTAATTCACTCTTAAGTTATGACAAGTCACTTCGCACAGAATTTATTATATTAAGGAGATGATTCTTCATGGGATTTTCAAATTGCAGAATTGGATTGGGCTGTATCCCACTGAMATTAATAGCGATCATGTACCTATTCTGTTTCTGTGCTTTTGAAAATCCTGTAGCACATCCACCTCTATCTTTTAGGTTTAGACTACCTGAAAGCCAGAACTTGACACTGAAATGTTTTTATATGGTTTGTAATGCTTCTGCAGGATTTTTTATGAGAAATTTGAAGTTCATGGTAGCAGGACAGATGAGGGCTGCCAAAAGAGTATGTCAAATGATCCTTGAAGTGGGGCCAAGACTGTTGGAGCCAGGGCTAGAGCGGGACTTACTCCTGGTGTGTAGGACAGTGGTTTTCCCTAAGTACAGACACAGGGATGGAGGATTTTTGGGTCCGAGCTTGTCYCTATGGGGAAAAGGCAGAAGGAGGAGCATAGCTGAGGAGACATCACAATGTAGAGCARAACTTTGGAATGGTGGAATTTTTAGCTCAGGAAGAGGATGTGTGTCTACCGTGAGGCACCAAACCCTCAGCAGCACCATTCTGCCACCACAGATGCTCAGAAGCTCTGAATGACCTAAGCTCACAGTGTCACAGGGAGGGCTTCAGAAAAGGTGCATCAGGGAAATGCTAACACATTCACGAGCCCAAAGCATTTCCTTATTCTCCATGAGCTTCAGGTTTCTCACCTGTAAAACACAGAGAACCAAACTCAGCAGCTCACAAGATCATAGTGAAATGCAGCCCTGTAGTGCTTGAGAAATTTCATGAGCTATTGAAAGCACCATAAAATGCTAAATATTATTATTGAATTACAGTATGATTGAAACAAATTGATTTGTTTGGAATGTTTCRGTGAGTCATATATTCCATTTCATTTACAACAATGATTCATTAACTGGCTCTTCTGATTATATATTTATATACCCTGCAGAAAAGACAACTGATATTAAGAGAACTAATGTTATCTGCAGTTAAGACTTGTAGAATCAAGCATTTTGTAAAAAGTSTGGTAGTGTCAATCTCTATTTAGACATCCCTTTTTCTGTTATATTTACTACTAAGTGTGTGAAAAGCACTTGAGATAGATTTTTTTTTTTATTTCCCTGATCTTGCCTGAATATATAGTGCTTCTTCTAAAGACTAGTGCTTCATTTAACTTGGGCCAAAATTAAATGCAACATTTTCAGATTTTCTGCTGGCTTCAGCATGCAAGATGGTTAGAATCACTAGTGCTATGAAGTACTGAATACAGGAAACTCAAATCCCTCCTGGTCTGAAACCACTCACAAACATAAGCACCCCTTTTAAAGAACTGCTTCAAGCAGCAAGAGGGAATGATTTAGGATGGTCATGCTTTTGGTCCTGGATTCTCATTAGCTAAGTTTACTCGATATTGTAAGAAATCATCTGTAACTGTGGGGCCTTTTTATCAAAAGGAACATTATGTAGTAGATGTCTGCCCTCTGGACTGGAAAGTCCATTTGCGTTCCCTGTTTCTATTTCATACCAATTAAAACAAAATAGAAATGGATTTTAATCTTGATGCTTGATGATATGTCATGTTTTATATTGCTTATTGCACAGCCAAGGTGGCCCAGGGTRATCATGCACTAAAACACTGTCAAAAGACCCAGGATTGTTTGAAATGATGAATCCTGGTTCATTGTGGGACAAAAGCAGAATTTCTCGCAGGCAGCCTGGGAGAAGGATGGAAACAGAAAGGCCGTGACTCTCGGGAAGAGTCTGGGGACTGCTTTAGTCGAGGAGACAGTCTGCTCTGTTTTCCTTGACTCCAGGCTCCCTGCAGACATCTTCTTATTTAGATCAGAAACACTGACTTCTCATCTGACCACAATTAATCCACAGTAAACAGAGGCAGAGCTCTGTTCCTTAGTTTCCCTTCTGCAACAGAGAGGCAAGTCTACATCTTAGTCTGTGTTAAAACAAGCAAACAAACATACAAAAATCCTTAGATGTTTGGGTGAAAAACACAGAAGCAAGGGGTGGGAGTAGCATTGCCAGCGCAGGAGAGGAGCAAGGCTCCCCTCTGAGTATTTATTCTGTTGAGCCAATGCTATATAAGATGGTCATAGTTATCTCTGTTAAATAACTGTGGTCTGAGTGACCACAGCTYTGTTTAATTCCCCAGGTGACCTTATGGTAGTGTTGACTGGAGTTTATGGCCCTAATTTAATAATGCTGACTCCCAGCCAAGGAGCTGACTGCAGCTTCCTTTCCTTCCCAGTTTCCTTCCCATACAGTTAAAATTCCATGTCAGCCTCACATTYATTCAGTGTGTTTCAGAGAAGAAACATAGGCCTCCTGAGGCTGATCTGTGTCCTCTTTTCCATCACTGGGCCAGCTCTTGGAAAAGACCTTTAGCTGAAGGCAGAGATGTCCTTGTCCCTGAGCCTGGAGTTCTCAGCTGCGAGCTGCTACCTGGGTCAAGCACAAAGAGACCAGGTACAAACCCAGAGTCATGAATGAAAAGGGCTTTTTTTTCTGAAAGAGGCACCATACAGCAGGTGGGCCACAGATCAGCTGCTAACTTGACAACCAACAAGGCACTACATGGGCAAGAAGTTAAACAGTGGCAGAAATGATCCTTAAGAATTTGCAAATGGCAAGAAAGAATTAGGAGGTAAAAGGTAAGCACAATACAGRCAGATATTTAAAATAATGAACACTAAMTATCCTCCATTTTTTCTATAAAGCTGTAGTTTCCTGGGAAACTTCAAGGAACTTGCRTAGCCAGAATAAACCCTAGGAGAGGATAATAGGAAGGAGCACGCTGAGATGAGCATGGTCCGAGGGAGACGTACATGCYGATGGCATGAAAGAACGTGCTCTATATCATATCATATGCTGGATGTCATAAGCAGATRTTTACCTTGTACTTCCAAAACAGATGACTAAGCCTGATTCAGAAATATGCACGTCCAAAGAGGAAGCAAGAGTGGCTTTTCTCAGGTTTGCAACAGTCACAAGTTACAGCACAGGAAGGTTCAACTGGATATTGTAAAAAATATTCACCATAAGGATGTTCAAAGGCTGGAGCAGGGGCCCAGGATTTTTTAGGTCTGTCTTTGGAGCTAGTTGAACAGGATGAGGCCTTGAGGAACCTGCTCCAACTCTGCAGTTGGCCTTAGTTGGCATAGGGGATCAGATGGCTCAAGACGTTCCTTTCAACTTAATTTTTCCTATGATTGTACAAAGCAGCCTAGAATAGAATGGCAGGTTTCCACCTGCTCCCTTCTCCTTCTGTTATCCGAGGTTCACCTGTGTTTTCACTGCCTTGTTTGCAGGTAACAGTCCCAGTGCTTCATTTGCAAAATAGCCAAAGCTGCCAGCTGCCAGGTGTTCAAGTTGCATGAATTGTCCTGCAAGAGGAGTGGGTGCCTTTTCTCACCATTGGTAATGCTTTTCGGCAGTTAATCCTGTTTCAGTATCAGGGGTCCAAATTTGACCTTAAAACTGGCCATCTCAGAACGTTTCATTAGACCAGGAAAAGGAATTTCAAGGAGCTTTCCTAGTCATAAAACCACTGGTCCAACAGCTCAGGGAACTCTGGCAGCTTATATCAAATATTCATTAATAACAGCAGTGCATCGATGCCTGACTCTGAAGCAAAATACTACCAAGGAGCAGGGGACCAACAGTTAACTGCTGCAGGAAAATGAAGACTGGGAATTTCTTTTAGCTGTAGCAGGAGGATTAAACTGCTTTTTCTATAGATGCTGCGATGAGGGAGGAGAGCAGGAATGGAGCAAACTCTCAGTAGCTGAAGGGAGTGGAGAAAGGAGTGTGTTCTGTAGATGACTGGGGCTCTGCTTTAGATTGAGGAGAGAGGGAATAGAGGGCAGAAGGGACAAGGAGGGTAAATCGGGCTGCAGAGAGCTCAGCAGATCACAGCTACACGTGTGAACCTCAGCGTGGCTTCAGCAGGGTTCAGAGTTCAGAAAAGCTGAAGCTCTGACATCTTCCCAGAGGATCTGGCCAATCCTAATTAAAAACAGTAAATAGGGGATTGGCAAATGGAAAAAGCTGAAATTAGATAGAGAGGAAATCTGTGCAGAGGGCTTGCAGAAGAAAATTAAAGAAAAGAGAAAACTGTGAGAGTAGTAAGGAAAGTGTTCTACAAGCCATRTGCATGACATGGTGCTCATCTTTAGTGCTACCACTGCCCTTAAAATGCACCATGATGCTCCTGGGATCTTGGTACCATTACACATTTTTGGCCAGGGCTGCTGGGCTTTTGAGGAGCTGGAAAGAGCTGGAGAGGTTCTTCTCTCTGGACCTATCAGCTCATGTGCCTTCAGGTGAAGACCTGTCACTGGAGGTTGCCTCCCACCCTAGAGGCCACAGAGTGAAGAGGTCTCCCCTTCCCCACCTTCACCCTTGAGCAGAGCATCTCCTGCACGAGTGCCATCCTCTCCTGGAGCCCTATGTGCCGGGCCCCCAGAGCCCTGCAGCTGATCCCACCACAGCCCTTGGGCACGGGCAGCTGGTTGAGGTGTAGRCGGAGACACTGCCCTGTGCAGGGTGGCACAGGACAAGAAGGGYAAGATGCAAGATTAGGGCCAGAGCCTGCAGTAGTATCAGGATCTAACACTTTTTGCTACAGTTGTTGTTGGTTTCATTTAGGACCACAACACTATCTGCACAGGTATATTGCCCACAGTTAATACAAAGGTTTCTAAAATTTAAAAAAAAAAAAAAAAAAAAAAAAAAAAAAAAAAAAAAAAAAAAAAAAGGTAAGTACTGGAAATTCACAAAAATATATACTATTTTTTTTTTGCAAGACTTGAAAAGAAGCCCAGCGATACTTCTGAAATAACAGGAATGACACAGTTAAAGTGTTGTACAAAGACTGCCTTTAAAACTTCCTTTTTATTTTCTGATCATCACTTTTGATCTTCTTCAATCAAATGGAGCATCCGTTACGAACTGATGAAAAGAGAACCTTCATCTGGTTATTAACTCCTTGATGAAAGACCTGTAGAAAGTGCATTGTTCATTACAGGACTTAGGAAAATATTAAAATGAGCTAAATTCTTTATGAGATTCATGGCTTCTTGCAAGTTATAATTGGGCACGCACATAGGAAAAGCAGACCTGTTATGATTGCAAAGATGGGAACAATATCATGTGCTTGCCATTAAAATAAACGAGTTGCCAGGCTCCTTGTTCCTTTCTTCACCGCAAGTATAAATTCCTCCTGTAAATGACCCTGATCTAAGAGGTAGGAAAGGTAGCTGGAGCTAAAGGAGGGCTAGCTTAAAATTGCCTGTGTTAACTGACATCAAACCAACTTTTTTTTTTTTTTTTTTTGAGTTAAGATTAATTTTTATAACAGTAAAAGGTCATCTTTGAGCAAAAAAAAAAAAAAAAAAAAGCTTTTCTTTGGAAAAACAAGCACCCAGAGAAAATGTCCGTGACCTGGAAGCAGTGTTTCGGTGCCACGCGAGAGTCAGGTCTGTGTGCCTTGTGCTCCTTTTCTTTCTCAAGTTTTACAGCAGGGTTGCTTYTCCTAAGACGCCTTGCAGCCAGGGAAGGGCACCACGCATCTCAGCTCCTCATGGAAAAGATACAGCACAGGTCGGAGGGGTGATTAAGCCTAGTCAGAGACCAAGGTTGACAAGAACATGGGACACTGAGCCGAATTTTTACAGGGAAACCCACCACCACTTTCCTATGGCTTTGTATGAAAGAAATGCCATTGGATATCACAGCTAGAAACCAGATGTTTGTACTATTGGTGTAATAGTCTGAGGAATATTGATCTGCAAATAGAAAGGTGCGTATAGGTTTGAGCTGGACTGCTTGCCTAGGGGGAGGTGGCATGATGTTTATTGCACGTGTTTTCCATGAGCTATTGGAAAAAAAAAGAAGGCAGGAAGACAAGAACATCTCTGCACATGCTTGAAGGGCAAAGGAAAATGATACCTAAGTGCTCTGCCGCCTTCATCTCTGCCCAAACCTCTGCCATGGGGCAGGGCTCAGCTGATAATTTGGGGAAGGCAGCGGCAAGAGAAAGGAGCCCGTTGTACTGCAGACGACAGCTCTTTCAGTGCTGCAGCTACTCTTCAAAGGCCCGCTCTTTGGAGAAGGAACAGACAGGAGACACGAGGTGCAGGGAAGAGGGAGGATGGGGCCCCGATTCTCAGCTAAGGCATCTAGGTTAGAGCTGGGCCAGCTTTTATGTTTAAACGTTTTGTTTCAGGACAACAAAAGAATCAACCCTTGTGCAAAAAAAAAAAAAAAATTGTGCCACTGTGTCCTGTTTGCCACAGTGCTTCAATTTCTCTCTAAAAAGAGAGAAAACCAGTAAAGCTTGTGGGGGTTTTCCCCATAGTAACAAAAGGGAATCTATTTTTTGTTGTTTCAAGCTTAATGCTTGATTTAGGTTAGTTAAATTGAAATAAACGCAGCCTGCTGCTGCCACYATGAAAAGATTTTATTTTTAGCTGAGCTAAACATTTGACCCAAATTTTGACCCAAATCACTTGTTTTTTCCCCTACATGAGAAAACAAAACACAATTAAAATCTCATTTCAGATAATTCAGAAAAAGAAAAAAAGGAAAACTATTATTTCAACCCCTTCMCCAGACCACTGCACTGTGAAACAACCAACCCAAAAAAGCTGCCTCACAAGCACCAGTAACAGCCCCAGCAGGAAAGGAAAACCAGATCTACAYTTAAGGCTCTTTTGACTCTCATTTAAACAATATTTTGGATTTCCATAGATCTTGGAGATCTAACTGCTCAGCACCTATCGACTTCRGAGAAAGTCATGGGGCATTAAATCGCTGTTTGAATGGGAAACAAGGATGTTATGTTTATGCAGCTACATTTGTGATGAGCTGCACTTTAGTACATCGGCTTCTGAATTGCTCTCACTGTGCACAGGTTGGARAGATGGACAGTTTTGCTAAATGGCTGTACGCATTTTCTTGTTTCAAGAAAAAAAATCTCATTAAGATAACAATCTTGGCCCCACTGGCCAGAAGTTGCTCCTATTATACTTCTATTTGCTTCTGGGCGATGCTTTCTGCAGCCACACTAGGACGGCATACATCTGTATTCTGATCAAATTAATTCTGGCCAGGCCATGCATTCAGTCATATTAAATACTGTCTTTGTAGAGGGCACAGAGTTAAAAACAAATCCCTAAGAAATGAAAAGCTTATAAATGCTTAAATGCTTTTTTAATAAGAGGAAATTGCTTCAGGAAGTGATTCCTTATATCCCAGGCACTGCCAATTGTTTCAAATCAGTGCAGTTTGGAGTAGCTATTATCTTGTTAAGCTGTATTAATGTGCTTGTTGCTGCTGTTTTTCCCTTTAAAATAATCTCTGGGTTAACGTGTGGTTCTGCTGGCTGACTTGTGGCTTGTTAGTCGTAAAAGTGTTTTGTGGGGTTCCTTTCACAGCCCTAATCCCTCACAGTGGCAGTAATCGTCTCCTTCCTTGTTACTCCRCACTTAATGGTTGCCTGATTAGCAGGATGTGGTGTCCTGAAATGCTTCTCCTGTGTCATTTGCCCAATCACTTCTCCTTCCTCCGAACACAAACGGGCTGAGGAGAGCAATTTTTTACCATAAAGATCTGATATCTTCCCTGCAGCACCAGGTCAGCACRGATCTGAGTCACTGGAGCAGCTCGTAGCATGGCCGAAGGACACACGCCTGGCCAGGATCCTGCCGCCAGCACGTTAGGGACTGCCTCAGATCAAGGTTTGTTTTGGACGGTCAGGTTTCAATAAGCAGCTATTAAAATTGGCCTCCTCCTGTGAGAGTCTGGCCTCGTTGTGCTTTTGGCCTCTCTGKAATCATACAGAATGTCATGCATTAAATTAAATTAAATTACGCATTGCATGAAAATGCATCTCCTCCTCCTCTGTTATTTATTTATTTATTTGGTTTTAAGTCTGCATTAATATGAGCACTGACACACAGCTTGCAAAACAGTTTAGTACTGGCTGAGTCAACTTCTGTCTACACCGTATCAGAAAAAGAGCTTCGCTGTGCTGATCAGGGCTTGCACACAGACATTTGCAAGAGTGCGTGTCTTTCATAATAACCTACAGACAGACACACATGTGACCAGTCATCGACAAGTCTTGGCAGAGTCACARTGGGCATGAGGGATGAGGAAGATATGGAACTTTGTTGGGAAATGTTCTGCTTTAGAGATGCCCCCAAAAAAGAGGTAGGTTTGTGTCTCTTCATGGACTGTCCTGTCTTGTGGAACAGATGTTTTATCATGTTTTGTTTGGTAGCCTCTCCAAAGAGCCTCAACTCAAACATAAGCTCTGCTGCTAGAAAATTGTTTCCTGCTTTCCCTGAAAACAGAGATTTCTGTCCCCTGGTGAACGAAGTCAATGGGACTATTCATGCGAGTAAAGGTTGCAGAATATCCCTTTGGTTTATACTATCTGTCAGGTAGTCCCAGTGCACAACAGAGAATGTGCAACCAGCTGCGGGGAGAGCCACAGAAAGAATAGAGTACGTGTGTAAGTACCACGCAACCAGAATAATCCCTATAGGCTTATAAAGAGGGAAATACGAAACAGCATATCAAAGATGGGATATGGACCACAAATGCTGTTCTATCACTGAATGCCAAAGGTTGATTTGCATGCAGCATTTTAAATAATTAAGCAACAAAATGGTGTTGCCATCTGCCAACATCCATCTGGTGGAGGGAGCACAAAGCCCTGAGTGAGGAGCCYGTACCAAGCAAGATCCCCTCGTAAGGCAGGGGCTCCTAGCAAGCAGCTCGCCGCTGCTGACAGTGCTGCTGTTTCCTCTGCTCAGAAATCGCTGGCAGCCCCCGTGCCCCCTGTTTAACAGGCTGGTGGGCAGAGGATGCAGCTTTGCTGGTACGGGCTGGAAAGCAGCTTTGTAACGTGATCGGCCCATGCAGAGGATGTTACAGCACATATGTTGTAATCAAAAATGCTGTGATAGCGTTTGTAAACGCAGGGACGCACTTGGCTTCAACGCCCTTGCTCTGGTTTTGCTGCACTCATCCTTGCACTGTGGGGAAAAAAAAAATAGCAGCCAAGGAGAGGTCTAGAAAGTGATGATAATATTCAGAGACACAGAAAGGTCTCTGTAAGGGAGGTTTCAGGAGGTTCAGAMTGTATCTTACACAAGAGACAAATAAGAAGTGACTTGATGGAGGTAGTGAAACAATGAAAAATGCAGAGAAGGCAACCTCACCATTGCCAGTTACCCTTTCAAGTACTACGAGACTGGGTGGCAGCCTACTGGAATGCAAAGTGCATTTTACACATATCAAAGGGAGAAGGGGCTGGTTAAAGGCTGGTGAGATTGTGACACAAAGCAGATTTACTGAACCAGAAAATTGCAGCACGATATTTTTTCTTTCTATGTCTTTAACTTTTGGAACACATTTTTTCAGCAACTTTATAGGGTTCACAGACATTTATACAAGTATTTAAATTGCCCATAGTTATATAAGCTCAGATACCAAACCATCACAGATATCGTCTCTCCTCCTATACAACACCACAGAGTAAGAAGTGTCCTCTGTAGACTGACGCAGGCTTCGTTATCAGCTGTTGACGGGATGGGAACCAGATCTTCCACCTGTCAGTAGATACCACCAAAGAGAGGGGCGGAACTGCAGTAAGTACACCCTGGATGAGCTGAATTTTAGCCCTATGTTTGACAGGGTTAACCTTTCCAGAGCACCTCGTCCTCCCTTTATCGTGCTCCCATGTGTCTTCCCTGTCATGTGGCACTGAACAGCTCGCTCTGACCCTGGAAGTCGATGGGAAAACTGAGCACACTTTCCCTCTTACAGAAATAGGCTCATCACTTTAGAAGGCAARATAATACAGTGCTTTACTGATCGTGATAAGGAAAAAGATTATTCCAAAATACACTTTTTTCCACTGTTTTCTGCCCTCATTATTATCTGTGTTGCAATGATGCCACGGTGCATGAGTCACAGTTTAGATGGGCACTCAGGCAGGCCTGTCTCTGGACCAAACAGCTTCCCTTCTGATCGAACACTGCCAGCTGAATGCATTTGCYTGCATCCAAGTGACACCGGCTTCACTCAGTTTCACATTCCCCTCTGTAAACCCAGGGGCTCTGAAGCTGGGAGGTATTGCCAACTGTTCAAAAACAAGTGAAAAATGTGGAGTGCATAGGGGAGCTTTCTGAGGTTATCTATGGGGCACTTRGGTGACTCTCCGGCTCCAGATGCCCAAGGAATATATTTAATTCTGTCACCTGTCTCAATTGCGATTCTGCTTTTTGTTCATGGTAAAGAAGCTTTCTATCCATTTGGTTCCAAGTCTTCACTGCCACTGGTAATATCTTGTGTAAGGTGATGAAGGCATCTAGATCAATGGAGTTCCCTCAGCTGCCACACTGTTTAAAAGTATGAGGTGAAATGTCATTATTTATGACAGGTAACATCTCAAACTGTGTCCTCCTTCTGGCTCCACTTTCCTGTCCATGACTGAGATTGACAGGACGGCACTTTTCTGGAATTCTATTTTCTTAAATGCTCTACCTGCATAGCTAAAGGAAAAGGTCATGTCAGACCCAGGCAGAGTGGCACAAGGGGCTGAGGGAGCCGGGGTTATTTAGTGTGGAGGAGGCTCAGGGGAGACCTTGTCGCTCTCTGCAGCTCCCTGAAAGGAGGTTGTAGGGAGGCAGGGGTTGATCCCTTCTCCAGAATAACTGCAGATAGAACAAGAGAAAATGGCCTCAAAATGTGCCAGGAGAGGTTCAGGTTAGGCATTAGGAAGAATTTCTACTGGGAAAGAGTAAGTATTGGAACAGGCTGCTCAGGGAAGTGGTGGCATCTCCGTCCCTGGCAGTGTTCAAGAAACGTGTGGATGAGGTGCTTAGGGGCATGGTTTAGCAGACACGGTGTAGAAGGGTTTACGTTTGGACTCAATGATCTTGAAGGTCTTTCCCAACCATAATGATTCTATGATTCTGTGAGTGCCTTGTAGGCTATGTTGTGCTGAGCACACCATAATTTTTCCCTCAAGTTTAGTTTCTTGTTGAAGAGAAAGCATGTAGACAATCTCCTTCTGAACAGGCAAGAAGAAGTCTTCGTTGGCAAGTGGTCAAATACTTTTCTGGGATTTGGGGGAAAAATCTATCCCAGTCTCTGCTTTGCAGCCTGCAGGTGGAGAGCTCCATAAGGAAGGACATTACAGGGGCAGATCCACAACTGCTTGTTCAGCTTCAGAGAGCACAGCACCTCCAGGCWGTTCCTCTACTATATATGTATATTTACACATTCAAACTAGCACCTAAATGAGCAGAACTGACATTCATTACACTTCCCTCTCCAAGTCTTGGGTTTTTTGCTGCTCAAGAAGTGTCCTTTCTTTTTATTGGATTTATCAAAGAAGAGTTTTCTCAATTAAAAAAAAAAAAAAAACTTTGCTATGGCTTTCTTTTTTTTGGTTCTGGAGCCCCAGAACATTTAAGGACATAGAAAATTTCTTCATATGCAGTCAGAAATGCAAGTTTTGTTTCTAATTTTGTGATTTCTTGAAAAAAACAAAAAGCTTTGTTATTTCCAGGAAAGAAAAAAAAAAGAGAAAAAGAAAAACAGCAAAAAGATCCTGTCATTTTAACTTAATTGTATGTTATTAATTGAGGTTCAGCTGGAGGATAGGTGGTAGCAGAACTCACTCTGGGGAATTTCTCTCTGAGCTGCATCTCCCTCTCCAATTGCAATTGCTAGAGACGAGCAGACTCCCTCCTCCTGCAGCACGGACATCGCTCCTGGTGCTTTAGGAGAAGCAGTTTATATCCTTTGGTATAGCAGAAGTCAGCCTGCTSTGATGCATTTTAAACTATTATAACAGGATTTGACATTTTCCATTTAAAAGCAAGTGCTAAAATAAATTGAGGCAACTTCTTATTTAGATACTGGCAAATTTCAGAATAAAGAAGGAAAAAAAAGAGAGAAAACTAAACTAAACAACACAAGCCAGCTAGAATCCAAATCTGTATTTAAAATCTACCCCATCTATTTAAGTTACTGTACCAGCTCAGCTCAATATCTAAAACAAAGAAAATGAATTATGGAATAGTACGAGGAGAGCTTGTTAATTTTCCCACTGATGCGCTGTGAAATGAAAGCTTTATTCTAAGAATATCATATCCTCAGGGCTCTGTCTGGGGAGAAACTGACAAATACAAATGTCCTTACAGATTTTCTTTTATTCTTGCTCTATGGTGTATTCCAGACAGATTTCCAAAATTACATATAATAATATATAATCTRCACTTGTGGTTTGGTGGAGTTCAAGGCTGTGATTTTCTAGGGCATAACTATGCCCTGTGTGAAAAAGGAAGATCAAGTGCTTATTATGAAAGGCAGATCAAATTTTAGAAGCATTTGTTTATTTCTTAATCAATATTAATATATGTGACTTTAATTTCAGAATCTTTTCTCCTGTTACGTACCAAGGGAACATTAACAACAACAGCAGCTTTACATTTTTATAGAGCCTTTCATCAAGAAGGATTCAAAAGTGCTTTACAAACCTTGGACAAAAATCTTCTTTGATCAGCACTGAGAATCTCTTAATCCGTAGTGCAAATCTCTGTTGCACTTTCTGTGCTTTTTTTCTGCACATAGGACTTCCATTGATTTCTGCAGAATTGTGTGTGTGAAACAAGTGCAGAATGTGTAATAGAAATCTGCACTGCAGATAAAAAGAAAAAAAATCACCTTGTACATGTATGGATTCCCTGCCCATTACAAAAGTGCAGCCMCTGCGAGGGTGGACACTTTGTGTTATATATGTATGAAAAAAAAAAAAAACCAAAAAATCTCTGTTCTGTAACTACAAGCACAGTTGACKTTGCAGAACAGGGTAACTCTTAAAGAGGAAAACTAATAATATTTGTTCCTATACATAGGTTTATGTCTTTGTTAAAGGAAGTCTTCCTTGGCAGGTCATTTACATGTTTGCATAAGAGCAGGGTGCTGGATTTCACCGCCCGTCCCTGCAGACAGTCACTTCGAGGTGAGCACCTGCAGGTGCACGCAGCGTTCACCCTCGAGCCCCTTCCACGGAMGAAACCGCCAGGACCCTGCCCACTCTGTGTGTGTGTGTCTGAATCTTGCCGAACTGGATATAAGCTTGAAAATCTGGCAAAATCTCTCCGGAGATTCCTGAGAAAGTGTTAGTTTCAGAGTTGCCCTCCATGTTTTCTTCTCTGCAGCTAAATCAGGAGATGCAGAAGATGATAKCAGAAAATAATGCAGCAAATGGACTCTGCCAAACTCATCCCAAGTTCCATTTGGACAAACACCTGATTTATCTCTGGCTGATATAACTTTTTCAGCCTTAGAGCTTGCATGGTGCTTCTGATTAAGGTTTAGAGATGCTCAGGAACAGGGKTTTTTTTCATTTTTTAATCAGTGGAAAGCGATGAACCAGTATCCCACTGAGATAAGTGGAGGGACCAAAGTTATTATTAATTTTATAGACACTTCTGTTCAGTAATCGAGATTCTAATCCTTGTGTTGAACCTATAAATCTCTTGCCTTGTCATGTCCTATTTTAATAGGACATTCTGTTTCTCATGAGTAGAACCATACTTTTTAATGAGAAAATCATTTGGGATTAAATGTCCCCTAGGGATGGTATTTGAAGAAATAAAACGCCTCACTTACAAAGACAGGTGTAATGATGTGAAGAGAGATCCTTTAACTATTTCATTTGAAAGAAGAGAGAATATTGGCTGTATTAGTTGAACAATTCTGGTCCATTTCAAAATACAGGTTGCATTCTCTGGAGTTATGTTCATCTATCCCACCTGACAAGTTGTCCCAAGGAATTTAGTCATATGTGTTTAACTGCTTTTCTCTTTCTAAGGTTGGTGTTTAAGTGATCACTTTCCTTACCTTTCTTCCCAATGGCACCAAAATAKCTGAGTTTTCACTCATATTCTTACTAAGTGCCAACTAACAGTCTTGTCAGTTAGCATGCACACCATTACGAACAGAGTTTTCTTGTTCTATCAGTGGTGTTAACTGCATATCTTAGAAACATGATCATGTAGTGTGAATGGAATCTACAATAAGCTGCTTTCTTTTTATTTGCCAACCCAAAAAGATCCTACTTATCTGTTGGAAACCTAAAGGGGTTGAAGTTCAGGAGGAACTCAGCCTCTCTCTTCTTTAAATGTCTTTGAAAACCTAGGCACCATAAGGAGAAATTCTCTCAAGGCACAGCTGAAGGCATGACATGTATTGCCAAGGATTTGTTCCTATGTTGTCTCTAGCCAGCTGAGTCCTCCCATCACCCTTCTGAAATGTAGTGGTGAATTCTTTGGCTTGTTCACCATTTCGAGGGATGTGTTTGGTGGCTGAAGGTTGCAAATTCTAAATAACACACTGCAAATAATTAAACTTAGCCATATTTTGGTGCTTTTCATCTTCAAAGTGCTACATTAGCAATATTAATTAGCTAGTGCTCAGCAAAATCCCATAAAGTGGAAGCCACTCAATCTCTGTCTTCTGTGGAGGAACTTCCTTTGTTGTCCTGACACACTTACTCGGGTTTTAGGACCTGCAAGAGCTTCACGTTGCCTTACTTTCTCTTCACATGGCATATACCTTTTCTTTTTGTGATGAAAGCCATGACACTATAGTAATGGGGAAGGATTTAAAATTAAATAGTCTTTTAAAATAGCAATTAGCTTGGGGTTTCCTGGAAGAACTGAGACATGCGAAGATCAGAAGCAGGCACCTTAATACCCTGAGACAGCCTCCAAACCTTCAAACCTCCTGTGTTCTTTGAACATGAAAAGCTCCGTTTCAGGCGCACCAAGAGGTGGAACCGCTGGCTGATGGTCAGCGTGAGCGCGCGTCCCACTGTGAACAAAGTCACAGCGAATTTCAGTGCGTGCCTGTAAAGTTGTGGCAAGTTTCCTTACTCAGTAATGGCTCTGAAAACCACTAGGTTTAGGAAAAGAGAACTTTATCTTCATGACACTGCCAATTTTACCAAAACTTTGTTATAGTATTTTTCCAGTGTGACCCTCCTCTTGTGCACAAAGGGCACCACTTAGAGGGTGGCTTTCCCCATGAGCACCTAGCCCTGTATAGGGCATCACCCTAAGGGTACATGGAGAGAAATCTTCTTCCAGGTCCCTTCAGGCGAAGTGACCTCAACAGCAAAGAGCATAGACCTGAATCTGGAACAAAGCCATGGCTCCGGAGCCCTTTTGTAGAGGCTCTGTATCTTCMTTGGTTTCAAAAATACATGTAATTCTCTCTGGAGTCTCAGGTCTGTGGGACACAGACTCAGATTTCTCGTCTTTGATGACACAAGTGAGCRTTTTCATAATGTTCTCTCTCCTTGCACTGGATACCTGCTTAGCCCAGGCTGGCYCACCTCATCCCCTAGGAAAGCTGCTGTTCTTCTCTGCAGAACCAGCCCCATCCTCTCATTCTGCCCCTCTTTCTGTTTGGTAACTGCTGTTTCAGTTTTTTCCAGCCTAATCAATGCTGTGTRCTTCCTAGTCTAAGTGGCTCGCCTCCTGATGACTCTCTTGAAATGTTACTTTATTTCAGTCATGTTGCATTAACCTTATCAAGCAGCTGCTTGGGCACCAACTCTTTGTTTTACTTGCCTTGCCTGAGCTTGATGTTTGCTTTGCTAAGATGATGGAGCAGCTCCTACCACAGGTGGAAATACACAAATGTAGGCTGAGACCTGGTGGATCTCAGTTCAGGAAGTGCTTTCCAAAAAGTCAGACTTAGGACATTGGTTTGTGGATAGRACAAGTAAACAGGCAACCTTAAATAATCCAATTTATTCAGTATGGCAGACCCCAAAACTCTCCACAAAGCATAAGGTAGCTTTTGCCACTAGCCCATGGTAAGAAAGACCAGGAGACAGCTATATTTTATCCCATTTTGTTATGTACTCCTGGTTTGCTSAATGTCCTTTGGCAAAGTTATCTTGCTTTTCAGTGCCTCGATCCCTCTCCTAACAGGTGTGTTGGGGTAAATACCTCACACAGTACAG
Source organism: Eudromia elegans (assembly GCA_003342815.1). NCBI lineage: Eukaryota > Metazoa > Chordata > Aves > Tinamiformes > Tinamidae > Eudromia > Eudromia elegans. The sequence goes on from PTEX01000081.1 coordinate 202,214, forward strand.
ATTACTCAGAGCCTACAGAAGTRCTTTGGGTAGACAGACATGCCCCGTAGTTCATGTCGTTTAGATCCGGGGCATGAGGAGCTGAGGCAGGTGGCCAAGTTCATGCAGAACGTCACTGGGGAGGACTCCCAAGCGCAGCTGCAGCGTGCAGACTTCCCGGCCACTCAGGGCCCACTGGAGCAACACCGCTTCTCTCTAACAATAGTTTGACATCACTTCCTGGAACAGAATGAGTGCATTAAGCTAAGCATTTCCTTTATAACTTGAAGTTGCTCAGCTACCTATTTTTGGCTGGAAATGCTAACTTGAGCTCCTTGTTTGACTCTGTTTCCTGGCCAGCCCCAATGTATTGTCTGTCTTCCAGTTTAATCTTAAAATAGAGCCTCGTCCAACCTCTGGGAAAGCGGGCACTGTCAAATTTACACACTTACCATGGCAATTTTTAAATCTTCAGAACAGTTGCAGAAGATATTTGCCACRGAAACTGCTTGATATTTCATTCTTAACCAAGAAAAAACTGATTTGTCAAAAGAAATAGCATTTGTTGGTCTTTCAGATGTTAGTGGTATCCCTACAGCATCACCTAAAACCCCAAAAGAATATACCATATTTCTCCCAGATGTAGCATGCTAAAGTTGCCTGTTGTCTGCATGAAATAGCCTGATATATCTCACTCCATTTTATACAGCAGTGTGAAGTATCCAGCGCAAACAGCTCCAGCATTAGCAGCGAGAAAGCTGCTACTAAATAGAGCCCTGGGAAATTCCTTCACAGTGATATTTTTTCCTCAGAGGAAGAACTTGGKTTGGTGACAGTAAAATGATTTTAAAAATTTAAGCGGGTTATTTGCGTTACTTGAAACAAAATCCAATAAGAAATCAATCTAAACTTTCATTTTGTTATTGACAAAAAATAGTATAGTTACTTATATTTCATTCAATTTAATTTTTGATTATGAATCTTCAGTATGTTAAAGTTACAGAACAAAACATTTGAGGTTAAAGAAAAGGTTACAGTTAAAGCAATCAGCAAAAATATTGGAAAGCACTCCTTGTATGTCCATCACAAATTAATTTCCCCCAAGATTTTTTAGTCTAAACAAAAATAATCAAAATCTCAGTTATTCCCACAGCTTTATTACTGACTCTTAGAATTGTTCCTCCCCATGTTCTGTATCTGATGGTTTCATATAGCAAAATAAAAACAATCAGAGAAGAAAATGGGGACTTAAGCCTATTGTAATTCCAGGAAGATCATATGGGTTTGCCTTATGTGTTTGTTTACCCTACTGAGCCTCAATTTATAGCCAAAGAAGAATTATTTATTAATAAATCTATTGCATGTGATCACTTGTCCATACCTCCTCCTTTTCACAAGCCCATGCAGAGGACGCCAGTGTAAATGAGAAGAATGGCCCATTAAGTTCATAATACACAAGACCTTCCAACTTCACCTCGTCATTAAAATCGTTATAAACCTCCAGAGTCTTCTTTGAACTCACCTTACTTTGCTAGACAAAGGCCACCAGGTGAAAAATCACAACAGCAACAAATACAAATGAAGGGGGTTTCAGAAAGATTCTATTTCAGAAAATGACTATTTGTTCCTGTAATGCCTCTTTTTGCACATGACATTTTATAGGCCACTAGGAACCCAAGCATTAAATACAAAGAATAGTTAAAGAACTATTTTATAACAAAGCATAATTACAGAATTTTAATTTATAATCTATACAATTCTATATAATTTTATAATTTATATAATTTTATACTATAGTATAATTTTATAATCCCAGAACAACTGGGATTTTTGTTTGGGATTGCTTGTTTATTTYGCCAAAAATGCAGCTCTGAAGAATTCTTACAACCTTTAACCAAAAAGCTAAAACTAATTCTGAAATGAAGGCATGAAGTCAAAGTTTTCAAACCTTAGGTTTCAGACCTTAAGCAACCTTCTCATTTGCACGACATTCAAAAGAACATTCCTACCAAATGCATWTTTTTTTTTTTATAATAAAGAGCAGAGAGAGAACAGCATGGTGTGCAGCAACYGTAAATGACAGACTGCAGCACGATAACACAGAATACCTGAAATGAATTTAAACTCAGCCTATACCTATACATTTGTCACTAACAAACAGAGGCACCCACACCCATGTGCAAGTGCTCAGGTGCAGACATGTGAAATTATAAGGCCAAAAGGCAGGGGATTCACTCTGCTAAGAGGTGATCCTCATGTGCTCTCCTCCTCTGAAGGGTTTCTTTGCCATTAGTGGAGGGACCTTGCCTTTGATCTGAAGGCCAAGAAAATGTTTTTTGKCTGCTTTCTATTTTGTTGTGAACAGGTCTGTCCTTAAATTTTGCTAGTCTCTGCCTGAGGGTTAGTGTCACCATGAGTTTTGCAACTAAGAGATGATGAGTTAGGAGACTTCTTCCTCTTTGGAAAATTAAGAATTAAGCAAAACAGTTTCCAGCATGAAATGCAGCATTGCAATCTAGAGTAGTAAGGCTAAGGGTATTGATTTAATTAAACATCAAACTAGTCTCAAGCATTTCTTTAAATATCATAACATGCATCTGCATACTTTAGAGCATAGTTATAGTTAAAGATGTAGGTTTGAGGGGAATTTCCATGCTTTTGTGGATTTTCTCGTTTTTATTGCTTGCTTCACTGAATCTTTTTTTCTTGTCAGGACCATTTCTAAGCTCTGATTTGTCTCCTTCATAAGAAGTATTCCAAAACCTCAATAAAATCATGCTATTGCTCTCAAATATTATGCATCTTGAGCATGTAGTGTCATCTAGAAGAGATACTCAGTAGAAGCTTTGCCTTATTTCATTCACTTTCCAAACCAGCAAATCCTGCACCTCATCCAATCTGCAAACTACATTACAGAATTGTCCTTCTCTCTTGTCAGAAACCACACATTCCWGTTCAAAAATACAGCAAAATTCCACTTTAGAAGCAAGGAACTTTTATGATAGAAGGAGCCACGATGTAGGCCCTGGCAATACGTGCTCCTCACCCACAAGTGTGCAGTTGCTTCACGCTTCCCTACAGAGCTTCTCCTCAAGCCTGACACGGCCTTAGTGCTGCCTATGGAGCAGGGGTGGTCAAYGTTTTGGAGGGCTGTAACACAGCAGATTGTAGCTGCAGGTGATTGCACCATGCTGCAGACCTGGAGCAAAGCACCTACAAACAAATGTTTCTTGTCCTTGTGCGTGGGTGTTCACACACAAGTGTTCTGCAAGGATGCAAGGTGAGGAACCAAATCACAGACTTGCAGAACCATTGCGGTACCTCTAGCCCAAGCTTCCTGCTCAGAGCACGTAGAACAAATCTACTTGCTTAGGGCCAAGTCAAGTTTGAATATCTTCAGGGATGGAGATTGCACATCTTCCCTGGGCAACCTATCCAGAGCTGGACCATCCTCACTGTAAAAGAAAATAGAAAAAAAAGCTGTATTATTATTATTATTATTATTATTATTATTATTATTATTATTAAAAGTTTAAATGTTTAAAGTTTAAAGTTTGCTATGCTTGTGCCCACTGTGTCCTGTCTGGCCATTGAGCACTCCTGAGAAGATTCTGGTTATGTCTTCCAAACTTCTCCCACCCATCATAACACACAGACAAGGTCCCCTCTGAGCTTTCTCTTTTCCAGTCCTAAGAGTCCCAGCTCTCTCAGCCTCTCCTATGGCAGATTCACCAATCCCTAAGTCATCTTAGTGGCTGTTTGCTCCAGGAGTCCCATGTCTCTCTTGGACTACGGAGCCCAGCACTCCAGACACGGCCTCACCAGCGCTCAACAGAGKGGAAGGATCTTCTTCCTTGCCCTGCTGGCAATGCTCTGTCTAATGACACTGTTGCCCTTCTTCGCTGCAGGTGCTCATTGCTGCCTCATGTCCAACTCAACGTCCACCAGGACATTGAYGATAGGTCTTTTTCTGTAAAACTGCTTTCTAGCCCATCAGGCCCCAGTCTGCAGCTGTGCATGGGGTTATTCCTCTCCAGGTGCAAGGTCTCCACATGTACCTTTGTTGAACTTGATGTGACTCCTGCTGGCCCACTTCTACAGCATGCCGAGGTCCCTCTAAATAGCAGCACACCCATCTTGTGTGTCAGCCACTCCTCCCAGATGTATATAACTCTTCCTCTTGCTCGATAGTGGGGATAAAGAGCAGTTGCCATGTGTGTGCCKTATTAGTGTTCTGTGCTGGCTGGCGTGAGAATGCTCCAAGAAGAATTCAATTTGTGGTTGTGAAGTGAAAGMGAAAATGTCAGGAGAGCTGGGAGTTCAGGGGAGATTTTCGCTTGAGCATCACTTGTTTTTTTCAGTACTTTCCTTTTCTGCATAAATACCGTTTAAAAACACCTGGGTCTCTCATTTTCACCAAACACTTGTTTTGTTTCTTTTCTCCTAAAATGTGCTTTGGGATGGATCATGTTATCAACACTACTCAGGACAGCTTGAAAAGAAGGGTTAAGCAAAAAGTAACCTCTCATATCAAACCTTTCAGGGAGGAAGCTGATGAAGACAAATGTAATCACCCAAACTGGAGTTGGGGCAGGGCACTGGGGCTAACGCTTCCACTCTGGAGAGAACTGGGAGGGAATATTTTTGACAACGGCGGCCGTTCTAGCGCCTGGGTTTGACTCACCTGAGCAGCAGTGCCTTTAGCAGGCAGAGCAGGGACGAGCACAGAGCAGGTTCACAGGCACATGCACGGAGGCTTCTTAGCAGAGCGTGCCAGGGCACTTCTTTTGTACTCACTCCAAGGGAATAATGTCACCTACCCAGCCACCAGCCCCACTTTCCACTATGCCTGAGTTTTTCCTTAGAAGTTTCTTATTCAAGCACTTAGCCTGACCAGGCTTGACCTTGCTTAGCTTATGAGATGTAACAAGATCACTGCCTGAGGTGTGAAATGACACTGGAATGGAGGTCACGATCTTAAAGCAAGCTGCTTCTTCCTCTGCTGCTATATTTCCTCCCAGTGCCACTGCCCAGCATCCAACTAATCAGACAGAAACAAATGCCCCGTGATTGCAGTGCAACATTGGTGGAATATAAAAATCTGTCCTGTTGGTTATTCAGCCACCACAGTGGTATAGATTCCTATACTTATATGAATTCAAAGATCAATTGGTTTCTTTTTTTTTTTTAACATTTTTTGTTGCTACTTAAACAAAAAGTACTTGCTATAAATCTCTCTCTGCAAGATGCTGAAAGAGACAAACAGCCCAACAGACGGTGGCTTTTAAGCAATGTGGACAGAACACCAAATCAATCATCCTGAATGAATAATACATTTAAGAACTGCAGCAATATGAACAGCAGAAAATTCATCTGCATCTAGAATGAAACTTCCTGGGCCCATTTTAAGATAGAATATGCTACAGAAAATGCAGAGGGTACTTTTATTCTGGTATTTCAAATGCAATAGGAAAGAAATTGTGCATGTGTCAAACTGTCACATACTAGACAGGGTTGGTTATGTGAATGGGTATTACTGCATAGAGCTATAGATTGAGCTATAGAAAATAAATATTTTTTTATTTACAGAACATTAGAATAACACAGTATACAAAAAAAGGTTCGTAAATGACGTCTCAGATGCTGCAAAAAACCTTCTTTTACAGCGAGCCTTTGGTTGTATAACATTTTTATTGTGATACGGTAAAGAATGAGCTTTAGAAGCAAACTTAGCAGGATAAACCTGGGGATAAATCAAATCCAAATAACAAGGCACTGAAATTCAAGAACAGGTTTCAGAGACAAACCTAATTGACAAAAGCAAGGGGGCAAAGGGCTCCTCTGCTGAGTTAAATCAGACTTGCATCTACAGAGACATTTCAATTTCCTCATTTATTTTTACCGTTGAAGCTAAGCTGACTTGCTGGGGAGAGGGCGAAGATGGAAAACCCCAAAGGCCACTAACATGTCTTCTGGGGGGAAGGCGAGGTCAGCAAAAGTTTTGTGACCTTTAAGAAAAAAGTAAAACCAAGATGCACAGCGAAGTGTAACCAAAATGTCCTCACCCAGGAGAGCCTCGGCAGGCCAGGCATTACGTGGCAAAAGCCCCTCTGGAGGGATTTCTCCTGTGTTGTTCTCTGAGCTTCCCTGAGCACAGCTCTGCGAGCAGGGGCTTGGAGCCCGCACGTCCCCAGCATTCGCCATGCTCTTGTCCTCCCTCTGCCCATGCCACATTAGAAGCATCGGGTATGGTGGGTGTTAGGAGGTGGCATTTTCTTTCTTGCTGTGGAGAAGCAGTTATTAAATTAAGGCTGCTCTTATCGGTGCTGCTACATCTGCCTACAAAGCTTCCCTTTGAGGCAGGAGGCTCGAGGCAGCAGAGCCAGCGTGCAGACAAAAGGCTCCTACATGCAGCAACTGGCTCCCACCCTTCTGTGGGTGGTAAATCCCTCTCTGTGATGGGGTGATTTGCAGGAAAMCCTGAAAGAAGAACCTCACTGTTTTCCTGCATCTGCTGTGAAGTTACACAGTAACCRATATGTTTTAGGGGAACATAAGGCTGTTGAACATCAAGGATTTGTTTGCCCACGTCTGTCTAACAGGGATTAACTTAGGAGGGTTGTCACAGCCTAAATGAAAAGGAAACAACCACCATTCATCAGCTGGTGGCTCCCAGACACAGATCCTGCTTTCAGAGCTCCTGCAGCAGAAGATTAAAATGGTGCGATATATGGATTGCTGTAGTCCTTTTATGTTCGCCTGTAAGTTAAGGACTGCAGAGGGACAGACGACTAGAAGGTCTCCCTGATCCTTCCTTGGAGTCTGTCTGCTGAGCTTCGGAGGGTTTAGGAGAAAGCAGAAAACTTTGCACAATTTATAACTACCCTCCTAAATACRTGATCACATAATGGGTCCCAATAACACATCAGTAGCTCCCAAAGGGAACACAGACTGGAGGCTGAAAATGCGTTCTCCTTGAGGTGCCACTGGATGCCACAATGTGCCCTTCATTAAATGAGTCCTGGGAGTGGATTCAGGCTGCCACGTTACTTGTGGCAGAGAGCTCCTTGGTTGGAGGTTAATTGAATTGTTCCATAATGGGCCTTGTGATTCTTGTGTTTTAAACTCATTATCAAAGTGTCAAGAGAAAACACAGTAAGGGCAGACGACTGACAGGGAGCATCTCCCCAGGTGCCTTGTGGTGTGGCAGATGTTTAGGTTCACAGCTGCAGTGACCAGTTCCCATTCGTCCTTGGCTTTAACCATGAGGAAGTACACCCAGCAGAGAACCTCTCATGGCTGCAAATGAGTCAGAAATCCACACGAACCAGCACATTACATCCCCCAGAGAAGTCCCCTACCTCCTAGGTTCTTGCCCAGTCCATGAGTCTGCAGTCAGCTACAGATGACTCCTACTACCACAAAACACAACAGGCCTTTACTTTTTTTTCCCACCTTCTATTTTCCATTAGAACAGATGACATTTGATCTCCCCTGCTTGTAGGGAATCCCAGTATAAAGAGGGAGGGATATGGCCAAAGACACACAGAAACCCATTTCTGCTAGAAAGTAATCCATCTGGGAGAAAATTATTAATATCAGAAATAGTGTTCCTTTCCCCATCCTATAGCTCAAATTCTTCCCTATCCATTGTATAGAGAGCTGGGAATCTGAACTACTCTATCTGTGAAAACACAATCCAGAAAAGAGAAGGAACATAAYCTCCACCAAGTGCTCTATAGTCTTTCCTTTGCTCTTTTATTTAAATGATTAAAATCACACAGGCTACTTGGGACTAACTTTGTTCACTTTGCAAGTGGCTAAGCAAATGCATTAATGCTCCAAGAGTCTTGACGAATTTGAAGGAGAAAGGAAAGAATAAGTTTTAATGAAGAATCAGCAGGACTTCCTCTTTCCAATTTTGTCACCTCTCTCAAAGGAAAGTACAGGCAAGAGAGAGAGAGACCCAAGCAAAAGAACATAAACTATACAGCTCACACTTTCTCAGGCAAAATTAATTTCTCAGATGTTGCTGAGGTCTCTGCACTCTGGCATGAGCCATAGGGAGATGAGGACACTGTTTTTTTCCAGATCTGAGTCAGAGGGAGCACTTTCCTCAAGAGATCAAATGAGCACTAATCAGGAAGAATGTTTAGTTATTAAATGCATCATTGAGCCCTTTAAATATCACTCRTTGGGTCATAAATTCCTATTAAATACTGATAATCCAGCATTGTCTCATGCAGAGAGAAGATAAAAATAGTGAGAGATTTACCAGCAATCCACCTCTGTCCCCGAGTCTCTTCCTCCATATTCTTCAAGGCAGGTGATACTGCTGTCGCCTTCATCCCTCAGAGCACTTACTGTGCACTGTCCATGCGGTGCTTTCTCTGTGTTTTACACTCTACTCACTCATTTCTCTTCCAGGTAATCTTTGTACTGATCATGCACTTCTCCTATTACTACTGCTCTCTCCCACTCTACGTTCAGGTCCCATCCTAACCGAATGCTTTGCCAAGCTGATTGTCCCTAACAACAGCCTACCTGCTGCCCATTTTGCACGCTGCTCTTCAGTGATTTTCCTCTGTATGTGAACCACGAGCTTCTTTGGGAAGGGAATCTCTTTAAATCTGATAGTAGAGTCCAATAGGTCTGTATTTAATTATTTTTATTTTAATTTCACTATGGTTTAGATCAGGTGTTAACATTGCCAGAGCTATAGGGCAGACCATATAGGATGCATGCCGTATCTGACAGAGCTGACATGGAGCAGGGTCATATTCTTACTCTTGCTCCACRACTTGTATGCCACACGTGGCTCGTCACCTTGGGCTGTCACTATCCAAAGGATGGGCATGCACRGTCAAGGAGAAAAGCCCTGGCACTTTGCTGTAGTCAAGGAAGGGGAATGCTGCCCACGAGGGCTCCATTCTCAGGAAAAGCCCCACTCCAATATACAGACCCCAGCACATGCTCAATGCAACCCGGTGTCTTGAACCTCCTCCTCTTCGTTTCCCCTGACTATGCCAATGCATGTGCCCATCGCATGGCTTGACATGTCTGACCTCATGCCTTGTAAAACACTTGAGGCATCTGCACCAGAAAACCTTCCAGCCTGYGTATAATTGTACTCTTAACTGTTAATAGCTCACTGCAGAGCAGCTGGGAAAACTAGCAGGTTTCCTGGAGTACACGGGRGGCCATGAGTAGGTGGTAACTAAAAAACTGTTCCAGTTTGGAGGGGTTTAAAACATTATTACTATTATTTTTGACTCGGCAGCTACTTAGCTGTATGTAACTTACAGAAACATGCTAYTATATATRTGCGTACTTCTCAAAAACAAACACTGCATCAAGAATAGGAAATTATYGATCACTCTATTCAGGCTAAAAAAGGGTTTCTTTTCAGTCTGCAACAAGGCTTTGGCAAGATGATTTTAAAAATAAATGCAGTTTAGGACACAAAGGACACAAATGGCCTTCCCTGCCAGATTGTAATGATCACTTCAAMCAGGGCTGGGTGAATTTCAAAATGCTTGGCGACTCCTTTCAAGTTAGTGCCCTCCAGTCTGTGATATTTTTAGTGACGGGCAAACCCAAAAATTTGAGTGGTTATCCAGAGTTCATCTGGACTGCCCAAATGCCTGGAGTCTGCAAAAATGGGCTGGAAAGCTTTCAGGAAAGATGCTTTTTTTTTCGCTGTATTGCCATTACTGTCTATTTCTGCACAGGTCAGGAATCTGAGGAGAAAATCCTCTTTCTTCATATTGTTTTGCTGTACTTTTGTTTCCAGCCACAGCTGAAAAAGTTCTGTCTGGCAAATGAACYTAGAAAAGTAGCTGAGGAAAAAAATTAGAGTGTTCTGAAATGCAAAACTATGGTTCAATCCTGGGTAGTGGTCATTTATAACCCTACCCTGGGATTCAATCCTACTTCTRTCAAGGTTAGAGGGAACTTTGCCCTGTTGATAACAATCGAAGATTAGTTTCATCCATTCCTATTAAGAAATCCCCAAATAACCTTCTTGCATTAAAGCAGTAGCAATTTAGATAGGAGAAAGTTCCCTGATGATTAGGGCTCCCTGGCAGTTTTTGGTACTACCCTTTTCTTTCCTTCCACGGCATATATTGACCATGCTGCAAAATTGTTTTGTCTTGAAACAAATAAATGAGTAGTTAATGTCTTTCAAGCAAAGAGCCGTGAGATGCTCTAACCAGCTGTGACTCTGAGCCAAATTCAGCCCCAGCTTGAGCTTAAATAATCTCAGTGAAGTTGTACCAGTGCGCAATCAGGCCGAGATTTAATCTTTTGATTTCATGTGAGAGCCCTGCGTATGTGAGGTCTTAACAACTAATCAGCTCAGCTGGCTTTTGGGCTGAGATTGTAGATGGAGAGGGAAAATGGTAGAGATGGGCTCCTGAATACTAAACAGACACTCCGGAGGAATTTCTAAGCAAATGATGGTATCTTAGGTCTCATCAGGGGAGAGAGCCTGAAATGGTTCACGGGAAAAGCCCAGCGTGACATATCCCAGGAAATTTTTAATGACAAAGTCTCAGCAGTTTAGGACATTATTTGCCTCTGCTGTTTGGGACATGAATCCCTAAATCTGTGAAAAAAAACAAGTTGCTTTCGTGTTTTCTACCGAATGGTCTGTGTGTCTTATCTTGGCACAGCGAATGAGGCATCATGCCTTTCTTTTGGAGCATCTTTTTAGAGCATCTTTACTCACGGTGCCTGTAGCCACTGTGAGCACACCTTGCCCTGACAGTGTACAGCAGCCCACCTCAGAGAGGCAGAGCATTTCCTTGAGACAGGAATTTCCAAACTGTTTGAGGATCCACTCTCCAGTCATCCCTCTAACTGGCAGTGATGGGGGACGAATTCCAGCTGTAGGAATAACAAGAGGTCCTGTTCAAGACATGCATTCACTTGCTATTGTTCTTACAGAAGTTCCYCAATACACATACATACAGATGTCAGGACTCAGCACAGCAGGAACATTTAGAGCAACAAATATTTCTGCTCTCTTCACTCTGAAGTCATAAACTTGGATTATTTTGCACCATGCTACTTCTTATACTAATGTTCTTTTGGAGAATGCATAAACCCACTTGGAATAAAAACTGAAGCACAGCTGAAAAACACCCCTCTACCAAAATTCAACCTAAACTTTCCAAGATCCAGTGGTAATAACAAGTATTGGAGTTTTATTTCCCTTTCACTTTTGAACTCATTTGTTCTTCTAAGTTTGGGCCAGAACCAAAACTAAAAAAATGTTCAAAGGCTTTAGGGAATATTTTAACAGTAAACAGTTTTGACCTCAAGGTGTTAAGGACTTTCAGTAAGATCTGGGGACCTTAAAAGGGAAGAGAGTCCCATTGGCTTTAACAGTGGAGGGGATAGAGTTGCCACCTCGGATGACCTTATGCAAAATCTTGATCTTGAGGGACATACTGATGTAGTTTTAGATGCTTACTAGAGAGGAGAGACCTGCAATGGGGCTTCAGCCTTCTCGTGGGTTTTGGACTTCCATGGATCACATCCCTCCAGTTTGGGAATATAAGAGTGAACACATACGACGCAAGCTGACACTGAAAAGAGCTGGGTGGTATCTCTGAGAGCCCTTCCCCAGCTCTAAGCCCAACATACTCCTGTGATGTCTGTTCAGGCTGGCTTATTTGAAATGCAGTTCCTGCCTGGAGCCAAATTTTTCAGAGCTGGTTTCCTGCCTAACTAGAAATTCAAATATAAGCAGCCAGATTTGGAAGCCAAAACGTAGCCACTTGAGTTAGGAAATTTGAGTTCCAAATGAACTGTTTCTCCTTTAGGAGAAGATCAGTGAGAAATGAAAGGCACATAGTATCTATTTCTTTGGGCAAGTGATGCTACCAGGATCAAGACAATCATTTGCCTGGGGCAGAGCTACTAACATCAGTTTGGAGGGTTGAGCAGCCTAACCTCAAGGCTTGCCTTGCGCTTGGTGTCGTCTCAGACTGCAACTCAGCTATAAGCACATGCTGAACCTCAAGCAGATGTTGAAACATTTTCCTGAATTCAGGTCTCAGGAAAGCTGAGCCTGTTAATATTGAGATGTTTTGAGTGCTTTCCTGTTGAAATTTTTCACACTTAATTTATTATGACAAGGGAGATAAAGTATAGGTTATTAAGTCTAATTAATGGCACATGAAGTAACATTGATATGCAAGTGTGGAGAGAATAGAAACAGAGCATACACAGCTGCCTCTCATTTTCTTCCCCTTTTCAAAGTGCAACTGATGTGAGGGCCCAATTCCATACTCCTTTAAGCCTAAAGGATACTTCTTGCTTGTAGACCTGCACAAGAAGCAGTATATGCACTGCATGATTCATTTGCAGCTCTTGAGTTCATTGTTCACGATGTTCATCCTTCCACCTCCGAGCCACGGCCCCAGCCCTGCTTTCCCCAGCAGGTACTCACACAGAGAAAAGGGATGCAGCTTCCTCATGGTCTAAACCATCAATAATCCATGATGTCTATGAATCTTCTCTCCTCTCTACCCTGCCATTATTTCACATAGTTCTTACAGGGAAGACATATACTGCTAGGTCAATGGTCTCCTGTAGCCTCCTCTGTTTATTTCTTCTTCCTGCCCCTGGCTTGTTGCATGGCCAGTTTTGGAGATCAAAGTGCTTCTTGACRTTTCCCATCAGGCTCTGAACATCTATGCAGAGCAGTGATCACCCGCATTAGCCACCGATCARCACAGAGAACAGAACAGACACCAGTAGATGCGCGTTTATGCATCCACATTAAATAATTAACTCTCACAACAGCCTGGGGAGGGAGGATTCCCAACTTCACAACTGGGGAAAGCAGAAGCCGAAAGGTTAAGCAATTTGCTCAAGGTCACGGGAGAAGTAATTGTCAATGCAGGGATTAAGACTTAGGAATTTATAGCTCCTGGTCCTGTGTGCAGGCCACTAGATCACAGTCTCTGGCACTCCAGAGAGTCAGGCTGCTTATTCTTCCAGTAAAATGCTAAACCAAATGCTCTGACCTTTTCCAGTGTTATCAGATAAAGCGCTTTCTTAACTCCAGGTTATAGAGGGTAATGGAGGAGGGGAGGAAGTGACAGACTGAAACTGGTATGTTCGATGCTTATATAAGAGGATTTTCCTTGACCCATTTGAGGAGTACTTACTATCAGGCCAGCCACATACAGGAGGGAGAATGCAGTGACTGGATAGAGKATTCTGAGATTTTTCATTTGCAAACACTGACAAACTGTTTCAGTGATTATACTGGGAGTGTCKACAGGCTTACATAATTCACAGGAAGTTGAGTGCTGCCAGTGAACTTGGAGTACTTGTAGGCTATATAAATAAGGCGTAATTCAGTGAAATAAATGTAAGAAAATCTTCTGAAAAGCTGAGAAGCAAAATTCAGTATTTCAAGCCCACTACTATTATTTGGTAAGTATACAGAACTTTGGCTTCCAAGAAACCACCAATCTCCCTTAGCCAAGGAGATGCTTCTTTGAGTTTGCCACTATGGCATCACKTTATTCTCTTTCTATACCAATCATTAGAAGGCCACACTTCCAAAATCTGACAACCTGTATGGCTACCAGCAGGGTGCCTGTACATATGGGCCAGTAAGTGCATGAATAGCCAAAGCTTCAGGAACACGTGCTCTATGGCACCGGGGCCATCATGTTTGGGGCCACCACGYGTAAGCCTGTTAGTGGTACTTTAGTAGAGATCTGGTGAGGTCCTACCTATCCCGTCTTCCGAAACAGGCAGCTTCCTGGGACCTATCTCAGCAGGGTGATGTTTTGCAGTTAGCTGCAAGAAGAAGATGTTGCCCCTATTTTTGTGGTGCTAACTTTTCAGTTATTCAGTTGAGCSCCAGACCTCCTTTCCATGTTGGTGACTGCCTCCTCCAGGACTTCAGGCACCATTTTTTATCTCATCCATCTCAGCTTGGTCACTGGGGTCAAASAGCAATACTATAGACCAATTCTGGTTTCATGAAGGCATGGAAATAACTGGGAGAAGGGGCTTCCATTTTTCATAAAAGGAAGAAAAAAATGTCCTGCTCTGCCTAGCCATTGCTGAGTGGTATTTGAGAGGAAAGGGTCTATAGTTCTGTTTAAATGTTTTTCCAGAGCTGCTGAATGAGTCTGGAAAGAGCTGTGTGGGATCCCATGGTTTAGTCTGAGCACTCAAATTAGAGCCATGTCTCTGCAGGTGTATTTTTATCCTCAAACTCTAACAGTTTTCAGTGGCCTTCTTGTCTGCAAGACCAGGAAGGACAATTGACTTTGGAGCAGTAAATGTCCTTTCAATAATTTGATAACCAACAAAGCCTTTGAAAATTAGCTAGAAACTTAATAGAAAACAAGTTACATGTATATGTCAATCAGTAGGTGTAAAAGGGCTCCTTTTGAAAGCATAAGCATAGCTCAGGGTRTCAGTTCCATTCTGAGGGCTTTAGACTCACCAAACTGCTCCTGAGAGCTGTGGGTTTGAAYGCTACTGTGAGAAGAAAGGAGAACCTGAGAGATTTTAAATAGAAACAACAACTGCTGCTCAGAATCTCTGACTTTGTTAAACACAAGGTAGCTTCCCTGAGACAGCTTAACAAGAAGGGTACGAATGAGAAACGTATGTGTGCAGTCCTATTTTATATATAGATGCACATGCATACACACACACACTCGCACATACATAGCATTTTTTATCTTGAACAGTTCAAGTTTGGTGCATCAATGGTTTCCTCCAATCTCGCATCTCATCTGTCTGAGCAAATCACTTGACAACCTTGTGCCTCAAAATCAGGCAGTTAATTCAGACTACACAAGGGCTAAACAGCTTTCTCTCTTCAGTTGTCKGCTCTAAACACAAGCCCATGTGATTTGCTTATTTGCATAATATAGTCTGACAAGCTGAATATGAAGTCATCTTGGATGATTTGCTTCTCTTTGCAAAACAAAATGGGAGGCASTAACATCCAAGGACTCTAGGATATCTATTTCCCTTGGAATGAATGACTTCAGCACTTGGAGCTCTGGTTTCTCTGGAGATGGCAAGATCAGAAATYATGCAGCTGCTGTGGAGATGGGGGCAGAAAACCTCTAAAGGCATCTGGAACTGTGTCAAGTGTGTCAGATCTTCGACTTAGTGTTTTATAAACCAGAAGAGGTTCTGAAATGCTCCTCATACCTAGACAAGGGTACCTAATGTTACCCACACAAAACAACCCAGTGCTGGGGATATAAGACAACAAGAGCTGGGAATATAACTATGTGTTTACTTTTCCTGAAATATCATGCAGCAGGGCTCTGCCTCATGCAGATCTGGGAAGCAAGACATTAATCTTTTTTGTTGTTTTTTAATAATAATAAAAAAATGTAAGTTCCCTATAGATAATCTTTTCACTGAGTAAGAAGCCTTTGAAAATTTGGTCCCAGTGTATCTTGTCTATGAAGTCAATTAGCTCCTAAAATGACAACACAGTAGAAAGAACCTAGAAGCTGATATAGAAATATCTTGCTTTATTAAGCCTGGGCAATTTTCTGTCAACAAAAATTATGCTTCTGAAGTGATATGGAACAAGACTCAAACATGAAAGCATACAAGTATCCACTTTTGAGCCCTTGAACAGTTATAAGAAGCCACTTCTTGGTATTTCTGCTACACAGAATGAATTTTCATTACCTGAAGTATCTATTATCTAATGAATAAAAACCAGCATTTTACAATAAAGTGTAATATGAACAAAACTCCTGAAAAATATTCATTACTTCATGATGAATTCTTATGGCAGAAAAATTATTTTTAGCAATTTTTGTGGCATTGGTGATGTGTCACCAGCCATACTACTGAGTCTGCAGTCAAGCTTCATTTTGAGYTCTAAACAACAAAAGCAATGAATTTCACAAAGGAGCATATATGGGTCAAAGAACATATGATTTTTTCATCAGGACATGGTGCTCCAGATCCTTGGTTGTGGTTGAGGAATGCACTCCCCAAACCCTGAGTGGTTCATGTGTGGTCCAAAACCTATGGCAGACAGAGGTTCCACCAGTTAAAGATGACATAAAAGGCCACCCTTTCTCCAGGAGGAAGAATTGCACATTAACTCAGTTGTGGGCACAAAATGCACAAGCACTGCAGCTTGAAGAACCTCCAGCCTTTGGGACCTGCCCTGATGAATGTGATCTTCCTTTTATAGCGTTTTAAAGAAACTTTTGGGAAAATATATACCTCCAGCTCCTAACGAGAGGCTACACTTGGAGCCTTGAAAGCTCCATTCCTTATTCCTGATTCTAAGGATGGTGTTCAGTGCCTACATTGCATTTTGTACTCTTGTTAGCACATGGCGGCAGGCAGAAAAACAGAAAACAGAGCTTGCTAATGTATGAATTGATCACGGGGTATTTTGGGCTCTACTCCAGCTACTTCATCACAGTTGTGCRAAGAGGGATATAAGGACAAATACAATCCAGATGGTCACTTCTGTGAAAGGTAGCCACAACAGCAGTAAACTGATCTACTGGGGTAAGCACGGCGTTGAGTAGCAGCATGCAGTACCTTGGCCTCTGTGTCAGCAACAAGAAATGTAAGTCATTAAGGCATTTAGGAAATGGCAGCAATAGGTAGAAAAGGAACTACATGGTGGACACCATAAAGTGCTAGCAAGGGCACAGCTCCAGGAGGAAGAGGAGCGCTGGGCTGCAGCTGGGTCAAGCGCTGCTAACACCACATGGCAGATGTGCAGGCTTGCAGGGAGCRGTGCAGTTAGCACCGCGCTCTCGGGAAGCATCCAGACCCACGAAACCCAGCAAAGGCCTGTTCACAGAAGCCAAGCGGCCAAGCCCGGGTCTGCCGCGATAACAAATTCATAAAGTAACGCTGGAAAGCAAGAGATGAGGGGCAGGAGTCTGGCGGAGTGCCCGTAATTGTGAAAATAGTTGTCATTTTCACTTAGATGGCCAGAAGCAAAATAAAAAGAAGGAAAAATCAGTCTGAGCAGTCCAGAAACATTTTTTTTCCTTTCGCTCAACAAGGAAAAAATAAGCTATTTGGGGTCGAACAAAATATTTTATTTAACCCAAAACATTCTGCTTCCACATTCTTAACCAGAGCAAGGAAATGGGAAATGAGGGCCTCATTTTGCATTTGTGCTCAGGGGTTATTCACTAAGCTGAGGAGGATGTAGGTGGTCACAGAGCCRCTCCCTTCCTCTTCTAAAGCCCAGTAGTTTTGGCACTGGCCTGCAATGTGGGAGAGGCAACTTCAAATCCCTCTGGGGCAGAGGAATGAAGTCAAGAAACCAAAGCCTATCCTGGGCTTTCTGCAAGATGCTCTAAGGTCTGGGAAGAGGCCAAGGGGAGCAGGCCCAGGACAACTGAGCGGAGGCGATGCAGAACAAGGGTGCTCCTGGCTGTCTGGTCTCTTGGAAAGGCTGATAAAAAGCCCCATAAAGGAAACCCTGGAGAGGAGTATGGATCAGCTCTTGCATACTAGGCTTGAAGCAAGGTAAGAGTCTGGAGAAGTAGGAAGAAAATTARAAGGAAAATCACAGTTACTCAATGGCATGGAGCAAACCCAAGATGGACTAAAATGCTCAGGATCAGAGTGGGCAGGGGTGCCTTTTTTTYCTTTCTTTCTTTTTGCAGAGAGCTATAAAGTAGTGTGGTGGAGCAACAGAGAAAGGGGAGATTTAAAAGCAGAAAAGGGCGGATAAGACTAATAAAAGACTAAATACTCGCCTGCTCAGACAAGATGAGACTAACTGGTACTTACATGGCAGCAGTAGCTGAGTAGCAGGTTCTGCTCCAAGTATTTTGAATATTTTTTACTCTACATATTCAAGTATTTTTAGCCTGAGTGAAAGAATGTCAAGAGAAGAGAGGGTGARTATCCAAAATACCCTACAGCTCAGCAGCTATAGGGCCCTTGCAAAAATCCACATCAGACAGAGAACAAACCAGAGCTCAGCAGTCTCCTGTCCCAAGTGTGTGCCCTCACATTTGGAGGYCCAGGTCACATAGGTATGCAACAGAGGGGAAGAGAGAGAAGGAGATGAAAGGCATATTCTTCTGTATGCATAACTACTCAGATTTCCACAAAATCTGTCAAATCAGACAACTGCAAGAGGAAACTAATCCCATCAAATGCCTCTACTTTTTCCTTTCACATTCCTCTGATAATATTGGCCGCATTGTTTTTCCTGTCTTGAAACTGAAATAAATGATATCCTGATAACAATTTTCCCAAGGACCAGCAGCACTGTGCACACCAATGCAACATATAAGGTAGTATATGGTACCCCCGCCCCTCACAAAAGCACACGCATGTGCACACAAAAGCACATCCAGCTTTTGCTGGAAGCTACAATTTAAACCATTCAAGGGGAAAAATAGAGCAACCCACATCTTGATTTAAACGCCACAGCTTTAGTCAGCTGCCTCTCCAATCAAAGCTTCTTCCTGCACTCTGACTCCCTCCAAGTGTTAGCACAAGGCCAACRCACCAGAGGCCGGTGGCAGTCTCAGAATGGGCCCTGGAATTAAACACAATGTCCATTTCCTCTGCTTCACACTAATTCCAGCTAATTTGGGTTATCATAAATGATTCCTTCCTAGGAAGTGCTGAAAACTCTTCCCAGCACATATTATTTAGTATGTCATTTATACATTAGATCTGTTACCTATACAGCTTAATAAAAAACACAGGTTTTCAGTGGAAAATAAAAAACATATAAACAAAAATCCCTCAAAATCCTCCTCAAATCCAACCCCATATGACACATAATTACTATCAGCACAGAATGACATTGATGTAAAATTTGGTGTGATCTTGGCCACACAGTAGGGCAGAGCACAGTATTTTCGGGACCTCCTCTGAGCCTGAGTGAGACACATGATATATATCATCCCATTAGGCAGGCTAAGGGAAGCATAGATTTGCTTCTATAGCTAGATAGATCTCAAAATACATCTTAAATATTAAGGACCATCTCCTGCAATGAATTCAGACACGGCAATGAAGAATCAGGTCCCATGAATTTCGGTGACGGTCTCTTTCACACGTATTTTTTCCCTAGCACCGACAGCAAAGCCTGCAGTCTCCAGTGGAGGAAAGCAGYGCGGGCCCTCCAAGCGCTGCACCTGCAGATTCGCAGCAGGCTGCTCCTCAGCAGCCATTTCTCCCGGCGGCGGCGACACGGCGGGTACGAGGCACATGGGTTATATTCACCGCGCGCGGCCCCTGTTGCCAGCTGGCCCCTGCTCACTCTGGCTTCACAGACACCCGCAGCCCGGAGGTCATTAGAGCAGCRCGTTGCAGCCTGAATTCCTGCTTCCACCCTGGGGCATCGCGCTGCAAACCTGGGCTGCTCCAAATGCTTCCTCCTTGCACYGTGCAGGGAAGGGCGGTGATTTAAATCCTCCTCCCACCGCCCGGTGCTCGTTCTCTGCTTCCTCACTCTGTTCCCGAGCTCCCCGCAGCATCCACAGGAGACCCACTATTTCTGCAGCGCCATCCTCCTCTTAGCAGTGTGATAATTAGGACTGCAAGCCCTGTTTAAAAAAAAAAAAAAAAAAAAAGGAAAAAAAAAAAATAAAAGATCTTAAAAAAAAGCCATTAAAAAAAAAAAATCTGGTTACTTCCTGTCTCACACTCAGATCAGTCTGAAATGAAACACTATGCAAGCACAAAAAGTTATTATGTTCCTTGCAGCCTCCAGCTATTCTGACTTCACTGGATGCCTTACAAGCATCTATTGTTCTTGGAGATAGCTGGAGACTCGCTTTCCAGAGAGATTATCATATATTCTTGCTCTAAGGTGGTGGTGAGGGAAAGTCTCTGATATTGTTTCAWGTCACCGTTAGCTGCATCTCCTATGCTGCGCGCTGTGGAAGCGTGTGAGAGAGACAAAAATAACTGTGTTACACGGCCAGTGGCATTGAACTGTTTTTACCCCAGGCCCCAGTGCCTGCATTTTGCTGATGGTTAAGTCTAACTCYGCTTTCATGCTCCCTCCCAGCTGCCAATATCTTTATGCGCTGCCCTCCACAGTGCTAAACCTTCTTGCTTCGCTTGTGGAAGCCGTCTTCCAGACTGCRAGCGGTAAGTTTTGCCTTTCATCCCCCTCCGTCGCCTACCTCCGCCCAGCAGTTTTATTTACGGAGTCCACTCCACGTGTTTACTCAGGTAACTCCCTTGGACCGTCTGTTCCTGCAGACTCTGAGGCTGGAGAGGTGGCTTCCTCGCTTCCACCATATGCTTGAACCAAATTCCTTTAGAGCTGACAGAAGCTCTCCTCTRCACTTCAGGGAGCTCTGCATCCAGCCCTCTACTTGTACAGGCTTGGCTGTTTACTTAAATGCAGACATGCAGCAGGAGCTGGTGACTGGGTGCTCTCTGAAAGCCCGCATGAAGCTCTTCATCCCCGCAGTCAGTGATGAGCTGCCTTCCAGGGAAAGTATCCAAGCACTGAAGAACATGTTGGGACAGAACTTTGCACGACACGGCACTATAATTTTCCAATCTAAGCAAACTCAAACAAAAAAAAAAAAAAGTTTTGAATACTCACGATGTTGTGTGGGTCGGTAATTTACGAACAAGCTTCCACACCCCACTAAATATCAAACATATCTCCTTTTAGGAACTGGGCAAGGCAATAAAAGCRTTCAGTGAAGGAGGGCATTTAGCACGATGGAGAAGGGTCAGGAGACAGGTCTGGACAACAAAACGTCACGGCTCAGGAAGACTGGGTAGTTCATTCCTCCCCCTCTATAAATGCCAGCCCACACCATATAGCTGTATTGCTATATGTATATTGCTATATGTATATTGCTATAGCTGTATTGCCGCAGCCAACACAGGCCACCACTCATCAGCACGCTTCAAAGAGGTCCTACAACCAACGGGGAGCAAACAGCAGATTACAGGGCCACCTTCTTCCCACCACAACTTTAGCTGCTTGTACTGGCACCTCCAAAGTCCCACCCTTCTCAAACACCCTTTAAAAAAACGTAATGGAGGGCGCAGTGCTCAGTGTGGCAGTCCTGAAAGCCCCCACAGAGCCCGGTGTTTATGGGAATGGATGAGTACAGGCCTCGGGGTTCCTTTTCCTGCTTAGATTAACCCAAGGAACAGATGACATATATTAGATCACAGCAGATCATGATTGAAGCAGCAGACCACACCAGGTTCCCTTATTTTGGCTAACAGGTAAAGGCTCCTGAGGTTTCATAATCTCAGGCTACCCAGACGTGGGAGCTGGGAACAAGAAAGCGGTGAAAYATAGCGAGAGAAATCACAGTCCCTATGAAACAATAACAGTAACCCTACCTCAGATTCTGTTTTCATGTTTCTTTTAGGCCACAATTTGCAGAACAGCTTGTTATTATGTTCGCTCGGCCTTGATGTGCTGTTCCAGTTCCTGCACTGTCCTCTCACGCCTCTCCCAACAGGATTCACTCGAGGCAATTATTATTTGTATTATAGGCTTACAGGAGCACAGGCAGGCACGCAGGGAAAGAAAACCAAACCGAAGACAGAGGGAAGGGAGCGGGGAACTTGCCAAGCCCATCTATGAGAAACCTGAGCMAATATCTGTTTATTTTGTTCATGTGAATCTCAGGGCAAAATAACAGAGAAGAGGAGAAATAACAGGGGGTGTGGYTTACAGCTGCTGGAGAGAGAAGACTTTATAGCTGAAATAAATGGATCAAAGCAAAAGCATTCCAACCTACGTAGGCATTCATCCCCTGCCTAATCTCTGCTGTATCTCAGATGGGAAAACCAGAAGGACAATAACCTGGTGCCTACCTTAAAGGGGCTGTTCTCCGAGGGGGAAATCTTTAAAGGAAAATAATAATATCGAGGTTTTGAAAAGAGGGTTTGAGGCAAAGCTGGAGGCAAACCAAAAAAGGCTTGAGGCAGGGAAAGGCAGCACCCAGCTGCAGCWTTGCACAGCATGGCGGGCCGCGAGAAGTGACCTGCCCCCTGTTTGGGGAGGGGCCTTTCCTAGTGACATTGCCCCAGGCGAGAGCCACCGCGGGGTATGTTGAGCGAAGAGACAGAAACGCTGCTCAGCTCCCACGCAGGCAGGAGGAAACAGGGTAGAAAATGCACTGAGGAGGAGGCTGGGAAGTGGAGCTTTTTCCCCTCTCCCATTTTGGCTTGAACCTGTCACGAACACCGTAATAAAATTAGAAAATGTGCATCCGAGAGGGAAGGGGAATCTAAGAGAGGGAGAGGAGAGAGATTTCCATCTATCATATATAATTAGAAAACCCGATATCAGCTCTTCACCCACAGCTGCACAAGTTTGGCAAGAAAGCAACTCTGAGGACTTAGTGAAAACTTTTGGAGGAGCGTGCAAGAGACAAGCAATGTTTTGACCGTTCTGCTCAGGGATTGCTCACTCTTATCATCCCAAAACACACTGCTCTAATAGAACTGCAAAAATTCAGGGCATAGGAGCTGCCTCAAAGTCAAAGCAACTGCTATTTTAAGAACAACTCTACGGAGACATTATTGGGACACACTCAAACATGGCTGAAACTGGGGTTGAGAGCAGGATGACTCTCACTTGMTCAAAATGTTTCATCTGAAACGTCTTGAAAAGCCTTTATGGACACTCTAAACCAGTCTGCATTGCTAATAGCATCATGAACTTTTATAGCTTTTCTGAGAGACAAAAATCATCTAATAACCCTTCTCAACATCCCTATGTGATCAGCAGAGATTACAACTTCTCTTTTATTGACTATTTACTTTATTGAATAGGCAGAGAGAGAGCAAGGGCCAAATCAACATTCGTATCCGCAAGGCAGCTGGGCATCTAAACTAGAACATTAAGTATTAAAGTATCAAGACAAAATGTCTTTTTCTTAAGTTTCTGACAAATCTGAGAATAAAGATCTCATCTCCTGATTTGCAGGCATATCCTTTAACTAGGAGCTTTTTCTCAAAATAGATTTTACTAACAGCAACCTCTTAGCTCATGAACACTACTGTGAGATTATCACTTCATTCTTCCACCCCAGCTGGGTCATTGATGGTCTCGTCCCCTACATCCAAAYGGCAGTAACAGTTATTTGATCTTAAACATAAATATCAGCATTGCATTCACCCACCCAGGTTGTACTGAGGCTCTGGAGACATTAATAAATTTCACCTACTTAACATCCAAAAATTAGGACCATGCRTGGATCAAATGCTTTTATCAGTTACTCTGTCACTGTACAAAATTAAGCTTCACAGGAGATTCATCAACAGAAAARGCAGGAGGGAAACAGCCTGTAGGGTTTGTTAACTAAAGCTCCYTTCTGCTTTAGCTGAAGCACTAAAGATGAAAAAGGGGATGCATACTAGCAAATATTTTTAATTAAAGTTCTTCTGACTCTGCAAGTCATGAGGAGAAATTTATTGCCTGCCATTCTGGAACTGAAGGCTATCAGCTCCAGAGTACTCAAGGTCCCTTGAAGCCACAGAAGTAAGAACTAGAGCTGAGCAAATAATTCTCAAATAATACTTTTTTCATTAATTTCACCTGCGTCTGAGAATTCTCTATAAACAGATTGCAACGTTCTCTAATTTATTCATTATTTATGTTCAAGAGCAGTGTCAGCATATAACTTCCCCTCTATAGAGCAGTCCATTATAAATTATAATTTGCAATATGTGCCATATCCATCTATTTCCCTTTTTATTCCTTGGTAAAGCAAGTTACGTAACAAAGCAATGCAGTGTAAATTTTATAAGAAAATATTCTATTCAGAATTCACTGTTGGTCAGTACATGAGCACTTGTGTTTAAAATCCACTCAGCAAGCCCTCACGCTTGTAGAACTTGAATATACAAATAAATGCAGAAGTCAAACACAGAAGGATTGCTGAACTCAATCAAATCAAAATTCTCTTTCAAATTCAAATTGTTACATACATCTTTTTTTCTCCTTTCCTCTTCCCTCCACTTCGCTGGGTAGCAGAGGAGTACACTATATAGCAACTTCAGGTCCTGAAGGTTCTCATGAGCCCTTCTCTCTCTTTTTTTCTTTTTTACTATATATGTCAACTCTATGGTGTGTGCAAAAACATATCTGGAAGCTGAAACAGAACTTGGAAATCTGTGGCATACCAATTACACAGACCCTATACAGTATATATTCTATGCGGTTAGATAGTGCTACCCYGTATGTTCTGATACCCATCATTATATTCTCCTTATCTTTACCACTCTTTACCACATGAGTGTAATTCTAGGTACTATGGACAGACATGCCAATTTGAAACATGGCTGCTCTGATCTCAAGCTTATTATGGGGTGTGCGTGTCTAAAGCACCTACTTCACACTAAGCCTTTTATGGTTGCAGCTATAAGAGCAGTGTATGGGGCAAATACGTAGCATAGGAGAGTCTACTTGTTCTGAACACAGAAAGGCAAAATCTTCTAAAGTGCAACCACAGAACTATTTGCAGAGGTACTCCAAAAAACTCCCAGAGAAAACATTTACTAAAAACAAATATTAGATGTCCCTATTAGCTCTAAATTGTTCAAATAATGTTTTGTTTGGAAATCCTGAGGCAGAAGGAAGCAAAAAGAGACAAATATTTTTTTCTCCCAAAGAAATACATTGCTGTAATAGGCACATAGACCCTAGTCTGCATGAACTATCTCTACTAAAAATTGAAAATTTTATTTYATTGAATGACTTGATTGCCACTTTTACCCTTTAAAAATACAGGGGAAAAAAAAAAAAAAAAMAACAACATGGATTGGTCTACAGAATGGCCAAACACCTGCATAATCATGACTGTGGGATGTTGATTTTTCTAACCGCTGCAGAATAATGTAATTTCATAGATGGATTCAGTTCATTTGTGCTTCAGTGTGATGGATAATGACTGCTCGCTGGAGGCCAGATCTTGCCCACCTTAAGCAGACGAGCTGTCCCGKTTGATTCCAGAGTGTCATCGCAAGCTCTTTAGCCTCCTCACAGCCGTTGCATCAGCACACGTGCTCGGGGAGCGCTCGCTGGGTTAGCCTGACGATCAGAAGGAGCAGTCACAATGCGGCTGTCTGTACACAGCGCGTTGGGGAGGAAGCGCTGGAGCGGAGATGTCAGAAAGTGACGGGCCTTAAAAATATTTTTATCTCCCGCTCTACTGCAGGCTTCGCTTCCTGCAGCTGAATGCTGGCATGTGGTGGAGGCACTTTCGCGTTGACTCCAAGCAGCCTGCATGACTTGTAGGCTTTGTTGCCATGTGCAGTATCAAAGCTCCCTCTGTGTGTAAAAAGGGCTTTACAAATTTTTTAGTGATGTTGAGTTGTTTGGGTTCATTCACTCATTTCCCCGCTCTTGTGGTCCTTTGGATTCACTTTCCACCAAAATATTCAGACTTAATATTCCCAAAATAGCTGTCGGCAGGAAATGTTAGAGTTCTCGATCTGAGTTCTCAAACAGGGCTGTTTGTTGTCTGAATCACCAAGGGTGGGATTTTCGGTCTGTGCATTGCTGAGGGAGACAGAAAGAAAGAGMCAGGAAGAGCGAGAGACTCCTCCAGCAGCTCCCAGTGGGGTTTGCAGCAACACTCCTGAGTGTGAAGATGACTGCAAGCCCTCTCGAGTCACTCACTGCAGCTCACAAGCACAGAGTGAGACGTATAAACTGTGATCTAATTATCTGCAGAAAGCCCTCCTGAACACATCCCAAACAGAAATAAATAAATAGAGCAGTAGAGCAGTAACTGAGATCGGATTGTCCTTGGTTTACAGTGAAGACCTGATCCAAAGCCCMCTGAGATTGGTGGAAAGCCTTTCCTTCACTTCAATGATGTGCTTCTGGGCCAAATCTATGTYGTTATTTTGTCTCTTTGGCTTCAGAAAATACTTAATCACATATGACCATTATTCAACAGTAAATCTGCTTTCTTTATTTGCTCCTGGAGTTATACTCATCAAACATAGTCATCTGGCCTACAAAATTTCTCAACAATTATGCATGGTCCAAGAATCTCTCTACCTTGACCCAATTTTACCTCCATCCTATACAAATCCAATTTCCTCTCATATTTATTGTCAATATTGGAAATTATGAAACAAAAACTAGAATTTCTTTCTGCTGATGATTGTGAAAGATGGGGCTGAGTACACTCACTTTTKGAAATATTTGTAGGTCTAAATAGAGAAGGATATTAATGAAGAGCTATGCAAGAGATTGAATCTGCATTTCCACCCAGATCAAATTATTCTGAGTAAACATACTTTGAGGCATAACCACTGCGTGAGTCGATTTGTCCCAACGGATCACACCTCGAACACCTGTCATTTCCACTTAAACTGCATTTTGACAAAGGTTATTTCCAGACTCTGCACAGGAGAACTAAAGAGGAAAGAAAGATGCAATTGATCCTCAAGTACTCAACTCACGCTGCAGCAACTCTCCAGGGCCTGCCTTGCATCCATGGGGTTGTACTGCAGCTAATACAATTAACCGGTGAAACAAAGCAGATGGATGCTCAGCCAGTTCAGCCCACGACCTGAAGTTTCCCAGGCCTGATCCAACCTGGGAGTTTTCACCCAAAGAAAGGAAATCTACATACACCCTTATTGACTTGGTGGCATGAATTTATTGATGGGTTCTCAAGATCTGGWCCCCTCTCCTCACATTCCTGTCAGGTCTTTATGTCTTTCCCATAGGTCTTTACTGCCCTGGGACCTTCATGTGTGACGAGGGTCATGTGTCAAAGGGCCCTGGCCCCTAACACTGGACCTGTTCTACTTGTTTCCCCATTTCTTCCACTATCTTTATGAGTTGAAGTCAAGCAATTAGTAACCAGTTGGCTCTCTGGCAACTGCAGCAAGACTGCTCCATGATTGCAACACCCCCAAAACTGACCCAAAGCAGAGAAGGTTTGAGAGTCCTAGAGCACAGGGTASTTGTGCTCCAACATGGGAGGTATTATGGGGAGGTGGCTCAACCTAGAGTCATTCATCTGGCTTGGAGCTGGGGAATTATTGCTTGGGAGAGTTTAGTGGGGCAGGCCTGAGCTTAAGTGAGGCTCCCAGGCAGAGGATGTGTGAGGAGGTCTGGTGGAGGCTGACCAGGGCAATGAAGGGTACAAAAAAACATCCAGAAATGTCCACAAAACTTACCATCTTTCATGATGGCTTCCAAGGTTGTAAGATCTGTTTGTGTTTTGCAAGCTGACAAACTTTCTAAACTCTGTGTGCAATTGTGTTCATTCAGAAACATCTGTTTTCAAGTGAAAGAAACCTGGGTGAGGGGGGTGGGGGGGAAGAAAAAAGAAAAGAAAAAAAGGACGGGCCAGGACACATCACATCGTCAACAAATTAAAACAATACCAAAACATTATGGTGCAAATGTTYTGGCCACCCTTATAGTCCGTCTTCTTTGGCTGTGCTCTGGGAGTTTGTTCTTAGGAGATATGGTTTGAAAGACAGACGAGGAGACAGATGTTTCTGGCCAACAGAAGACAGAAAGTGATGAATCTTTATTTTGTCCTCTCACAGGAACAAATGTGGGAAAAAAAATAAAAAGAGAAAGAAAAGAAAAAATATCACTTAATTCATCAATAAACCAAAGGGTAAACTGCTGGAAGGCAAATGAGGCTGGTATGTAGATCTTCCCTTGGACCAAATATAGGAGGGGATCTCTATCTCCCTTCAGCAAAAGAAGGTACCTATCCTAATCAGACTTCCATAAAATTGGATAGTTTTGCTTTGTGGGATTCTGAATAAACATGTTCCTTGTTTTTAATTTGTATGGGTTGCTGTTCCAGACTCTCAGCAGAGGTCCAATTAAAAAGCTGCAAACAGGGCACAAACGAGCTCTTGGTTGTTCTGCAGAGCTGGGATCAAAGCGTTGAGTCTGGACTCAGAACTGAGCTCCGACCTATTGAGGGAGGGTCCTAAAATCAGTGGGAATGAAGCATGAAGTGGGATTTTCAAAAGCAGTTTTCYGCATCTTTAGCTGCCTAAGTATCTCTGAAAGCACAGCCCTTAGGCTGTCTGCATCAGGCTTTTCCAGGTACACCCCAGTGGCACCTGGAGATGATAGCAGAGGCTTTACCAATGCAACGTACCTGGAAAAGACTAATCTTAGATCTGTGCTGCAAACCCATGGCAAACTGCTGGGAAAAGGCCATCCCTAGTTATTGTTTTGGCATGGTTCCAGTCGTTGCTGCAAATGCTTTCCACATTTCTGAGTGCAGCAGTCACCTTCTTGTTCGTCTTGGAGTCATATCAAAAACAGGCACGGGTCAGAGATGGTAATGGTTAACAAGATGCATTCCCTTTCGGAGGCTTAGCACCTCAGACATAGCAAGAAACGCTCTGTTGCCTGCCAGAGTTAAATTAATAAGAGCGAGACTTCTAGACAGTCAGATTGCGGTCAGTCCAATAGAGAAAGAAACAGGCTGTGCCCAAGTTGTTGGGTGTCTGATAATGGAATTTTCTAGCATCAGGAAGAATGTAGGCACTGACAGACATCACGCTAACCCCTGGAGAAAACAGCTCAAGACACATATAAACACCTCAGCAAAAAATACAGAGTGCACTTTCACTCATCGTTGACTTGGTAATATATATATCCTGGTTTGAAAAGTTAGGAGATCACGCACAGCTATATTCCTCTTGGCAGGGTAAAACAGCATGCTGTATTTCATTCATGGGTGGAAACTCATTCAGGCTGTAATACTGGGCTCCCAGGCACTTTTTTTCTCTATTGCTTTCTCTCCCTATGGTATAAAACCTCCCTAGATGAATGAATAGTAAGACTCCTGCTAACTCTATGTACATCCTAATGATCACTCATAATGGTAATTATGTGCATATATGTTGCAGAAAAAAAAATGATCTTTATTAATTAGAGAAGGACGGTAGACATGAGCAACGCTATTTTCTACTGAAACTTTTTTTTTCATTGATATACAATAGAAGTTTAGTTATGACAGGCATATCAAATTCAAGGAGGAAACATACMCTGTTCCATATTCATATGGGGCCAATCTTCTTGCAGTGCATAACGATTTCTCCTTAGAGGCATTGCTACAAGAGCTTTGCACAGAGGACAATCACGGGCTGAATGCCGTAGCAGTGCCCAGAAAGAGCTCACCTGTGGCAGGAGACGAGGCTGACCAAAGCCTGAGCAAACAGATTCCATGCCCTCATTTGAAAGTCCTAACACAAGTAGTGTGCAGTCTGTGCGAGCACCTGCATGAGCTACCACCACTTAAACATAACTTGGCACTGCTGTGGGTCAGGCTTCCTGAACATTTGCATTTATCCTTGAGCAAGGCTGGTTTTTGTGCTGTTTGAGAGCAGGGGCAACAGTGTGTATATGTACCATAATTTACCCATCCTGGAGGAGAACCCTTCTAAAGAGYAGCAGTGAAAAGGTCCCAGATGTTTCATTCAGCATAGAACAGACTAGTGCAACTCAGAGATCCTGCATTTCCCTCTCTCCAATCTCCCCTCCCGTTGGAGCAGACTGAGTGTGTACTGTAATTCTTACAAGATGAKCTTCCCCTGTATGGAAGCATCAAGGAGAGCTATAACTTCCTCCACTGCTCTAAGCAGAGGAGACTGAATGTAGCATTTTGAGGGGAGCACAACAAAGAGATCTGGCTCACAGGAAGTGTTTCTGCAGGTCACTGAGARACGATGGTGTTGGAATGGGCTTTTAGAGCTTTTAAAAAGAGTTAGAAGGTGAAGCTCCCTATGACCATTATCTCAGGGTCTCCTCCATCACTAACATCCAAATTCCTTGAGGGGAACCTTGCATGAAAGCTTCTCTCATGGACAAGCCTAGGGGCAGGTGGTCCGGGTAATGTGCAGGATGGAGAAGGACTCCTCTACCTGCCAAGCAGACTGGCAAGATCTCTAGCTCGATGGTCTTCAGGCTGGAGTGCATCTCTGATGGATACAAGGATGTCCTCCTAATGTTTGCAGCACATTCCACCACTGCTCACCCCATCCAGCTCTGTCTGGGTCTCTCTCCTTTTCTAAAGCTGCTTCCATCGCACTGACTACATGAGGAATCTGCAGCTGCCAAGATGCCTCTGTCGCTGTGGAGAAGGGAGAGCAYGCAAGGCCTGCCATGGACACGTCTATCGCATCACACAGGAAGTGTCCTCATGCTCCCGCCATGGGTCCGTCTCCCACATGGTGGGCTTCATCCACCTCTGCCCCTTCAGCAATTCCTTCTTTGGAAAAAGTGCCATGAAATGGAAGTGCTGACACAGCTGAGTCACCACASCTMTGTGCTGGGACAAAAAGGCCTGAAGCAGCTTGCCAGCTTGGCTGATAGGCAGCGCAATGYGTTACAGCTTCCCTGCTGGTTACTTTTGGATATCAGAAGCCTGGACACCAAGGAAATGTTACTTCCTGGGACGTTCTTCCCACAGTGCACCAAGAGGAAAGGTGGCTGGAATATSAGGAAGCAAAGCTTATAGCCCGTGGGAGGCAGCCTCAAGGTCATGCGGTGTCTGGCTTACCCTCAGCCTGCCCACAGCTGCTTTTCTCTGGTCAAAAAGCCCCCAAAGCCATGGGAATTCAGCCAGGGCTGCGCTGCGGAGGTACAGCCCRGGCACTGGAAACCTGCACAGATGGTGTCTTTGGAGAATGGTCTGTACGTGAATGCAGACGAGGAGCTAAAGGAAACRTCCCTGCATGGGGTCTGCAGGACTCATTGTACTGCCAGTCACTACTCTGTCTGACTTTGCTAGTGCTCCCAGGTTGATATATCCAATATTAATGAGGAATTTATACTCCATCATGGAACTCTCTAGAATATGCATTTACTCCTGATGGGTTGTGCAGTGAAATTAATTAATATCACTTAATCCTTTTATTTTTATGTAGCATACATAGAGCAGGGATTTTCTTTTTCTCCCCATTGGAGGAACAGCGAACAGCAGCTGCTGGAATGTTTTGTGCTGCCCAGTCTGGCTACCCATTGTGGCTATGAGAAAGCAGGAGCATGTTCTTGCACAATGCCCCATGTTTATCAGTCAGCTCTAAATATCAGTGACATGGGAAGTGACATGAGTATCGGTGGCAAGAGAACAGGGGCAAATAAGCAGTGGGCTAGTGAGAAGCTGTAAAAGGAAGCACATTTTCTCCTCAAGGTCTCCTTTCTGAGTCAAATGCCCAAGCTGGAGAGTTTGGTGACCTGCATCATTCCTTGTCACAGATGCCAAAACACAGCTATAGTCAAATCCACTGTTTCTCACATGTTTAGGTGCCTATCATTTCATCATCTAAGACAGGTACATTGTCCCCAACACTGCAATCACAAACTCTCATGTTGATTCATCCTGCATATTAGACAAGGCAGTTTTTATTGCTCCAAATCCTAAAGGACTAAGAATATTGGAGAGAAGAAGCAAGGGGAAAAGATTCCTTTGGGAAAGAGAAGAATGAGCTGAAAGGGAAGGTCAGACCAATGAGTGTTTATTTTATATAAGCAAATAGTAAAGGGAAACCTCAGTGATGTGGATTKTGTGCATGTATGCATTATACTCAGGGCAGGAAACAGTACGGACCTAGAGGCATATCTGCTTACAGCCATGTAGAGGCTTAAAAAAAARGGGCGGGGGAGGAAGGGAAAAAAGACTCATACACTGAAGACTCGAGCYGGACACCTTCCTAGTAGAAGAGACAGCCAGGGATATGCAGAATTATCCTCCCTACTTCTGCATCACAACCTCGCCGGTCTTTAACACTGGGATTTTGATAACGTTATCTAGYGAGAGAAGGAAGGTGCAAAGTTCAAATGAGTTTGAATATCTTAGGCAATTTACACTCAGCTTGCCAAAATTTTTGCTCTTGCAGCATCCTTCCCCAGACAGCAGCAGCAGCCAGCTTTGCACATCTAATTGGGGAGGGCTTGGAGGGAGGGACAAGGATCATCCGTGCCTCTTTTCAGTATGAAGATTACTACTACCTGCCTGCTCAGGATATTACCATTGCTCCAAGGAAAGACGCTTGGGCTGCAGAAAAGACAGGTACTGAATTAATTCTGCCCAGCACCTGTGCCTTCAGTCCACCTTCATGCTAATAWTTACTGCACATAATTGTGGCACAGAGAAGATTTCAGCAGTTATGTAGGGAATGTCTGGAGATACCTGCAGCTCTTAAGCGGGGGAGAAGTTCCGAGAGTGAAGGACATGGGTGCTAGAACAAAGCAATCAGTGCACAGATCATTTCACTAGCGAGATGCAAACTGCCGTGAGGCTCAAGAGATGGAGTTAAGTTCATCCACCTCTTACAGAGATTCAGGCTTCTCAGACGGTATTAAAACCTGCTTTATTTGGTGTTGAAATTGTTTGCACTCCCACATATTTTAATATATTTCTTCACAGACTTCATAACTGTTTTTTCCACCCTTTTTTAAAAAATACAAGTTCATGTTTTGAAGCATGACTCATGGCAAGGGCTGCAGCTTGTGGCAAATTCTCTAGCCGAGGAGCGACAGCAAACAGTGTGAACCCTCCTAGGGACCACATGTGCTCCCAGCACAAACACCAGACGCGCAAGGCAATCCTGCTCTTCTCCCTCTTCCCTCAGCTCCACCAGCTCAGGCCCTGGGAGTCTGCTCCAGCTCCCACCCAGGGAGGTTTGGTGCAAATCCCAGCCACACCGTTTTTATCTCACATCCTCTTGCCACCTTGTCAGGACCTCAGCAAGCTCCCACTGACATCAGCCACGCTGTGGCTCAGATAAAGCCCTCAGGCACATGAGCAGCAAAGAGTATTTTATTTTTTTATTCCCCCCTCCTGTGCCCCCTTTGCAAATTTGACAAGGAAATGCTCTACCTACAACCACACAGAGGTCCTGGGGGTGCTCCCGATGCTCGGCTGCATCCGCGGCCCGGCTGTCTGCCCACCTCCATAGGGCGCTGCAGGATGGTGCMCACTCCCAGCACATTTTGCCCCCTCTCCCAGTGGTCAGCATGGAGATTTAATCAGAAAAACAGTGTTTTGAAGGCAAGAAGCTTTCACGGTGTGATGTGCAGCAGGGAAAGCTTCCAGAGGGGAAAAAAACGCCACTCCTAGCTAAAAATAAAGTCTGCCCAGGGAGTCTGAATCCAACAGCTTGTCTGCTGCCAGCTGAAGCAGCGATAGCTGCAAGAGAGTATATTGATCAGCTTTTAAAAGAGACACCAGACTCCCGCTTCCCGCTTTCTGTGTTTACTGGTTTGTGGCTTAGCAGAAAATGYGAGGGCTTGCTGTGTAAGACCTTTTTCATTTAAATCAGCATGGTATCATCCACCTAAAAGGCAGGATTTTCTAGTCATGCGATGGAGGCTTTTGAGTTAGGAAACCCAAATTCAGTTCCGCGGATGCCGAGGGGGGCTGCTTGCTTTGTGCTTGGCTCTCCCACCAAATCGATGCAGGGCTTTCCTTTCATGCTCCACCTCGTCTGCAAATAAACCCAGGATCTGCCTGCCTCGGCGTTTCAGAGGCTAAAAGGGGTCCTGTTTAGAGGGAGCTCTGTGTCTCCACGGCATTAAAAGCTGCTTTCGGAGCTCAGCCATTAGCGAAGCAGCACCGGCATCGCCCTCTCTCCACCTTCATAGGAAGAGTGGCAATCTTACCCTCCATAAATGTCACTCAAGAGGGGACTTAAAAGGCAAAAACCGGTGAGAGAGGTTTATTAGGCAAACAAGTGAAAAGTAGCTACACATTGCACTGGAGTGAATGCGGGCCAGAGTCGCTCTGGGGACCTGCCTGTCACTTAAAAGCCACTCCAAGCTGTGTCCTCGAATTTATGGAGCCATTAGCAGCTCCCCGGTGAACCCTCTGCTCATTTGGGGGCTACCTGCTGTACACATGACATGGCACATTGTGTATATGTCCCATACCGCCTGTGATAATGCCCACAATGGTGAGGGTGACGGGCGGTCACAACACCAAGGGGCAAAAAGCCTGTGCCATATCTATAGGGAGGACGGATATTTAGTTTTCCTCTAAATTTAACAGCTTAGGTGCTATTCCCATCCCATTCCATGCCAGTGAGGCACATGAAGAAAATCCCTGTCGTGGTAAGAATTCGCACTATAGAATTTGCCAGACAGGGTGCATCTGCTTCAACAGCCTCCCCCTAACAGCCCGCAGTGCCAAAACCGGGAGAGTTTCCTTTAAGATAACAGTTTGCAGCCACGTTTACTGCTGAGCCATTTTCAGAAACACAGACATTTCCTAGGGCAAAAGAGGTTCGTGACACAAAAGGTGGAGGGAACCTTTTGTCATGATAATCGCAGTCATTTTCACGGCATAGCAGATGCCCTGGCAGGATGGTGAGTAAAAGCACATGAGACTTGATGTCTGCTGGCACTGGAGGAATGGGGAGGGAAAAGCTTCACACTCATGGCACCGATCCCCATACTCAAAGGCTCTCAGAGGAAACTACCAGGAAAGCAAATATGGTTTTAAGCAGGGATGTCTCCGGAGACTTAGAAATCTTTCTACTGGATGTTCTCACTATGGTTGCAAGTCACAGAAATCCTGATAAGAAATATCCTGCTGAGATGTTCTGTCGAAGCTAAAATGTCTATACTTAGACACTGGAAATCAGGAAATAAAATTAGCATTAGAGAGTCACCATGCACGTTTTCATGCCCTTGGGGAATTATATTTCATGCAAAAGAGAAGGAAGGCTTTACAGAGATTTGCTCTGTATTTATAGAACTRGTAAATATATTTATTTTTGTTATAAGTATCATAACCATGTATGTAGTACATAAGTAATAATCCACACATTAAGCTGTGAGGATTTTGCTATATTTTTCTTTCTTATTAAAAAAAAATAGACACTTGTGGCTTTGATTTGTGGCCCCATCCCCATTACTCAGCGATGACATTTGCCCCTGCATTTAGCTGGGACTCAGACATCCCCAGGGCACCAGGGTGTTCAGGTGCCAGGACGCACCTTCAGTCCATCCCCAAATTTTAATTCACCAGAAATGGAACTTGGGACAGAAAAAGGAGGTGGCTGAGAACCCGGGCGGCTTCTGCAGAGGTGCTCAGACARCCAGGGACTAGGAGCCCCAGCCAGAGCGCAGCAATATGCTGCTGCCATGGTGCCCATTACTCTTTTTATCACACAGGCATCTGGTGTTTTGGATACCCACAAAGACAGGGATATGATTTTAGCACGGCAAGCAAAGTAACACTCTCAGAGCTCCTGTCTGCACACAGCTTTATCTACTGTCATCGGAAATAAAATAAAATTAAAAGTGGAAAAGGAGACAGAAAAAAATCATGTCACAGCCCCATATGTCCACATGCAGTGGCATGAGAGAGACAGAAAGGAGGCATTTACATGATGTAGTCCTATGGGGAGGACGACACAGCAGTGCCTGAGCTGGGTGGTTTCTCGTCCATCCTCACCCGCTCCCTGCCCTTGCGTCACCCACAGCAAATGACTTTGTGTCATGGTGCTCATACTCCTTTCCCATTCGTATTTCTGGCTCGCTTTTTCAAACCATGAAAGGCCATCAGGGCGGCTGTATATCAACCTCTTCCTACCTGAACACGTGGGAAGGGAGCAGAGGAAGGAAAGTCTGGTAGTAAACCAAGCATCCATGCTATGCAACAAATGCACAGCAGCAGAAATCACAGACACATGTCTACACCAAGCACGAGCCCACCACTAATGCAACTGTGGTGTGCAAAAAGTACAGAGTTAAAAGAGAGACAATGCCTCACCAGCATGCCTTGCAAAAGAGAAAATAGATGTTTGTGGGAAAAAGACCAAGAATGACAAAATGAAAGTGGAATAGGCTAGAAAAATACTGATGGAAGACTATAAACATGTATAAATGTGTGGGACAGTAAAGAAGATTCTGTAGCAATGGACTTTGCTTAACAGTCATCCAGGTGGTTGGATTTCCTGCTAAACCACAGGGCAGTTTTGTAAACAAGACGCAGTGAGAAATGTTGTCATCAAAAAGGCATTAAAAAAATAAAAACTCGAGCCTGGCCCAGAGCTGTATAATGATACATTTATATGGTTTTGATAAGACAGTACATAGGCAGTGACTTGCTCTAATCTAAGACTGCCTGATTAATATATCTCCGGTTAGCAAGACACTGAACTCAATAAAGGCGGTGAGTAGGACGGAGATAAGGAAGGATGTTTGCTCAGGTGTTAGTGGGACATGCATTTTACACCTGCACTCCTCCTTTGTTCTCCAAACTTCCCCCTCCCATTCTCTGAAGGTTCAAGTCTCTGCGGTTGCCTCCTCACAGAAACAAATAAATGCTTTTTCTAGTATTAGGGTTAGGAAAAAAAAAAAAAGAAAAGATGGAGAGGCTGGTCTACATACAACCTGGGAACTCTATCTGCAGGGAGGTAACCAGAGAGAGGTCCAACTGTGACTGAAATGCAAAACTCTGGGGCATGTTCTCTTCCCATCCACACTGGCAAGACACCTTAGCACTGTTGAGTTGACATCTGGGAAATGTTGAGCTGCCTCCAATCTCACCAACTGAAGGGGCCTTGGGCAATAAGGATCCCTGAAAATCAGACTAGTAGGTTTGGGGGTCTTTTACATCTTGTTTTCAGAGGACTTCCTAAAATGGAAACATTATTTTGTTAATCAACCACAATCCTGGTGCAGATTTATGACCTATTAAAAATATTACAGCTAGCATGTCAGGCAGTGCCAAGCTAACATAAAACTACCTACCTAAAAATGTAACTTTCTAAAAAAGATAACCTAATTCTCTAGATACTTTCTGCATTTTAGAATCACTTATTATAATGGTAATGGTATAATAAATAGTGTGAAACTCTGACTTGCTTTTTTTTTTTTTAATGCTCCTTCTGTACTGATGCAAAAGGCTGTACAAATTAGAGCACAAAGAAAATTCGACCATTGATAGACATGATTCCTGTATTGCTGATAGACCCAGCTCTGCCATAGACCTCCTCTAATAAACCTGATGCACCCTCATCTAAAATATTTTAAGCCTTGGAGGCCCTGGGCCCCACTTGCTTCTCCATTCGGACCTTATGGGCGCAAAACAACACCACCACGGGGAGGCAGAGACGATGACTGCCTGAAGCTGCAGGAGACCCCAAGGAGCCCCTTGACGCTGCCCACATCCCACGGCAGTGGGATGCCCCTCCCATGGGAAGGAATTCCCGTTGACATATTTATCAGGCTGCTCTCGATCACCCTTCACTACTCCATTACGGAGAGACTGCGCAAGGCCTGGCAAACGTGTTGGGCAGACTGACAGTCACCGTGGCAGCCAGCAGCAGCAGTTTAGTGGCAGATAAGAAATCTTTGGGAAGGATTAAAGGAAGACTAAGTTTACAGTCTTAAAAATGCAAGGAGGTTTAGCTTTATACCATTTCACTTGTCACTCCCATCTCTGTCTCACAAGTAGGTTCTCTCAGTGAAATCCTGTCCCTGGTTGTTACAACAACATCTCCACCAACTTTACTGAGGGTCTGCATAGCCAGACTCAAAATCTGCTGCAACTGTAGTTGGCATGACCAAGAACTCTGAGCTAGAAATTCATCTGACARTCTCTTGCAACCTTATATAACCAGCTCGGGATCCGGTCCTGCCTTTGCTAATTGCCTTTTGGTGCTTCACAAAGTCACCCCTGTGGTCTTGACAAAAGTRTCAGGGGAAAATAAACAGAAAAAAAATAAAAGAAAGAGTGTGAATAAGCAACTCCAAGTCCAATGTCTGATACAGCTTTCAGCAAGACATCAGCATTGAACACCCAGCAGTCACTGCATCTGGTCTCTGACAGGCTGATTCTCCGGCCTGCAAGCCCTCCTGTGCCTTCTTTGCACCCTGCGTGGTGGCAGTCCAGGCAATAACTGGGTCAGCAAATGCTGGAACATTAGGAAACGTAGGAACAACTGTCTGTGTGGGTGCCCCCCGCACACCCGCGTGCCTCTGCCTTGACACTGAATGTGAATACTCGCCGTCTCTCGCACCCACACAAAATTAGTTACTGAGGATGGTGATTTGCTATTAGTATGAATTCAGAAAGGCAGCTAGTATTATCAGGGACATTTTTATGAACTATGTTTGAATATAAAAAAAGTAAAAGAGGAGAGGAGAGGAGAGGAGAGGAGAGGAGAGGAGAGGAG
>PTEX01000081.1:240623-317142 GCA_003342815.1 Eudromia elegans
GAGGAGGACTGCAGTCCACCCATGAGACAAAGAGATTATCCTATGAAAAGTAGCATTTCCTCATAAGAATTTATTTTTTTGTAATATCACCCAGCAGGAAGGAATTTCCACTTACCAAACACAGGTCAAAAGCACAGAGGGGTCACCAAGTCCCAGATGGGCATTCTTTCACCAGCGGCCCTGGTGGCCTGAAGCTGCCCAGAAGCTGGGAGACCACAGGGTAATCCAGCCAATCTGACTGATTGGCAGTATAAAATGCAAAAAATGTGGCATATGGCACATGATAAGAATCTGTCTAGCTGCACTGAACTCCAAAAGACATAACTGCACTGCAAAATGAGGGATCGAGGAAGCACATCTGTGGTTTAATCAGCAGAGATACCAAGAGCATGGCATGGGCTTCCCCCAGGCTGGAAAATTCAGCATGTGTCTCCAGTTCTGTGTCCCTTGCACAGTTCTCTCTGAAGCCTCTGTGGCCACATCTGCTCTTCTATTGTTTTTCATGCCAGGGAGATTAAACTCCCAGAGATACGCCTGTCCACACTTCACCCTCAGCGGGGTCATGCCCATAGATCAGCTACAGATTTGGTCTTTCACACTGGCTCTTATTTAGTTRTATAATTTCATCTAAGTAAAGCCACCCAGGCTGCTGGGAGAGGGTGAAGGAAAATGAGCCTTTATTCCACAGACAGAAAACAGGACAGGCTTCTCCATCAAGTCACAGAAATGCCCAGRGGCTCTAACCAAAAAGTATCACAGTCCTGTTGTGTTTGTACAGTGACTAGTCCAAGGTACAAACTCATGAGTTTCCACAGAGGTTTCAAACTGCTAACCCCTATGAGATAGAGTGACAGAAGGCAACCACACTGCAGCCAGCCTGCTTGTTCTTCAGCCTCCCCAGTAACTGGAAATGGGGKATGCATTTGGGGAAGTTGAAGCTAAAACTCGGTGACCTTGAGGAAATTTTCTTAGCTGGAAAAGCTCCATAAATCTTTCTCCTGTGCAAAACACACTCACACCGATGCAGGTTTGTCTGATTTCAGCAGAGGTTGTCTATAAAAGCCAACGAAAGGAATGTAAGACAGGATTTAATCAAAACAACATGGGCCTTGTCAGGAATACCAAGCCTTTCCCATTCTGACATGTCCTACATTATCAGGCCTACTGTCCTGCAGCCAAGACATCACCTCTCTTCTTCCCAAMGCCTCCTGAAAACAACCCTACCTTGTCTCACCAGTCACTTTCTCAGCCAGCTGAGTCCAGGACAGGAGAGTATTGGTAGGTCAGGTATTGAGCTGCCACACAGTGGCTTTTGCTGTGTGGATATGGGCTCCTAAGCAATTCCAGCTAGATAATGCCTCCTTAGAAGAGCATTTTATAGCGGATTTTCATGATGTTTTATTCCACAGTTCTGGCCYTTTCTTCTGGCTTTGCATGTATGTGTGTGCGAGAGAGAAACATATTGAGGGGGGTAGAAAAGGGAGGTAGGATAGAGACAGCTAAAATCAGTTAAAAATTTGCAGCGCATATGGGATTTCTAGTTGAAGTGAGGAGGTGGGAGATATCATACCACATACAGTTAGAGAACACATAGCGTTCGTTCACCTATATCTCCAGCACCCATCTCAGCACAGGCCTCACTTGCCAGGCACCACTGAAGGTTGTGGTGAACACGAGCTGCTTGCAGAGCTCACCTGCAGTGCCAGATGGATGTCGTTGAGCTGGATGCTGCTTCGGCTTCCGCGTAGGGACACCCTCAGGTCTCTTTTGTGTGCCTTTGTGCAGGAAAGCAACTGCTGCCTGATAGCCAGAGGGCAYGGGCTGAGCCGGAGTCTGGGAGTGCTGGCACTGGAAACGTGATTTTGCTTTGGGGCGGCTGGGTGGGAATCAGAGGAGTGCTGCATGATTACAGCTCCCTTTGGCTTCTGGCCAKGGTGTAGATCTCAGCATCTTCAGAGGATCAAGCCCTTCATGACCTTCTCGTGGGCTGCGAGGCCTTGCACACTAGCCTAAAACCTTATACTTTGAGGAGGAATACAGAAATGATCCCAGCTCATGTCTASCTCACATGATCATGCCCTCAAAGTCTCAAAGTTTGGATGAAAGAGCAGAAATTGCCTGGCTGAGGATGTATCATCTCAAAGAAAACACTGCAGAACAATCCCAACAGACGCAGAGCTCGCTGTCCTTGCTGAAGGAGCAGTCCACTGAACTGAGGGCGAGGATCTGGTCTCCATAATTGTGTTTTTATACAGTAAGAGGATATTCTTCTAGTGCTGTAATCAAATTCCAACTTAAAAGAACACACRCAAAGGAAATAAGTAACCTTCACATTGTTTACATTCATTACACTGAGTAACTCCACAGTGGGCACTTCGCAGGATGAAGTTTTGAAGGGCAAACATGATTTGACCGAGTTTGTTCTATTGGAAGAAAGAAAAACATTTTGGGTAAATTAAAAAAAAACTTTAAGCTTCAGCAGCAATCTAAAAATAGCTTCCAAAGTGCAAAAAGAATGTAAAGATCCAAGCAATTATTTTCTTTCAATTCACTGGCGATTGCCTCTGTCTTTCCAAACCTCAGGCTGTTCTGGAAGCAGAATCATTATGAACTATATTAAAAAAAATCTTTTTGGTTTACTAAGAAGACCAAATCAACTAAAACTTGCAGATGGATGATTTAAAAATCAGTCAAAGAAGAATAAAAGTTCAGTCAATTTATTTAAACAAGACGGGCCAATTCAATGGTGAAATTCAGATCTGAGGAAA
Source organism: Eudromia elegans (assembly GCA_003342815.1). NCBI lineage: Eukaryota > Metazoa > Chordata > Aves > Tinamiformes > Tinamidae > Eudromia > Eudromia elegans. Next base: position 243,392 of record PTEX01000081.1, read on the forward strand.
GATTTCAGATACTCCAAGTGAATTGGATGCTAAGGTCAAACCTCACTTACTACCACAACAGAGTGGTCATGAAGCTCCAACCCAGAAGAGCAGGTTAAATTTCCTCTCAAGGGCTACCAAGTCCTTGTGAGATCTCTGCAGCCCAGGAGAGCAGGACTCTGCCTTTCTTCTGGTTATTATTAAAAGCTCTTTCTCCTTCTGCTTCTGAACTGGGGCAGACAGGTCCCCTATRACATTCCGGTGGCAATGGTAGATCTGACTATGATAGTTCCCCTCTAGGTGCGATAGAGAGGGATACTCTCCCGGGAGATCCTGTCATTACCAAGCGGCTGCCAGCAGTTTGTGGAGACACTGCACCAGACTTTGAACTCCCAACAAGGATTACAGGTAGTTTTTTTCCCATGTATAACTCCTGATGCATCCCCAATGAGTCAGTCCTAACAAATGAAGCCTTCAGTGGCAACGATACCACCAATGATACTACCCGCTACTCCTCCCAACAGCACCACATGGAGATAGTGAAGCCAGTCTCATTATCTCTTCCTCCACTAATGATCATTCACGGGCTCTGAGATGACTCATGGCTGGCCTTTGATCGCATCCAGCCCTGTGCTCAGTCCTTTCCTGCTCGGATGAGCCCGCCAAGGTCTACAAGGCCCTGGCTGCCTCCTGGCTCTTACGCAGCTGCAGTGACTGTTGTGAGGGAGACGTGTCCAGGGCTGGGGSGGCCCAGCCCTTGGCAGTAGCAGAGGAGGCACCTTCCCCATGCTCGCACAKGCCCTGCTTGCTCTGCTGCAAGCTCAGCACAACTTCCCGGCGCCAGCGCAGCTTTGGCTGTGTGCTGGAGGGGCAAGAAATGCCAGAGCGCCCTATGGAGGGTGAGGAGCAGCTACCTAGCAGCCAGGGAAAAGCCAGCCCGCCTCTGGAGCGCTTCGGTGCAAACTTACCACTTTGTCTTTGGGAGTTGCAACAACCCCCACAACAAGGTCAGTTAAACCAGGAATGAAATGGGTTCAAAGTCCAACATCAAAGTGGGAGCAGTTTCCCACCCACGCCGCTCTCAGCATACACGGCTCCACAGCAGATTTGTGGTTAGCCTGCCAAAAGCCCCTAGGAATTGCTCCGCCAGGCTGACCTTGCCAACACGGAAATTCCTGTCCTTGGGCTTTAAATTATTTTTTTCCCCCTGCTCCATCTAATCTGAAGGAGAGTTTGGGGCAAACAAAGTGAAGGTAATGCTAATGCCCCTGGGCCTCTCCTCTCATAAGCCACTGTGCCTTGCAAAACACATGGTGGGAGCATTTGTTTCTCGTGTCTTTCATCAGCCAGGTCCATGTGAAGAAGTCACATAAAGGCTCTGCTAAACTGAAGGTGCTCCTCTGCTCCACTTACATTCACCATGAACATCATTATTTCAAGCAGACTCAGTGGCCATGAGAGAACTAGATGGGGGAGAAAAATCTTGTTYGCTTCAGAATAAGTCTTAACCTGCACTTTTGTTTCAATGGGATTTAATAAAAGATGCTGGTTCTCACCATACTTGGCTTTTAGCTAGGCCTGGAGAGGGGACTGCCAASTATCTCCATGCAGATGCCTCTGTGCAGAGATTAAGGGTGGCATCCTGGTCTGCCTTCCACACTGAGGAGAGCACAGTCCAAGGTTACTCCTGGAGAGGGGAAATTGAGACATGACTCAGGGATTCTGTATGTGTCTCTCCTCTCTTACCTCCTCTGCCTGGAGCAGCATCCCTGTTTCAGAAGGCTTTGAGAGCAGGTGCCCAATGAATCCAGAATTGAAATGGTCCAGAGAGGAAGTCCTAAGACATACATAAAGAGCATGCAATATTTCATACCTGACATTCAAAGCAGGGAAGAGGAACAAGTGCTGAGGTTCAGTCTTACAGTCCCCAGACTCCAGCTGTAGCATAGGGAGCCCCTACTCCRAAAAAGGCCAGCAGAAGAGAAACACTCAATCCACGATCAGGAGGCACTAGGACAACACAGACATAATAGTGTCAGTAGTTGTGSACCACATTTTCAGGTAGGGCGTTATTTTACTTCATATCCTTTGAGTCTCTCTCCCCCTGTTTTTTTCTAGAAGGCATTAATTTTGCATTAATTGCAAAGCTCTGTGTGGGAGTTCCAATTAAGCAGCTTTCACTGACTGGTGCTAAGATACATTTTAAACCCTGTATGTGGTTATGCATATTTTTAACTCTTGGAAGAAATTCTGTTTTCATCAAAGTTCTCTGTTGATAAGACAAGTTCTGTAAATGAAAACTAAAGCAGCTTTTCCAAGGTGGGAGTAATTTGATGWTCACAGGGAAGCAGGAAGTGCATTTACATTAGTGCCAGTCTCTCCAGTAGCATAGACTGCAGCATGGGAGAGCAATATTTATTTTCCAAAAGCAAAACCAYGTCTGTAAGGTAAAGGTAGAGGTATGACTTCTCGGTGGCTATCTGGTTGCTATGGAATCCAGCTTCTGCTGCAAAACTTTCCTAAGGAATTTGGAGACCTAGAGTTTAGTCAGCTTTTCTAATTGAAAGAAAGACTGTTTCCATTTAAAAGATTACGTAATATGCATCTATCTCCCAGAATTGGGAAATGGCTGCTGAGAAAGCAATGAGATAAATGTTCTAAGGTACCACAATTATACTGCAAGTATGACAATACTTTGTGTTCCTCTCGAAGCCCTGACTTCCAAAATTGTTATACTAGCTCAGCTGTCTATTGAGAAAATCATGTTTCTTGCTCTGAGTTTCAGGAGAGGAAAAGAAAGTGCTAGCACAAAAATGTGCAAGAACAAGAAGGCAAATAAAAACATCATTAAACACATCATTTCTGAAGGCTTGTAGTGAGCAGAATCCTGAACATTGCTCCCAAAAGTTGAGTTTGATCGTACAGCCTTCAGCACTGTTACCTGTGTAACTGCTGATCACTTCAGCAGCCCCATCCTTGTCATATCCGTGTTACCCAGCCTGAAACTTCCTCCTCCATCTCGCAATTGCAGCGAGTTCCAGCTTCCTCCTCAGCAGCTTTCCCAGGGCAGTTAGGGATAGTCCTTACATACAAAATCTGTGTCACATGAAATTGAAAATGCAAGGGAACAAATTAAAATGTACCTCGATGCAGAGATAAGATGGAGTACCAATCCACATTTAATATTATTAATATGCATGTTTAATCTGTGAATATGTTTTATTTTTTACTTATGGGTAATAAGCTGCCCCGGGGTTTATAATTTGCTGCATCACAGCCCCAGTTGCCATGCAGAACAAAGGATCTTGATAACGGGGTCTTGCTGCTCAGCCAAGATGACGACTCGTGAGAACTGTTATTAACAACGCTTCGTGTGGATAGCATGCAAGGCAAGCAGTGCCAGCTAAAGACATGGGGCAGACAGAGGCYTCACACCTTTCACCATGCAGTTATCACTGCCGTGTTGCTGCTGTGCCTTGAGGTTTTACTGCTCCCCCTCCGCATACAGCCAATGCTGCAGCTTGATTCTTACAACTCAGTGGGATGAGATAATGAAAAGAGATAACCATATTCAGTAGAAAGAGATGGGACCAAAAAGTACCTGGATTGTGTATCTCTCTATCAGCCCAGAGCTTCAGACTCATGATATTTTGCACAGGTTGCTGAGAACATCAGAGCTCTGGTAGGCTGCACTTACCTTGGCCCAGATGTCAAGGTATCATCCCATTAACCTAAATGCTTTGTAGCCCTTCTTAAGCTGTGACTTGCAGAGTCTACACCACTGTTGGCACCTGAGCACTGTTAAATCTAGACTGGATCTAGTCTATTTGGTCTAGTCACACTTTGGGATCTCCAAGTGTGAGGCAAGTGGTCTTCCATTGACAGAGTGAATAAGGAAGGAAAACACGACCCCTGTGAACAGCATGAGAAGCTCTTTGAGGCTTCGGGCACTTACACTAAATGAACTGCAAGGGCCTTTGGACGTCATGAAAATTTGGGGTGAGTGAAGGTTCAAACACATGGCTGAAGGCACCGACTGGGAAGCAGGCAAATGGAAAACAGTAAATGGACACGCAAAGAAATGAGGTTGAGGTGGCAAAGGGTGAGGCAGGAACGTGCCACTAACAGGAAATTGTAAAAGAATTTGAAAAACATCATTAACATGCAACCACAAAGACAACCTCGGTCATTCTCATTTGCTTAATATTTTGTTTGTTGCTCCATCACAGTTTCTGCACTTTCCCAAAACTTAATGATTATAAAAAAAAACCAATTAGGCAGACTACCAATGACAAAGGTTTTTTTGACTAGAAAATTCAAATTTGGATCTAGCCTGTCTGTAGACAAGCATTTGAGAAAACATTCCTTCATCATCCCCCATCCTTCTCTAACCCCAGATATGCCCAGCTGATAGGCTCTACATTGTGAGACCTTCTAGAAGGATGGTAGCACACCATGGSGTGCTTGTGATCTTTAGCTTTGTGCTTCCTGAACCCTCCTGTATTCACCAGTCCTTCCTGGGAGAGAAACCCAGGCCAAAACAACACGAATGTGAAGGTCCTTGCAAGCCAAAGTGTTATCTCAGGGGCTGCAGTTATCTCAGGAAGTGTTATCTCAGGAAGGCTTGCCTTCCCTGTCAGCTGCCCCCAGCCCAAGCTGTACAAGTCAAAGCCTGGGGTCTAGGTGCAGCGCACCAGGACAGCACAGATAGCTCCAAAGCAGCCAGATAGTCCCTGCTCTGCCTCCCCTTTCCCCAGCCTCTCTCTCTTTTTTTCTTTTTTTTCATAAGAAATTAAGTATAATAAGTTTCTGCTCAGTCTGRGCAAAGATCAGCTTCAGAATTCAGATCATTAAGTGACAATATGTAGAAAACTTAGCTCTGTTCCCYGGGAGCCTGTTCTGCCCTGTGTCTCTGCTGTTCCCAAAAGGGCAAGTTCAAAAAAGTGAAATAGAAAGAAAAAAGCCAGTGCATTTTGCTGAGCAGCCTGGCTCTGGTCTAGACGCTGTSTCACAGTACCCCAGCTCCCCGATTCGGCCTGCATGACCTGAAATCCTCCAGAGCGCTGCCACCACAACGGGGCCCCGCGCATTTGGAGGGTTGGAGCTCCTGCTTTGACTCAGGGCACATCCCCAGAGAGAGCTTTTCCTGGCCTCAGGAAAGGTTGGCTTTGCAGGTGACACATGGGGCCCTGCCACGGCCAGCAGAAAGGGGATTTGCTGGCTCTCTTCTGGGGTCAGCAGGTGAGCAGAGGCTGAGGTTACCCCGACCAACCCTGCGTCCCAGGGGATGTGACTCAGCGTGAGTCAGCTCCTACACGAGCTCCCTTTCCTGCCTCGGCAGCACACGGAGCGCTCACTATGGACGGCGAAGATGACGGTGGTGCAAACAGTGATGGAGGACAACTGCACCCCACAGCCGCATCTGTGCAGGTGCGTGTCCAGAAATGCTCTGTGTCATCTTTCCCACTGACCACACACAGACCAGCCAGCCAGCAGAGATTTCCAACCAGTATGGCTCCTCCTGAGACACATTTCTCTTCCTCTGTGCAGGATTGAAGGCTTTCTCCTTTTCCACTAGTGACCTAAGAGACCTTCTGGGACAGGCTAGCCACCTACAGAGACCCACTGTTAACCTTTGCCTCATTTGAAAGCAGCTTTTGCTTCCTCCTAGCCAAAGGGGAAAAAATACCCAGACCAGAATCCCAAAGAAATATACTGTCAAATATTGACTTTGCTGCACTTCCTGGGAAGTTATGAGCCCAAGGGAAATTTTCAGGCTATGAAGGAGCCCAGCAGGCTCAACTGTAAATCCACATGCACAAGAGATGGTTGTTTGTCAGGAGGGCAGGTTTGGTCARTTCTTTTTCTTTTCTTTCTCTCTCTTTCTTTTTTTGTTCTCTGTTACATTTCTATCTGGCTCAGCCCATGTTTGCAATCAAGCTGCCCGGTTTTACCTTCTTGTTCAATTATAAAGAAAAAAAGAAAAAAAAGAAAAAAAAAGGCAGCTAGGTCAGTGTCTGTAAGACCGCAGAGAAAATTTGTACGAGGAGATGGAGAAATCATTGTAAAGGACAGCGYGGGTTTTCCAGCAGGGCACGGAGATTTTCCGTGTGGCTGCTGTTGTTGTGCATTGCAGGCTCTTTTCCTTCAGAAAGGTGGTAGTTTAAACTGGAATTAGACACGGGGTACCTGCCAAGTTCAACACGGCCCCGAGACAAGCGCGCCTCTGTCCGCGAGAGGCCCTGCGCGGCGGAGGCTGCGCCAAGGCCAGCCCCGCCGTGGAAAACAGCGCGGAGTGACTTGGCGGCGTGAGAAGGCAACTGCTTCTTGTAACGTAGACATAAACTTTTCAAGGAAGGGTTGCTGGAAGGGCAAACAGAAATGTGAAATACAGGCCCGACTGTTTATTATTTTTGTAAGAGTTCACCTCTAGTTCTCCTGCATCACACACAGACATACTTCTGTGCACTCTCTGCCTTGCCCCAGAAATCCTGGTCCTGGACACAGTTCTGGGACTGGCCGGTTTCAGACCCTTCCATACATCCTACGCCCAGACCCTGTCTCACTCTGGCTTTGTCCCCAGGAAGCTGAGTCTGCAGCAGGAGGAGGAGGAGAAGGGCCAGGCCTCGTATGCTGCCCTGCAGCTCTCCAGGATTTCTGAAGTGCCTCTTCTGGAGAAAAATTAAAGCACCCAAGCCAAATGTTGGGGCATGATTCTGGTCCATAGGATTTCACAGGTCTCCTGGGCTAATTCAAGCTAAATTAGATGTATCCCATCGGAGCAAGAAAAAGGGTAATTTTAGGAACAATCTTTAGGAGACTGGATAAAGAGGCATCATTTTTTCCCTTGAAAATAAAATAAGAATGGACAAAGCCCCTTGACCTTCCTAGACTGCCATATCAGAATGACCCATATTAGATATTTTCTTCCCACCTTCTCCTTGTTAGAGTACTGCCCTGTTTCACAGCAGTCATCCAAGGATGCCTCACAGTACTTGGCACTACAGCATGAGAGGTGAATATGGACCACTCATGTGCCACTCCTGCTATTTCATTCTGCTTTTCCTGCTGATGACAGTGCATATGGACAGAGGAACAACTTGCTCCCTCTTTCCATTCTTGTTCCTGTTTCTCAGGTAGRAATGACCACAGTTTGCCCCCTCACACTTCAAAACTGACACCTAGCATAGACCTTCTATGCTCACACAAGAGCTAGGCTTATGATTAAGGTTACGAAAGAAGTAACTTGATTATGCACAAGTCTATTATACTGCCCTCATTATATACTCCGATTAGCTAGCAGACTCCACCATGGAAGTCAGTGAGCAAAAGGGATCCAACGTGCTCCACCCAGAAACCATTTTTAAAAGTTGCCCTATGCAGTCACATGACATAGGGCTCTCCAAAACGTTTGATTGCAAGAGAGAAAGCAGAAAACCGTGGGGGATGACCTACACATATTTGTGCAAGTCCTTTGCATTCTAAGCATCTAAGAACAGCATCACAAGGGTTTGATTAACCAGAATGAATCTAAAAGCCTCCTACGTGCCAGTAAAGGAAGAAACTGAATGTAGGTCTTTTCCAGACCTGAATATGAACTCTGAATTCTCACGTTGTGGAGAGCTGGGGGGGAAAAGCACATGCTGCCAATGCTAAATCTGCTGGAAGGAGCAGTTTCAGAAAGACAGTGACAGCTTTGCTTCCTTGTCTCCCTCCCTAGCACTCCCTCCCACGGCTCAGTCCCAAATCCTTCAGTGTCTCTGGGCGAGAAGATCACTGCTCCCAGGTAGGTTCCCTCACCAGATCTCAGTGGCCTTTCYGGAGGCTGCACAGGGCACAGTTCTTGGCCAGAAGGACAGTGATATTGGGATGGCGCTGGACAGGTCAATACATATGGGAACATTCATGCAAAGTGCAGCTGAGGCTGTGCCTGTTGAGACGGTATAATGGTATCAGCTATGGAAATGTAAAGAAGTGCAGAAGTGATGGCTGCATGTCCAGAACATCCAGGTGTGCAGGGACATTCTGATGAAACATTTTGACTTTGGAAAAGTCTGGCTCATAGAAACTAAGACTTCCCATGGAAACAAATCAGCTTCTACAAAAATTTCCAGGAAAGACTCATCTTTCTTGTTCTCTTTCTCCACATAGCTTGGCTTGCAAAAGCCCCAGATGATCCCAGTGTGGCTTGGATGCTGCTCTGCCCTGCTCCAAGCAGGAATACCAACCTGCGTCTCTCATCTCCTAGCTGAGTCCCCTAGGTACCAGGTAGGCTTGTCCTCAGTTACGTGCCTCCTTCTCTTCCTTCCCCTCTATCTTCCTTTCTATGAAAAAGCACTCAGAAAGGCTCAGTTTTATTCCGTCCCATTGCATTCCTATCTAAAATTCATGCCTTCCATTCGCATGGGTTTTTTAGAAATCTCCTTAACAATCAGATACATTTCTGTGAGACTGCACAAAAAGTCCCTCCCTTTGAGGAAAGCACATTGTGCCAACTAAACCAAAATGAGACACATCCCTGCTTTTGTTACTCCATCCTCAGAAACATACTCACACACACATTGCAAGGCTGAGCATCACTTCCCTCCAGGTCACAGGAGGGTGTTCCCTGGCACCAGAGCAACCTATCTGATTTTCCTTATTTTCTCTGCCTCCATAGCTCTTTCTGAGATTACCTCTACTAGCAGAAGCAGTTGAATTATTCACTGCAATAGTTATCATTAACCCAGCCTGTTTGCTGAGCCAGCCCTGATGGATGAATATATTTGTCATTCACAAGTACTTGCCAAAATAGCCTGGGTGAGCCATTTAGCCCTGGGCTATTCATAGTAGCTATTTGTATCCCTTGCCATTAAAACTCACCTCTCACTTAATGGCCAGTACAAGCCCCGTGTACTACTGAAGCCCTGCTTGGGTACTGSTTTGAATATCTTTGGGCAGGGCATATTCTCCTGACCCATTTCTGCAGTCAACCTGCACTGCCAGAATGGCAGAATGCAGAACTGGTTCCCAGGTGAAGATCTGTATCTACCTAGATTGATGTCATTTTACCCTAAGACATTTTATTTTATTTTATTTTATTTTATTTTATTTTATTTTATTTTATTTTATTTTATTTTATTTTATTTTATTTTATTTTATTTTATTTTATTTTNTTATTTTATTTTATTTTATTTTATTTTATTTTATTTTATTTTATTTTATTTTATTTTATTTTATTTTATTTTATTTTATTTTATTTTATTTTATTCCTGGCCATAGCTTTTCCTGGCTACACACACCAATTACATAGATTTTCTGTTTGCTTCTTCAAGAGTGCACGTGCTTATGGGTGGAGAAAATGTATTAAATGCCAAAGATTATATTTCTCCAAGTGTTATAGAAACTTCTATGGTTACGGTCACAGAGAGCAAAGGTAATGCAAACATTAAGGTGGCCACAGGAGAGGAAATGAGCCTCCTTACATAATCCTGGTGTATATTTAACACTGATGGCAACAGACTACGTCACCTGTTTGAAAATACAATCCGTGCAGTGTTGAAGCCTGGTCTGCTGGGGARCTCTTTCTGGTGATGATTACCTGAGCAGTCTTGGCACTCTTAGGAATTCCATATAACTACATACTGTATTTCTTGATTATTTCTATTTCCTAAACCCTGGAGAAAAAGTATGACATACTCAATTGAAAGAATCTTTTACRGTTATTGACAGAATCTTTTATAGAATCTTTTAATGTATAGGTAAAAGCTATTTGCTAACAATGCAATTTATGATTAGTACATGATTATTYAACTATGTATATGATTACTTAACTATGTATATGTATTGCAATTTGACGAGTTCACCCCTTATATATGTGGAGGTAACTGAATCCTGATAAATGAAAAAAATGCCATCCAGTAAGCAGTCAAGTTTGATAAAGATATGAAAATTAAACCTAGAAAGCTGCAAAACTGAGCCCACACCATTTCCTAYAAATGTAAATAAAATTCAGCTGCTGACATCAGTGGTGTTTGGAAGGAATATTCTCGTGTCAGAGAGCACTAACTTCGTTCCTTCAGGGTGCATGATGATGAGCATCCAAATCTGCAGTTCCTGTTACACATAGGATCACAGAGAGASAAACSGTTTGAAAWTTATTCAAAATTAAGACTGCTCAAGCCCAAGTGGATTAAACRAAAAGTGGATTYGYCCTATAAACTGCTGATAATCAGATAATTGKTTTTTTGCTTGCTTGTTTGTAAGAAATAAGCTTCAACATCAGACATCTCCATAGCATAAGGCCAGTTCTTCTGGAGGAAYTGAGTAGRTTGGCATTAAGAGCATACCACCCCGCCTTGCACGCATACATCTCCTCAAAGTATCTTTTTCCATTCACCCCTTKCTCAGCCCTCTCTGGATGATGTGGCCTTTCTCTTAGGAGCTTCTTCAACTGTCCTCAGCTGAAGGAGGTCCTATGTGCGCTGTTGTGACTAACACACGGGCAGGTACTCCAGACCTGCTGACCTGCTGAGCGTTTGCACTAATTCATTTTGCATCTGTACCTTGATAGTTCAATATCTTTTTTCCTGGCCAGAGAGGACTCTGCTTTCACTGCGCCTCAGTCAGGGCCATAGCACGAACAGTAAAGACATAATGTGTCAAGACACCAACTTTCAGAAGTTCTGCCTGTAAATCTTGCAGCCTCTATAATGACTTTTKGCAAACAGGTGATAAAATGCAATTGCTCCCCCCATTTTAAGTGAGAGTGGTGTAGGATAAACATCCCAGAGAATAAATACATTGTTCCATASCTCGATGTATTCATAGTTTTAGACTTACATGTTGCATTAAATGAGTTACYATCAATCAAGTAGGAAACGTTTTAGGTCTGCAAATTATGCTGTGCCCTAGACAGCCAAAGGATGTACTGCAGAGCTCTTCATCATGAGAATGGGGACACTGCTGCAGGAGATAGTTGTTTCCAAAGATAAAACCTCATGGACAAAAACTCAGCCTAAGAAATAACAGTAAAATTATATATACACTCTTAAATGGACCTAGACTAGCTCCCAGGAACAAACCATTCGCAAAAGCCTTTCAGGAAGTCTCTCCTTGCTGGACTGCATGGGGGCTCTCTGTTTTGATCTCTTTTCCCCACTGTGTGGGCAGCAGTCCCATTGACACAAGTGACAGTTCTGCCCAGGTAGAATTAAGATTTATTTCATGTGGAAATTTTCATACCTGAAGACACTTTCATAACTTTACAAGATTTTTTTTTTTTTTTGTTATAAACAGCCCAGACTTGAAATCTGTAGTTGTTAAAATTCTGTGGCTAAGGCCACATGAGTTGGCCACATCAATATTACTATTTAACTTCACCAGCCTTAGGCACACAATCTCCACAGACCTTTACTTGCAACTTGGATCTTAACACCAGCAGGGAATATATTTCTGAGGTGAATCAGCTCCCTTTCTTGTCTTCTTCCTGAAGCAGAAATTAGTTCTAAGAGCAAGGCAAACACACCAGGGCAATAGAAGGTGCAGCATAAACAAGATCACCCTTCTATGAACATTTTTTTTTGTAAACAAATCCCAAAGATTCATCTTGGGATGCCCTGCAACCTCACAATTTCCTTTTGCAGGAGGATTATGATGAAGTAAACCAGGTGTTGAATACTAAGCATTTCTTCCAGATTGGAATTGTCCACAGAGSAACTGCTGTAGAGCAGTTTGGACCAGACCGCCACAGGCTTTTGTTGGGTAAGGACTGTAGCACAAGTTGCAGTCCATAAGCTGGTATTGCCAGAAGAAACAAAAAGAAGGAGTATGATGTGGCCTCCTATAGATATGGCTTTGTGAGTGTAATTCAAAAGAAGCTAATGGACTGAAATCGGAAATAGAAAGCAAAAGGCAAGTACAGACAACCTGCAAGAACAAAAATCCATGTAGTCGATTGTTATTGTACCTAAAACATACAGTCAACTTGTACSTAAAACTTATGAATTTGGAGTGAATGATCTATTTCTTGATCCAGTTTGCTGCAGAACCGCACACAGTGGGCTTAGCACAACCAAGAAGGTGCGGAAATGAGCAGCCTGAGACGAAAGSAAAAAGGGGAAAACTCCACTGGCTTTGCCACCGGGGAAAACACCCACGCAACCACAGCTCGAGTTCMCCGCATCATTTCCCCACCTGACAGCAGCGCTGTGATGAACCCAATGCACAGAGCAACCCCATCACCACCCCAGCACGATGCCGCATGCCGCGTCTGTTCTGAGATCTCCCAGCTGAGCATGAGGAGGGATGTGGGGAGAGACCCCCACCACCGCAGCCGGCAGCTGTGCAGGGAGCAGGTGGCCTCTCCAGGCCCACGGCAGCTGGAGCTGCATCTGTTTGGAAATTGCTGGAAAATGCCGGTTTTCATTACATGAAGTCCTGAATGCTTGCCTGGTGGCAACCGCGTTTCATCACGACCTACACAGACTGGATTTCAGATGGCAGCCTCGAGATTAAACGAAACTCTACTAGCTGGTCTCTATTTTTGAATCAGGTTTTAACCATCCTCTCATTTTCACACCTGAGCATTTTTCATGCAAATCCCCCCACACTCCACCCACTGTTTAAAACATGTAGGAAGCCAAGATCAGAAAAAAAGTTACCAAACTTAAAGAACACGGAAAAAAGTACAGAACTGTAACAACTCCTGTCTTTCTAAGGCAGTCACACCTTAGCATGAGRGTGCACCCTTGTTAAAGGGTATGGGCAGATAACTGCACTGTCATAAACTGCTAYTCCTTCAGCCAGGATTTGGTATCGGTGCACACTGGTCACCTTGGATAAAGAATTRCTGGAAGGGAGTTATTCTCACAGAAGCAAAATTCGCTTTGCTCCCTGCTCCCTCTCCCTGCTTCGTGCCAGTGACCGGCAACCAGTTGCAGAAATGGGAGAGGGAAGGATGAAGGAAGGGACCCAAGTGCTTAAGAACTTGGTTGTATATTATGAAATACCTTACATATAAAATAGGTTCAAAAACATCATAAGGAGGAGAAAGAATTGGGAATAGCAGATTCATGATTATTGGTTTGGGTCTAGCATGGCTCCTTGTTAAGACTTAGACACATGGAGGAAAACCTTAAGAAAGAAAAGAAAAAAAGCTCAAATCAGATTCTTGTATACCCTGTAGTTTTAAGTCTTGTAAAGAATTATGATTAACCTGAATGACAGCGTTCAGAATTCCAGACRAGCTCAGTGAAGCAAATCATGCTGAACTAAAATTAGCAGTGTATAATTCAGCTGTCTACCTGGCATCCTCACACGATGCTTCCCTGGCCCCAGACCCATCGCATCACTCAGCTTTCCCAGTGCCGTCAGCTCCTTGCTTTCAAAAGCACTGCTGAGTGAAATGCTGCTGTTCACAGGCAGCCTGCACCTGCCTGGAGGCAGCAGACCAAATTGCCAAAGATGCTTTTTTTCCCCCCCAATATTTCCTCCAATGTTTATTTGTTGATTRCTTTCCAGACTGTTGGAATTCAGTATGTGAAGTGGGGCTGCCTGTCAATGAAAGGATGGAAAAAGACATGAGATAATAGGACTAAATCACATGTCCAGAAATATGCTGTAATCTTGGATTCTTTCCATCCATGTCCACTCAAAATGGACATGACCTGTATCCTGAGAACGGTAGGGATGGGTTTGTCATGGTCCACATACCATAAAGGCAGTAAGTCATGACTTAATGTGTGCTTCTAAGAGGACTTGGTTTGCAAAATGAGTGTGAAAACACAGTGGAGTCCCACGTGCTCCATACATCTGGGTGTTAATGGTGGCCAACCAAGCGGGAAAAAAGGCACAGTTTATGAAGAAAGGGAGCCAAACGCTGGCTCTGACTGCCACAACATCCTTCATCACTCCATCTCCACATCCATTTTAAGCTCTGTGAACACCTTCTCCTGCTCCTGTCTCCCACCAAGGGCTTTGCAGGACTCCAGAGCTCCTCCAAAGTGTCTTCCCTCCCCTCCTGCACCAGCCCCACCACCTTATTTCATGCATCTCTCCATCTCCTCCAGGCAGTTCAGGGACTACCAGCAGCACGGACCTTTCTTGCTCACCCTCTCCCATCTGGACACTAGAGGCTCTTCTCAGAGCCTCAGGCAAACGTGGCCTTCCAAGGAAACTCCCTGCCTTGAGCCCTTTCATCTAACCACAGAGCACCAACATGAACCACACATCATCAGGACCCCCAAAATTAGATATTTGCTATGGTGTGACGATTATGATCCCCAGAATCTGAYAGACCAGATATATTAGTGTAAAATGAAGGAGAAGGAGGAGGACGCTTTTGCTTGGAGCACATAAGCATTGGTTAAGAAACAGGCATAAATAAAAGGCAGCTTGCAGCATGATCATTTAGGTGGCTGCTGCCGCATTTAGGCTGCCTAACATTTTTCATTATAAACAAATTGTGCAGGTTTCTTGAAATGCTCCGGGATGACTATGATTTGCAGGAGATCTTACARTTCAGCAGGTAGAGCCCTCAGGCTAAAGCCGCGCAAACTTTCCTTAGCCTTGTGAACTGCTATCCCAATTTTGCTAAAGTATATAAAGCATTAAAAATGAATAAGCACTTTGCTCCCTCACTCCTTCCCCTGGTTCCTCTTTCCTCTCCCTGCTCCCCCCAGCCCCAATAAGCCTCAGAAACCTTCTATTGTTGAGACAAAATACCTCACAGCCAACTAATGTTCATTCTGGTGGCACTGGGATCATGCACTGCTTGAGCATCCAACAATACCTAACTTTTGACTGACAGATTTCGCTACTTCAGGAACTTTTTTTTATTTTGATTATTTGCATTCTTAGTCTGTTAATGCACTCCCACACACCCCAGCCCATTTTTCRCCACCTCCAGTTCCAGAGCACCCCTGGAAGCAGGGAAGCCACATGGTGGCCCAAGCTGAGACACAAGCTGAGGGAGGGGACAGATACTCCCAGAGCTGAGTCACCGAGGCTGCTACAGGGGCAAGGATTTCCATCGTTTTGTTCTGTGTGGTTTCTAGAAACACTGGGAAAAAATTGCACCGTCAAAAATGTTACATTTTGCAGAAAGCCTGTTGTCCATGCCACTTACTGCAGAGTTGTCTTGGGTGGAGTTGCATCCAAGGCAAGGACTTCCCAGGACTTTTCCCTGATGCCACTGCCTGCCTTTCCCAGCTAGTGATTTGGACCAGTTATCCCTTTCACTGACCAGCAGAGATTTTGTCCCAATGAATGCACCCTTTTCAGCAAGCAATGAAGAAAGGGGCTTTTCCATCTGCTCTGCTTTGCTCTGCTTGCTTGACAAGAGAATAGCACTAGCCAGAAACACTTCACCTGACAGAATTAGACACACTGGTCACGGATCGGGCTCAGGCAGATTGCAACCTCCCAGGTTTCTTTGAAGCTGCACAGATCTGTGCTCATTTTTCCCTCCATTTAGGGAAGGACTGCAAACAGTTGGTTGCAGATGTCCTCTCCAGTGGCCATGGCCCACACAAGTCACATGGCAGTGTTAGTTTCCCGTCTGGATAAGCATAAATCTTATAATCAGGAGAAGGATTTGCAAAGGCCCCTGCCGGCTTTCACTGCCTAGGGACAGGACACAGATAAGCCATGACTCAAAGTTTTGTAGAGACCATTTTCAGCTTTTCCTTTCTAGGCCACACAGGCCTTTGCCTGAGGCATTGCTACTTCAAAAAAGAAAAGGATAAAAAAAAGGATAAAAGAAAAGGAAAGGAAAACAACCTAGGTTGCTCTACAGATTCATTGGCAAGATATGGATCTTATACTTAATTTTGTCTGAGTACTCATTAGATGAACTTATGCACATGTATGTTTTTATTTACAGAGACTGGCACACCCATGTCTGGCTGCCTTCATAGCCTTTGTTCCCGAGACCTGGCAAGACCTTCTGAAAACAGGATCCCACGTTAAAACCTATTACTCCATTTGCAAATAATGAAGCTTAATTTTGTTTTCTGTAGGCATTCAGAGGAGTAAACCTCAACGGTTTGGAGGTTTGCAGTTCATGAATGCGAGAGAGGTGTGGACACAGATAAAGCGAGCGTATTTTTAAGTCAGAGCAAACACTCCCAGAAAGCAGACTGCTTTCTTCCAGTCTAGCAACCAGAGAGCTCACAGGGCTGCTCTTTTTGCTCTGGAGCAGAGCAACACCCAGCCATGCAAGCAGAGACGGAGGCACACAGATCTGAAACCTGTGATCGTAAATATTTGTCACAAATGATTTTAGAGATTTTTGGTCTTCGCAAGAGAAGCTCTTTCTGAGCAGACCTCTTGGGTATTCACAACTGCTTGGCAAACTCAGCAGGCACACAAATTTCAGCCTCCTGATTGCTTGCAAACCGTGTCCATGTGCTATTATTAGTTCTGCAGCAGAGTGGTGGACTCCAAGTTCCTGTATCAGAAGGAAGTTTTTCTCCAGGTTGAGTAGACAGCCCTGCCTTGATTAGCGATGCTTCCTGCAGAGTGCGAGTGGAAAGTTCGGATCCACCATTTTCTCCACTTAGAAAGTACCAGTTAGCAGCTCCACGGTAAACTCCTAGACATGCAGGAGTGACTGGCCTGTTSTGATAGGTGCTTGTGATATTTTGGGCTGATGAATTATTTATCTGCTGGAAAAAGTGCAGTTTCAGGGTGGCCAAAGCTATTTGTAAATTCAGGCTGCTCCATTCTACATGGAGTATTTGAACATTTAGCAAGCTAGAGACAAGCAGACTGAGGGCAAACTGTTCCAGCTGCTGCTGATTGAGGTGAAAAGGTTACTGCTCTCAAGCACTCATCCCTGTCCMGGCCTTTCCCCATGCTAACGGTGGTTATCATGTTCCCTGGTTTACTTAGCTTAAAGAGTRTGTCTGATTGCCTCCTA
The DNA here is from genome assembly GCA_003342815.1 of Eudromia elegans. Taxonomy (NCBI): domain Eukaryota; kingdom Metazoa; phylum Chordata; class Aves; order Tinamiformes; family Tinamidae; genus Eudromia; species Eudromia elegans. The sequence goes on from PTEX01000081.1 coordinate 260,271, forward strand.
ACTCAGATCTGTAAGCAGATCTGTAAGGTTTAATAGTACTRAAAAATAAACCTAAGAACCTACTACTGCTAACAATATTTTTGAAGAGTRCCCAAACTCTTCATCATCACAAAGTTACACAGATGGTGTGAAGGAGTGGTAGGAAGTGATGACAAGGATGTGGGAAGAAAGTTATGACAAGCAGCTGGGGCTGARGAGGAGAGGATTGGTAACCTGGATCAACAGCTGGAGTAGGTCATCAAAGTCAACACCTGGAACAGGGATTCAGAGGTCAAATACATGGAAGATAAATACACCRAATTTTACTAAATACACAGAATCAYAGAATCACAGAATCCTTAAGGTTGGAAGGGACCTCTAGAGGTCATCTAGTCCAACCCCCCTGCACAYGCAGGRTCTCCTACAGCATGTGGCACAGGATGGCTTCCAAGCGGGTTTKGAAGATCTCYAGAGAAGGAGACTCCACMACCTCTCTKGGCAGCCTGTTCCAGKGCTCTSTCACCCTCACTGTTAAGAAATTTTTCCTTAAGTTCCTGTGGAACTTTTGGTGCCTCAGTTTATGGCCTTYTCCTCTTGTCCTATYRCTGTCCACCACTGAGAAGAGGCCAGCTCCATCCTCCTCACTCCCTCWCTTRAGGTACTTRKACACACTGATGAGGTCCCCTCTCAGCCTTCTCTTCTCCAGGCTGAASAGGCCCAGCTCTCTCAGCSTTTCCTCRTAGGGCAGATGTTCCAGGCCCCTAATCATCTTTGTRGCCCTGYGCTGGACTCTCTCCAGCAGCTCCACRTCCCTCCTGCACTGGGGAGCCCAGAACTGCACRCAGTACTCGAGGTGCGGCCTCACCAGGGCTGAGKAGAGGGGCAGAATCACCTCCCTYGACCTGCTGGAGACGCTCTGCKTAATGCACCCCAGGATSCCATTGGCCYTCTTGGCCACGAGGGCACACTGCTGCCTCATGGTCMWCTTGTCGTCCACCATGACGCCCAGGTCCCTCTCTGCRGGGCTGCTCTCCAGGAGGTCGKTCCCCAGCCTGTAGGCATGTCTAGGGTTATTCCTCCCCAGGTGCAGGACCCTGCACTTGCCCTTGTTGAACTTCATGAGGTTACTCGYCGCCCAGTTGTCCAGTCTGTCCAGGTCCCTCTGGATGGCAGCACAGCCCTCAGGGCTATCAGCTATTCCTCCCAGTTTGGTATCATCAGCAGACTTGCTGAGGGAGCACTCCATCCCTTCATCCAGGTCATTGATGAATAAATTGAACAGGACAGGGCTGAAGACTGACCTCTGGGAGACACCACTAGCTACAGGTCTCTAACTAGACTCCGCACCACTGAATTCATGTGCATGAATTCATGAATTCATACCACCTGCATTCAAGTCAGGAAATCTCTGGTGAAAAGAAGGCTGAGCAAGCGCTTGAGAAATGCACACATGCCATGTGTGAACAGCTGCTCAGGCACCAACATCTGGCTGCTGCTGAAGGCCTGACGTGACCAAGTAATATTGCCTGCACTTTTTAAGGTCAAAAATTACTATTATTATTTTCTAACAAAGGCTGTAGAAGCAAGTGGGATAAGTGAAAGTATCTAAATTTGATCTGTATCATTAATAGTGACTTCTAAAGGAGGCAGTTCACACCAGGCAACAGAATCAAATATATTTTAGCACTAGCTTAAGTGGGCAGAACAAGAATAAGCATCAGTCTTCGTTGTGTTCTGAAGCTTTCCAGAGCACATAAATGACATTTTCATGTCACTAGAGCAGCTAGTTGGAACAGTGCTGGGWCCAGTTCTTTCCATTCATACACAATCTCCCCCCAGAGCAATCACAAGGGCTTTCTCTAGACGTGTGAAGAGAACTAACACATCACCTCTCAAAAACACTGCAGTGACCTACATAGTTTGTATTTATCCTGTTGGCCCCTGCAGGACAAAACTGAGACTAGTGAAATGTGTGTTATAGGCCTTACATTGCAAACAAACGTGTGTTCTCCTGTGGCATGGCAGAATCAAGTTTTCAGAGTACTAAGGGCATGTTCTGTCRTTGAAGTCATGTTGAACTTCTGTTTGGGGCTGCTGAAACATTGAATTTGCCAAGCACAGATGTTATGGCATGGAGGCGAGGTGGAAGGGTTGGTAGAAAGTTAGTCTAAGTCTCCACATAACTAAGTTTAGCCTCCATATGTGTTCAAGTCATAGCACTTTGGCTTCTGAAAAGAATTTGGGAATTGCACAAGCAGCAAGTGAGCTGCGACCTGCACTGGGYTGCTGAAACCCAGACACTACACTGAGACACGAACTGGATGAACCACGAACCCTGTGCCTCGGGCTTTGGTCCTCAGAGCCGCTTACTAAGCCAGCCTTTCCAAAGTGMCTATACTACACGTGCCACTGCTCTCCAATGCCATTAAGAAGGCCAATCTTAATAAAGAAAGTGGTAACCMCATAATTCTTGTCATGGTTTCTATGGTTGGACTGCATGTGTCCTCCTGCAGCAACTGCTGTCTGCTGTTCCTGYTGGTCTTTGCTTAGCAATGGGACCCACAAGCAAATTGACGAGCACTAGCAAAACAGAGGGGGTATTTACCCAGTGCCACTCAAAGAAAACAAACAAACATTCAATCAAACAAACACTCCCTTGAATTGCAGACAGGAGATTTTTTTTCTTCGTGTTACATGCCAAGAATTTGAAAACTTCTTTTCTCCATATTTGATTTTTCTTTGCTAATGGAGGCCAGTGCAAGGCATAATCCAAAGCCTGACCTTCTTTCCCTTGCATCGTATATGACAGAGTGAAAGCCCATAGGATAAAAACTACAGAATCCACGCTCTCTCAGCTGCTGCAAGGAGTGGGCAACATTACACTCTCTTTTTCCCTAAGAGAACCAGTGTAGGCAGTTTACCCCACTAGTGACAAGAGATGCTGCAAGCAAGCACCTTCTGCAGCAATATTAATGGTCAACCTTGCACATGGGGATCCTGGCTCATTTACTGCTTGTTAACATCTGCCCCTCGTTTAGTAAGAATTCATTAATCTGCACAGTAGCTTTTCCAGCCAGAAACCCTAACAACTGCAGAAAAATTAAGCCAGAACTGGAACTGGACCAAGAACATTTGAGTAATCCATCCAGCCTAAGCAAGATCCCCCAAGGAAAGAGATCTCAGCAAGAGCCTAGAAAAAGATTATAAAAGAAAATAAGTTCAGGCACAGCAGTCATGTGCTGGTGGGATGGCCCAGCAGAAATGAGAACACATGAGAGGCTGTGCAGCCTATTGCCAGTACGGATGGTATGCAAGACAGAGTGTAAGGAAACCTCAGCTGGGACCAGCACTCATTTATAAAGAGAAAAATTGCATCCTGGAGGACCTAGGGTGTTTGGTGGCTCTACCCTGCAGCATCTTCTCCTATTGCCTTTCTCCAAGTACTCCTGAGAGAAGTGGGAAAGGAAAGTTAATGAATCCATTGGAAAAAAAAAAAGCACTTCTAGGTTAAGCTGCAGTACTGCTGTATTTGCTTCTTACCACAGAAATGCTAACATCATGCCCCCTTTCTCAGGGGAAAAAATACCGGAAAAAAGCTGGAGTGCCATAGCTCAGAAGTACATCCTGAATTTGGAGAGCCCAGACACCCTTGTGAAGGTGTTTTTCACAGCCTGAAGACACGTCAGGTGCCTGACCAGGGACACAGGGAGTTTTAGCACGTAGCAGCGCCAGGGTCCTACCGGTGCYGTTTCCAAGGTTCGGACGTGCTGCTTCTGTTGCACAGTAGCTCTGCTCTGGAGGTCAGGAGTTCCATCTTTCCCATYTGCCTCTCCTAAGATGCCTGTCCTGCCGCTCACTTCAGGATATTTCTGTACAGAGGAGAGCACCTTTCTGAGGACAAGGTCTTGACAAGACTCTGCTTCCCCCAAAGGCATCGATGATTCTCAGAAGGCAACACCCTTTCCAGGCAGGTTTGACACAAATTTCCCAGGAATCCGGAGCAGCAGACATGCATCCCAGTGCGAGGCAGTGCTTAAACAGGGCAAGTAGGTTGTCAGCAAAACAAACTGTGCTCCTTAATAGGGGCACTGCCTTGAGGGTCGGTGAGGTTCAGTACAAGAAGAAGCATCATCATAGAAATCTGAGAGCAGACAAACRGGACTTGTATCACAATGAAGTGGGCTAGGATGAGGACTGCCAGGCTTTTATGAGAAATTGGAATTTAATGAAGTGATTGAACAAAGAAATTGAAAGGCTCCTTTACCTCCTGCAAGGGTTGAAAGGATCTGAGCAATACTTGGCTTGGCTGCATTACAGGCTGTTATTTAATTTTGAATAACTTGGAAGCATTCAAGGTACTTCATAATTTTATTGACATTTATGATTTGAGTTAGTTAATCTTGAAAATACAAACACGGCGCTGATCTGCCAGAGAGAATGAGGAATTAGAGTCTATGACTCTTTAACGCAGCAGACTGAGCTCTTCTTTGCCATAGGCGAGCTTGTATCTGGCTCTCTTGCTGATACAGGACAGAAAACTTGCACTTCTGCAGAATACAGTGGGAATGAGGCAACTCAGAAACAGGCATTTTCCAATGCTTAATAAAAAATGCCATACCTTCAAAATCAGCTTATTCTGTATTTACCTTAAAGACTGTGACTCTGGCCTTGCTCCTGGACAGAAGTCTGCCCTATCCTTCCCTTTGCTCAGGCTCTAATCCTTTCTCACCTACATCTCGCTTGAATGAGTGCAGTCCCGGCTGCACAGGCAGTCAGAGGTAGGTGAAAAAGTGTACGGCAGCAGCAAAGCTCACGTAGCCTGCTTCTGTTAGACCTGCAGCTCCAAGGGGGAACCAGAAACCAGCCAGGCTCGTTTTGGACACCCTAGCACATACACAAAGCTACATCTGACCCACTGTGTGTGTGTGTGTGTGTCTTTCCCTAATCTTTTTTGCATAAGCATCTTTGAAGTGTGTAAGTCTGATTATTAAGACACTAATTCTCTCTTACTTTTTGTTATTATTATTYTTTAAAAAGAAGTGCATAAGATTTACAATATCACACATCAGAAATTGGTTGGTTATGCTGGGGACTCTCCATCATGCACTGAGTACTCTCTTCTCCAACCAAGAAATCCACTGAAGCAAATATGAGAAATCCTAAATATGTGTGATATATAGCATCATGTTTGGGCCAGTATCCAATTCTTACATTCAAATGCTCAGGTCTGCTCACGTAGGAGGGTAGATGTTGAGAGTAGTCACGTGCATTAAGAAGGAAGGATAATGTGGCACGTCTGAAATAATTAGGGTCAGATTCTGCTCTCATTTACAGGCCTGCAATTCACATCAGCTAAACAAGATGTCATACCCTTAGAACACACATTGGTCCTTAACTCTCACACCATGAAATTGGCACTGACGTGTCGAAGGCATTACAGTAGCAGAAAGCCTGACCCTTGGTCTTTGCTACTAAATGTATATTTGTACAGCCCGGTGTTGCACTCATTAGTTAGTGAAAGAAGAGCACTTTGAAGATGAAAGGTGCTATTATTATTGCCATATTTTTGCTCAACATGGCTYACATACTGCAGCCACGTGTGTCAAATCTAAGGCACTACCACAAACACTTAGTCTCCGAGCAGGCGACTCCCATGTGCCCCTGTTGTTCTGCGTTCATCCATGGTTTTGAGATTATTTTGTGAAGACTCATGTGGCAGCTCTGCAGACATGGTGCGGGCAGGACTGTGGAGCAAGCTGACCCCCACCCTGCATGTCCTGAACACCCCCTGTCCTCTCCAGCTGCTCCGCACCCTCGGCATTCGCCCTGTTCCACCGTGCACCTGCCCTAGGGTGTTTCCTCCCCCTGGGCTGGCCCTTGCTCCCAGTTGTGGTGCAGTCCATAGGAAGGGGCAGATGTCAGATGTTCGCTCAAGAGCTGTGCCGGCACTGCAGGGCTTAAAGGGACGTAGCCAGATGGGAGCAGGAAATAACTTAGAGAATAGCAAAGCCCAYGGGATTTTTTCAGTTGATTTTGGGGAACTTTCAGTCAGGCGCTGACTGAAGCCAAACTTGCATGTTTAATATCAAATTCTGTTCCAGCTGCAGAGAGGAGGGTTGGGTGGGAAAAGGGAAAGATTAAAAAAATAAGTTGTCTCTCATTTTTCCTCCTCTGTACAGCTTCTGCTGTTTCCCGAGCTAGTGTATGYAGAGGGTGACTGAGAAGGGCCAAATCACTACATTAAGCAAGAATTTGCAGCGCTGCGCTGGGCAAAGTCTGCCCTTTGTGAGACGGTATTTCTGATCTGCAGGCACACAAAGCCCTCATAATTGCTGGAGTCATTATTTGCTGTAGATGGCAGAGAGACATGACAGGTACCGCAGGACACATAATAAGCTGGAATGAGCAGTGATGTTAATCCAATACCATCAAAGATTGGGTTCATTGCAGAATCCCATTAGAGTCCACAGCAGCAGCCRTGACACTGCTAGGGAATATGTTTCATCTAAGCGCACACGTCGCTCGGTGCAGAGTTCAGTCCACGGCCGTACATTTGCTATCTCCTCCTCTGCTGCCGGCTGCTGTAGCTACASGCTCCACCTCACCTTGCCCCAGCCAAGAACCTGGCCTGGCTGCCGGATTTTATTTCACTACCTAAACCATCTCCGAGGACGAGGAGGCTGGTAGCAACCCTAMATAGCATATGTAAAAATCCACTTATCTTTCAGCCCAGCTTCTGGGCTGCAGGTGCTGCRTTACTCAGGGGCTACCGGCTTCAGCTCTCAGCTCTCTTCTGTTTATCAGGACTCCCAGGCGTGGTATCGGTGARTGATCCAGTGTTTCTCTTCACTCCATGTCATGCCAGGTAAGGAGAATATGTCTAGGCAGAAAGCAAGGCTGAGGCTAGGGATAATTTCTCTTCCAACAATTTTTCCCCCTTGACAGATTTCAGCACTGGAATGACAGCTAGGGATTTACGGATAGGTTGCCCAGTCCAAACAGACACCTTACTCAGGTGCTCGTATGGGGTTGGAGACATGAGAGACAGCTGCCAGAAAGGTGCAGTGTGGGAGGACACGTTCAATCAGAGCTTTGCGAAGCACATTCCTGCACGTTTRTGACATTCAGATTCAACTTGGCACGGTTTGTGACCAGTAACCTGGGTACAGGCATTCCCACAGAAGGGTATGCACAGGAACTGAGGATGAACTGCAGTGGGCCTCAGTGGGAATGGTCATCCAGTGACTAGAGCATTTAGCCTGTTGCTTATTTTTTAAGCACAGATTTTGCACTATGGTCTCCCTGTACCTTACTGCTTCGGGAATAATGAGATTACTCCAAAGCAGGAGAATAAGCCAGCTACAACTTTTAACTACCACGGTGAGGGAAGCTGCAAGACATAGCAAAGGGCAAGTGTGAAGCTATACAGAACTTAATTARCTGGCCATTTATGAAGAAATTATAGACGTACAGCTTAATAGCCCTGTCATCCAAGAAGTCAGTAGGAGAGGCCTCTTTCTGGTATACAAATATGCCATAGCACAATAAGYAGCATACCAAACATTGTAAAACAAAATGGCATTTATTGTACTGCATGCCTGGAGTATAATGCCTTTTCCTCCTCTTTTTGAAAAGAGATTCCTAAATTTCAGTGACTGCAATTGTCCTCCTGTCTTAAAATTGCGTGACTTTTCTGTTCATTTGTTCTTCCCAAGCAAAATGTATTCCACAAGGGATTAAGGGTTGGCTATTTTTATTATAGAATACCAGCCACACCTTGATATTCAGGTATCAGATCCCTCTTTCAGCTGCAAACTGAAACTTCGCCTTGTTACATGTGAATAATGTATTCATGCTTCTAAAAACTGAAAACACTTTGAGTATGGATTGAATTTTYGGATTTACAACAATATTCACCAACTGTTTAGGGTTGAAATAAACACTGGACCTTTATGAAATTCAGCACTTCTGTCAATCTTCCTTTCAACATTCCCATGCAGCTAAAGATGAATTTCTTGTGCTCGGTGCCTGTGTTCAAAGACACCTGAAGACATTAGCTTGTAACTAAGCCAGGTTGGTAAGGATATATTTAAATGTTATTATTATATTGAATACTGATATGGTCAAGTCAACAACTGCGTAATTTGCACATCTGCCTGGTAGTTTGTGCACCAATATTTGAAGAACTACCACATGCGATGCTGCCTGTGTGACTGAATGACAACCTAGTATGCTAAGTTATCATATGTTATATGTTACATAGTATGTCAGAGGGACAAGCCCTGGTCACAGCCGAAGTGCAGTCCCTCATGAATTCCTGGGTCCACTTGGTTTTAGCAATGAATAATAAAGGCACCTAGTCTAAATCAGCAGTGGAGGCTTCCTCGAGGAGCACTGGAGGGAGAACGAGGTGTTTCTGAGAGGCAAGTCATCCCTTCTTACTCACCTTAGGACAGACACCTCCAGATGCAACTCACCTAATAGATCTCTGCTAAACACAGAATTACTCAGGACTACTAAACAGAAGGCTTTGCTTTAATCTATCTTAAGTTAGACAAGATGTCCTTAGGATCGTCACCAATATCGTAGGAACTTTCACAGTGCCAGCCTGTTGTCATCTTCCTCACAAGAAAGCCAAACATCAGAGGCCTCTTCCACCATAAGCCCCAGCCATTTTGCACTGGGGACAAACCCCATCTCCTGTGGAGTCTTTCCCTTGTCCCTCCACGGCAGCATGACCAMGCTTCACCTTCCCAACAGCTCCCAGGGGTAGGTTTTCTTATGACATCTGCATGCAAGGCACCATGAGCCCAACATCATGCCCTCTGTGGGTGGTTTCTGGTTCCTCCCTGCAGCCMGTGGCACTTCCACAGAAAGGTGTTTTTAAAGGCAGCAGGGGCTCTATTTAACATTAAAACCTTTAGGCAYTGTAAGTTTATACATAAGAAAGGGCAAGGCAGAGTAAGTCTCAACAGAAAGTGGAGTTGCAAGAAGAGCAGCAACACTGGGAAGTTGAATCCACTATTAATTGTTTCAAGTTTCACAAAAGGAGGATTCTTTTTTCTCTTTCTTTCTTTGTATGTTGAAACATTCATTTTCAACTTTAAAATTATTTTATCCCTGTCAAAACTTCTTTCAAATGCAGCATTTTTCATTTAAAAAGCACCTCTGTCAAAAAGACTAAGCACCCCAAAATAAATGTGTRGGTTTTTCTTTTCCAAAGAGCCTAATAAAACTTTTAGGTTTTATTTCAAACCCCAGCTCTGTCCYGTTCATTCACTGCACAGACTAACCCTTTGTATTGGAAGCTCTGTTTGCACAGGTCTGTTTCCACAAGCAGAAACAAGTTTAGTGCTCCCAGCTCCTCTGCCTTTGTCACAAGCAGGATGGGTTTGGCCCTCAAAAGAAGGGCACAAAAGCCACAAAAGTTTTCTGATTGCCCAGCACATACCCCTGATAAAAGAGCAGCCAGTCATAACTTCTAAGGGAGAGGGGGGAGTTGGGAGCAGATTTTGGATAGGACACATGCCAAAGAGCATAGTGGGTATTTCCATGAGCAGAAGAAAGTATCAAATCCCATCAAATTAATTTTATGGCCGCTTTGCATCACCAGAAACTTAATACAATGGCAGGTAGTACCAAGGCTGCTGGTTTGGGCCTCCTGCTCTGCTGCATGTGTTCTAGGGACTTGGATCACCAGCAAGAGTGACTTATTCCTTCTTTCCTGGGGAGCTTGCCTAGCACTGAGGGAATGAGCTGAAAAGGGACTTTCCACACGGGACTTTGACTGTCTTGGGACTGYCGCCTGCTTCCTTTCTCCATCCACCCCATACACACACATGGTATCAATGCCAGCCTATTCTCGTTCAGTGATTTTTTTCCCCTCTCCCAATTCTCAGGCATCACGTCCRTGGGAAGGAGGAGGGGGAATTTAACTACATTTCTTTAAAAAAAAAAATGTTAAGCTTATCTTTCTGCCTGCCCGTGGAGCGCYGCGTGTCCGGGATGAGCGAGCTGGCGCGAGATGGTTTCCAGGCAACTTCTGCAAGCCACGCTGGAAAAGCGGCACGAATTAAAGGGCGAAACAAAGCCCGAACAAGCCAGACAAAACAAGCAGCAGCGACTCCGCACAAAACCAGCTTGGACGGRCGCGCAAAGTTCACGCAAGGTCTTTTGTGGGATTAATACTGCTTTCCTCGAGGGGAGAAAAGCTGCCGCCACCGCTCAGGGTGTTTATGCAGCCGACGTGCCCGACTGCGGCGCGAGGAGAGGCCGACCGTGCCGCGTCAGCGTGATGCTATGACTTGATAGCTGAAATGCCACAGCCCAAGTGTTCCAGGAATACCAGCCCCAGCACCTCCAGGAAGGGCTGGGAAAATTCAGGGCGGGAGGAGAAGGGTGTGATTAACTCCTTTTCTCTGTCCAAAAGAGTTTTGTTTTGTATTTATCAATTCTTTTCACACTTTTGTAAGTTCTTAAGCTTCTTGGTAAAGCTTGGACAAGAAGGAGCAGTCCTGGAAGCTGCCTCCATTTCTTTCTTTTCTCTGCAAGAGAGAAATGAGGAGGATACCCCATCAGTTTAGATTATTTTGCAGGATTAGGAATGGGTGGTTTCAGAATTAAGGTAAAGTAAAATATTCTCCCTATTTTTTTCTTCTAACATCTTCACCAATCTATTGGTAGTATTAAAAAAGTCTTGGGCAAAATTAAACCTGACTTGTGTGAATCCAGCGTCAAGTTATTCTTCCAGGGACAGAGTAGAATTTAGCCTCCAGTGCGACTGAAAATTAATGGCTTCACAACTGAAAATTAATGGTTTCACACTCTACACTCTCAACTTTATTTCTGAGCCAGCAATAGCAAAGGGTATTGGATATAGCATTTACAACCATCCTTTAAGTTGTGAATGTGCAAAAAATGCAGCCCAGGGATTTTAATTATCAGGGTGGCTTTCTGATCCCATACTCACCAGTGTGAATGAAGAGCAGTCACCAAAGGCACTCGGCTTCATCCGAGATGAAGGAGTCTGCATTGTCAAAAGAAAGTTGCTAGCAGATACTTTAAAAGCCAAAATCACCATCTCTTTTCTTTCTTCTTTTCCAGGTCTGTGGTCACTTTTCAAGAAATGGGATACAAAACCAAGTAAAGAACCTTCTAACCCTGTCTCCAAATCAGTTTAACTGRTATATTTTGGGTTTTGTTTGTTTGCTAGTTTGTTCCTCCCCTTAAAGTTTTTTTGGCACTATTTCTTTGAACCTTTCCCCAAGAAAGCAGGTTATGAGGTGAGATACTTAACAAATATCATTGTTAATATGAATTCAGAGCACAACAAAATCATGGCTAGAAAACAACATGTCTAAGCCTACCTCAGTCTGTTCTCCCAGCTCTAAAGAAATCATCAGCCAGCAAGATTCCTGGGCCAGCTTCCAGAGCTAAGTTACAGAAGGACCCGTTCCTGCCTTTAGCAGTGGTTTATTTCCTTCGCTCAGAAGCTCAAAGTAGCACCCCAGGTATTTTAAATCATTCCTTGCACACSCAGCCTCTCACAGTTTTTGATCCTTCACAGCTAGAACCAGTGTCTGACAGATGGCCAGTGATTTAGCAGTCCAGGGCTGATCATGTTGGCTTTCATCTGGGAATTGGGTTGTTTTGGATTGGTATTTCATGCCAGTGTCACACTTTGGCTCCATCATTTTTTTGCTACAAGGCTAAACCTTCCTATCTTAAACATCTTGTCCGGCAAGAACCTCTTGCCTGTTTCCATGGCTGCTGCTGTGGGTGGAGGTGTTAGACCCAGAATTTTAAGCCCAAATTTAATCACACTAGCACTTCATTCCCATGTATTTGGCTTTGGTTTCTGGTAGCCAGTCTTTAGCACCACTGAGTGTCCATGCATAGACTCATTCTTGCAATCCATCCCAAAATATCTCTGCTGCYTTCTGCACAGTCCCTGTGACACACACAGCCCTCTAAGACCCTGGTAGTCTCTGCTTGGGCAGAGTGAAGYGGAGGTAAGTGCTGAGCCTGGCCTCATTTTTCTTGCAGCCTTGCCATGTGTTCCTGAACTGACAGCTCTGCTTCTTTCACTAAATAACGTCTCCTGCTGTCAGGTCTCTAAAGCTATCTGCTGGGCTTACATTTTTCCATGCAGACAGAAAGGGGCCTATATAATAAAATCAGGAGGAAAAATTAGCAACGAGGCCATGCTGTGACACTGGTTATACTGAGTATTAATAGCAGAGGCAATGACAGCATAATTCAGAGTGACACATACTCTTTGCAGTTAGGCTGCAGTCAYCCCAGATGGACAAATCTCTGCGACTATATGGCATTAAGAAGCAGCTCATGGCATTGAGGCTTTTGGACCTGTCTTTTATAAAAGGATCTTGCTACTTTTCACCAACTCCATTGTCCAGAAGACATGCCAAGGAATGTTTTAGGGGACGTCCGGGGTTAGTCAAAGAGGGTGCATCAGAAAAGTGATCTCTCCTTTGGAGAATTTGAGCTATTGCCTCAAGAAGACTTGCAAGCAGGCCTTGAAAATCCAGGAAGGGAAAAGCAAGCCTGGGAACTAGATGCTGGTTATTGTACTTCTAACCCATGATGCTGAAGGGCACTAAGTGGGCATTCATATTATTATTATCAGCAAGTGGGAATGCAAATAGTACCCAATATCTCACATAATAGAGAAGTTAAACACTGTCCTGAGTTACCTTGTGGGAGTTYACTCTTTTTCAAGAACACTTTGTGACAGGTGAGAATTCACAGCAGGAGAGCTGATGGGGCTACAGTTCCCCTGACTGCACCCTCCCTTTCCCTCCAATGTTCAGCAGGATGGAAGCTCCTAATCACCTGTGAGGAGAGCAGCCATTTGGTTAATCAGGTCTCTTCTTCACATTGTAGCTACTCAGACCCATGCTAGCACAAGGTTAGTTCTGGCATGTGGTAATATTGGAAGAGACTCCTCCAAACATTCAAGGAGAAGATTTGTGTTCTGCAAAATTTGCGTTCTGCCTCAAAGTGTAGATGACTTAGGYCTGTGTCCTGTGGTACCTGCATCTCAATAGTCTGCCAGTGAAAAAGATCTTAGTTTAGCTCTCGCATACAAGAAAATACACAGCTATATGTGAACAAATGTTTAAGCAATAGTTAGGTGTGTTTCAAAAACCCTTCTTAGGTGTTCTTAGGAATTTGAAAATCCTGTGAAATGCCTATTCCATACCCTCTAATGAACTATGCAGAYGTTTGTGAATTCTGTTCCATTAGGCAGACATGTAAACCAAAGGCACTATGGTGCTGCCTGAATCTTGTCTTTTTTTTTTTTTTTCATAAGAAAGATGACTGATGTTCAATTGTTAAGATTTATCAGACCCCCATCAAATCTCAGCTTCATCTGTTAGTATATCAACAAGTGCAATCTTCGCACTGCAGATTAGAAACTACCATGTAGGAGGATTTCAGAGTAAGCGCCTCCCTAAAGTATTTATTGGATACAGGGAGCAGTTATGAACAGATCAGCTGTATTAGTTCATGCCTTTTAGAGGACTACCACAGGTTCTTTTTTTATATATTTTTTTCTGGATATTTTTGGTTCATCCCTTTTAGAGACCTGAGATTATTGCTAGGTACAGACATMTCCATTTCCTGAACCCAAATCTACAGGCAGTGACAGCTTGCTCTGCATATTTGTGCGTGTGTTGTGTGCGTGTGTGTGGGCAGTAAAAAATAAGATCGTGTAATACACACATAGAGACACATAAAATATTCTGCTGATGGCTCAAACTAAAAACCTTAAATCAAAACATCAGAGGAATCAGAATCACAAATCAGTTCTGTGGGCTCCCTTCACACATAATTCTGGTATAATTTTACAGTGCCTTACCTTGGGGATTGTTCTTGATAGCATTTTTCTAAAGGGAATTCATGAGTAAACTACAGCAGACAAGGGCTTGATTAGCTTCTGGAATCTGCTGCCAAATTTTCAATAGAATCTGAATCAAAATAGCAAGGGAGAAAAGATGAAGACATTTTCTTCCTCATGCTTGCTACTATGACTTACTGGTAGGATACTCAGGGCTGTTGTCACAGCACAAGCACTTCAACACAAAGTACAAGTTAAACAAAACAGAGGGATGGGAATAGCTGCCCACTCCGCTATCTAATCAGTAGAACAAATGCACRACTGTGGAAAGAAGTACACTGTGTAAGCCCATGGTATCCAGTGCACTCTGCCAGCAAACAGCCAAGCTTTCCTGTGTACAAAGCATCTCATTCCACAGGTAACATGTGTAACAATTACATTTTATATTAAATATATATATTTAACATATATTAAATACTCAACTTTTCTATGTTGGATCCACTTCATCACAGCCCATCACTCCAATTTCCTTGCTCAAGCCTTAGTAAKCAGCTGTACTCCTTTCCTTTTGTGGTTGTGAAGGTTAGCCCCAAGTCTTCACCACTTAGTGCACGCATTAGGCCAGGAAGTCTAGTCGGGGGGTTATTTCAGCACTGCTGTGTGTCCTAAGAAATAAAGATGTACACAAGTTCATCCAAAACATCATGGGTTCATGTTTTGATAAACTAAAAGCTCAAAAGTTCTGCAAAATGCTCCTAGGCGCATTGAAGAGGCATGGCCATCCCAGCACCTAAGGGAGAGGTTGTGCTGTTCACTCTAATTTCCTGAGGTAGCTGGAATGCAAGCTAGAGGAAAATTCTCATAATTCAAATAATGATTGATTAGATATCTTTCTGAACAGTCACTTCAAACCAACACAACAATCTCAGAGAGATTTTTAGAGGAAAGGATAGAGACAGAGATTTTTTTAAACACTTCATTYGCTACTCTTGCACACGGATCGTTCTGGAGTAATTCCCATCGTGATCAGCCAAATTACTTCAGATTWATAGCACTGAGGGCAAATTTTGACCCCTCCTTAAGGAGGGCCCATTAAGGCCTTTAGGATCCAGTAACATAAGGTGCATTAATACTCTGTTATTAGCAGTATTTTAAAACCATCTGAAGATCTAAAACAAGATGACAACTCTATGGAGCTGGACACGAAGTCAAACTCATGGTCCTTCTCTTCTTGTCTTCTACTCTATTGGTTCTCTCTATCCAAACGTCCATGTTCTCATTTGCGCTGGTGCTCCCTTCACATATCTTTTGCACTTAAGAGATCTACAAGGGAATTACTCTCTGCTCAATCTAAAACATTAATTTCTATTTTCGGTCACAATGATAAACACAAATGTAAAGCTTTGGCTCACTCTTTTGACCCCCCAGTGCACCTCAATGTAAGAATTCTCACCCAACGACTTTTCACACAAGTTCAAAACCCTGAATGGTTTCCTCACTTTGGGGTCCTTTCATTCTGAGTTCTGTAGTTAATTCTTTGTGTGAAAACAACGCACCAAAAGGCACGTCGACATCATTGCAAATGTCGGCACTTGGTCCAAACCGATCTCGCAAGCGGTCCTTTTGAAAAGGAGAAAGCAGCTCACCAGCATTGCCCACCTGCAGCCTGGCTCTGCCATAGGCATCGCTGAGTCAGGCACTGCCACGTCAGTCTAGACGATAACAGGCACGCGAGCACCTTGGCTTGGGGTAGGGCACGAAGGAGAACGACAAGCAAAGGCTGAAAACCATCCATAATGAGGGCTTCTGTGCTCAGCGTCTGCCAAAGTATGCTGATTTTTTTTTTCTAAAAGCTTTTTGCAAAAGGCTCTTACTGCAAATAACAAGAGAAATTTATTCCTGAAAGGCTTTTAATAAGCCAGTTTCGGTAGCACAATAGACCACCTCAGGGAGGGAAATCATTTACGTTATTGTTTCTGTCCCCTGCTTCTCCCTCGCTCCACCAGCACAGAGGAGGAGAGCCTGCATCTTACACACAGCAGGGCTAATGCTGGGCTTTCTGAGAAATAGTCACTGTTATTTTCCCCTACAAGAGGGCTACATGTTTTAAGATTTAAGAAAAGAGGGTTTGATCTCTTCTGCTGACTCAGTAGGAAAAAATGTAATGCAGGAAGGACAGAAATTCATCCAACAGCTAGCTGTGGGTAATGGACACTTCCTGATGGTGTCTGTGCAAAGTGTTGCTGTTTACCTAGCAGGGATGGCCGTTGTTTAAAACTCCTGTTTTTTACAATAGTGATTCATGTTGCTTTCTGTATTTCTCTGTGTGCTACTCATGGTGCTGGAGGGAGGGTCGAGCAATTAACCACTTTTCCCAGCACGGTGGTATTGGTCAAACATGCAGTAAGTAAAAGGCAGTTCTCAGAAAGCAGTCAGGGCGGAGGGCAGGGAAGGAGGGTGCATTACTGGGGTATTCAAGAGTCTGGTTCACAATAGAGCAACTAAAGCTAAATTCAAAGGCAGGTGTTTAAAGGCTAAAATAAATTAAGAAATTAAGGCCTGAATTTATAGACCTGTACACAATATAGAAATGTACACAAAATATCTCTAGGAGCTGTCTACCAGTCTTCATCACTGGAAGGTAGCAGGCGCTGGTAGAAGCAACGCCGGGGAGCACTTGTCCTTCTCCACTGACCACCAGGAATTCCCCAGGAGTGCTCCCTTAGGACAACTCAATGCCTGGAGCTACGTGTTAGTGCAGAGCCCACAGTTAGCAAGCTTGGATGAAGTCTTCAAGCTTGGGCTGAGACAAAACTCTATTCAGCAGCCTTKCTGTCCTAGTGATGTTTGGGCAGGTGTCCATGGCCATGCAGACGTGGAGCCCCTGTTCAGCTTGCTAATACTCTGCAATGTGGGCTTCAGTTATGCACAGGAGATGGGAACAGCTCACCTGCAAGAGGGGTAACGGGACAGTGGTGGAAAGCATCGAGACAAACCCAGCCAGTACAAGACCTCTTTATAGACCTGACATAACACCCCTTTTATGGCATGCCAGATGCATCTACCTACATATTCTGCTGTGGAGAAGACTAAGTTTATCAAGGGCCCCTGTAAACTGCAGAGACCGGGCTTGTCAACACCTGTCCTTCCAAACCTCTGCTCCCACTGTGCTTCTTTTTCAAGCAGATTTAAAATTCYCTTTCAAGTAATTGACCATTTCCCTTTCCTCCTTCCTCTAGGTTAGGTTAAAAGGGGCAGTAGGTCCTTTTCCGTATCGATTTGTTTACCTGACCTTTTATATGCATGCAGAGAAGATCAGCAAAGAGGCACTGGAAAATGAAAAGAACAAAAGCACAGTGCTCGCTCTCGTTTAAAGCAGTAAGGCAAACATGGCGCTTAGCRTTGAATATAAAATAAACTCTCTGCTGAGGGAAGGAAACAAGCTGCCCTTACAGAGAAGGGGCTGTGAGGGGTACCATGTTTTACTGGAAACATGGTACCCCATGTTTCCAGTAAAATGAAATTCTCCATGAAAATGGAGAATCAGTCTTCAAAGARCAGTCATGATCTCCAAGGTTTTCTCTTTCTTTTTTTTTTTCTACCCAAGTAATGTGATTTAAGTAGATAAAGCCTATTTCCAAATAAAAGGAAATCAGATAAATTATTTTTAATCTTTGATATTTACACACTGCTCTTAATCTGGTTCCCTACCATGGCGCACTGTGTGTGGTACTGTTGTATGTGCTGTGGTTTTGGTTAGACATAAAACAGATGTCTTGATCACTAAAGCTCCCCTGGTATTTTCTCATGAGTCCACCATGGTGGCTTGACCAAATTCTAAACCGGGCAATAACATATTTTCTTTACTTAATTCCCGCTATGCATTCAATGAGGTTTGATATTCATCTCCCCTCCCATTCCTTGTAACACTGCTCTGCCTTGGTATGTTCCACACTAACAGCAGATGTAGTTCAGCAGCAAATGAACTGCTTGCTACAAAGCCTTTACCAATGGTGCAGGGACGTGGAGAGGATTAATTAACTGCTTATTCAGAGCCTTTATATCCTAAGATTAAAAACAGTATAATCATAATAAAAACAGATTATTACATTATCGGTATCAGTTATTAAAATTCACAGTAAGTCAATATATTTCCCACTCAACATTTTCAGAACTATATTCCAATCCTACCCCTACTGGGATCCACTCATAAATTAACCCAGAATAACTTTTACAGGGAGTAAAGAATATCTCATTGAAGCTCTGTATAACCTTCTCTTTCATAATTATGCTGAAACAGATGAGGCCCATTTTAGTTCTGAAGAGTAGACTCCATCCATTTATGTGGCACTACTAATCCACTTCCAATCAYGCTTCTGGTTAGGTCAGATTGTTCTGGTTAGTTCAGATTGGTTTGTTCTTTGGTGGGTTTGCATAAGCAAATCCGGAGTCCGAAGCAACTGCCTCCCATTGCAGATACTTATTAGCAGCTTTTGAAATCTCAGTAACACTGCAGGTTTGTGTGGCTGGGCATGGCCAATGGATCCTTCGAAGCTTCAAATAAGTAAGATTCAGATCTGGGCACCAGAGAAGCGAGGGAACTGCAGGGGAGATTCCTATAGTCGGTMGCTTGAGATGTGACTCCGTGTTGGCTTCAAATCACACTGCAGATGCAGGACCCCTCGGGGGCAGTCAGCCAGGTGGGAACAGATGGGCCTCTGCTCCTCCTGCACCAACCCTTCTCACACCTTGGCCATCACTAGTGCGTGGATGCAAGAAGGACCCTCATCTTGTGCAATGGCAAGAAGCCCACCGATGGGAAGTTGAAGCAGAGYTGTACCCTGAAATACAGAGAAGACCATCGGTTCAAAACAATGAAAATAATCCTTCTYTTGTGCCCTGGGGCACTGAAAATCTCTCTAAGAATGACATTCCTTTAAAAGAGTAATCAAATATACAGCTTTTTTATCCTTGAAATGTGCGCAAGAGTGATACACAGGGCTGAAGGCATCCGTTGAGAGAATCCCTTTGCTGCTTTCCAGCTCACATAAGGGCAAGGTGCTCTGGATAGTGCAGCTCCTGTARCTGGATGTAAAGGATGTGTGCTAAAAAAAGAAAGCAACATTACTTTTGAGTACACTTAAATCTGGGTTGCCACCAGGAATTCACTTAACACACAGGTGGTCCTGAGGCTGCATGATGTATTTCATTGCTAACTAAACCTTCACGATACGTTAGCTTACTCTGCATAAGCCATGGGAGGTGTTTAGAAGAGGTACACAAGCAAGTTCATGAGGCTCGCTCGGAAATGAAGAACTGCAGTGCCAGTGCATCCTGCCTGAGAGAGGAACAAACATATTGCTCARAGAGCTGTAGGTATATACATCAATATAAGGTGCTCTTATCACAGCATCATCATCTTTGCAGGTTCTCTGCATTTCTTGTGTCTTCTTCCTTTCTTCACCTGCATTATTCCCTTCTGTGCGTCTGCCTTCACCTCACAGTTTTCTCTCTCCCCTTCCTACCTACAGCAGGAAGCCACTCTTCCTCCCCAGATCTGAGTGTCCTGCCGCTACAGCAGCAGCACGTCACAAGCTCTGCAGCTCTCCCTAGYACAACCTAAACACCCTCAGACGTGCAGACTTGGGTGCATCACCTGGTACCTTTTTTACRCATTACCCATTATTTGCATAACTAATCTAGTCACCCTAAAAGGTCTATTTTTTTCCCCAAAACAAATAAAAGATCCTGCAGRATGATATGTATAAGTACCTGAGGGAAGAATGTAGGGAGGAGGGGGCCAAACTCTTCTTGGTGGTGGCCAGTGACAGGACAAGGGGTAATGGGTACAAATTGAAACAGAGGCAGTTTCATCTCCATGTGAGGAGGAACTTCTTTCCTGTGAGGGTGATGGAGCCCTGGAACAGGCTGCCCAGAGAAGCTGTGGCGTCTCCTTCTCTGGAGATCTTCCAATCCCACCTGGATGCCACCCTGTGCCATGTGCTCTAGGGGTACCTGCTGGAGCAGAAGGGTTGAACTAGATGATTTCTAGAGGTCCCTTCCAACCTCAACCATTCTGTGATTCTCTGATTCATCCCATCGTTACCTTCTGGAGTGGCCTCGTGCTCACTATCGTGCTCACTGGCTGCGGATAGTATGGCTCAGATCATGCACCTGAATCAGACACCTCGGATTTCCGTTTATCTAAGGGCAGCCAGGATGAATCTGGACTTCATATCCTGCCAACCTGATATACTGTTCATAATAGGCTTAGAGCTGATGATTTTTTATCCAACTCAGATTGGCAAAAAAAACAAGATAAACAAGACAAACATGATCCCATGAAAGAAATATATATATATATATACACACTCCTTCCTCAGTATAGGAAACATTTTTTCCTTTTAATCTGGAATCAATGAAGCTGTGTGCATGCACTCTGTGCTGGGTTCACTTCTCTAACTATGCACAAACTTGAAGCCACTCTCGGTTGCACAAACAATCTACAGATCCATAATCTGTGAATTTTTGAGGACAAGGAACAATAACCGTACATTGCTGCACATGTATTATTCAAGCTCCTAAAGCCACCCAGCTAGCAAGACAACAACAAAAGAACAACCATTTTGCAATAAAAATCATTCTAATTGAAATACCAAAGTCACATGCGCCTCTCCCCTTAGTCTTAAGGACAACAGTAAAACTAACTTCATTTTCAGAGTCATTGCTATTAAAAAAATGAGAGACTCCAAAGTTGTATAATCTGCCTTTTCTGCATTTTATGACCTCCTTGTCACTCTGAATGTTAATCTAGATATCACGAGAGAAGAGGCCAGCACCATAAAGGTCCGATTCTACCAACTTGGTCCATCTCTATGACACCACTCCGCAAAACTGGTGCTGAGAGAGAARCACTTTAGTTTGTTATCTCTTTCTTGCCTTGGCATAAAAAATAACCCAAGAGCTAAACCTTTTTTTTTTTTTAATTTTTTTTTGATTTAGAGGTGAGTGTGCTGTTTTCAGGATAAACTTGGGCACCAGGCTTGATGTTTGCATGGGGACATTCCTTTCTTTGTTTCTTTTTTTTTTTTTTTTTGAATAAATCACTGGAAGCAATTTTACACGATCCATGTCTGCAGTTTTGCACAATTCGAGGTTTAAGTCCCTAAGTGACTAAAACTGCGGGTACAAACAGTTCCAAGCACACATATTTATGAGGCCAAAGCTTGTGAGCTCAAAAAGAGAGGCTCAGATGAAGCCAGCTTCTGGCTAACTGTTGTGTCCCTCGATGCACAAGAGCATATGCTATATGCTTCACCTTCCACTTGCCTTCTCTTAAGAGTAACCTGCTACTATTAATAGTCGGCTACTGCCAGGATCCAGAATGACACATTAAAGCAGAAGAATTTGCTTTTTTATGGAAGAGAAAAAAAAAAAGACAACTACAGCCTTCTCCTGCCTGGCTTCCCTGAGCTGCTTGCTGTGTTGCACTCTCCTTACACAAGGGCAAATTCTGTATCCTKGTCCACTGGGTTAAAATGCTGTGCAGCGAGCAAGTCGGGTAGAAATAAAATGCTGATTCTCTACACTAGGACACTTGTAGGAGATGCAGAGCTCCCCTGTGATATTGCAAGAGCATACTAATTTTATACCTGCTGCAAATGAATATTCGGTACGGCTGCAGAGCTGCTTCGAGGCAGCCATCATGTCTGGGAAACTGCTCTCCTGGTGCAAGGAAAGAGATATTCCTCACAGAAGTGGGCTCTGGCTTCTTGTCTGGACAACCTAGCACAGCCATCTCCTCACTGCCACCAAGAGCAAGCTGCCTGAAGCTGGTGCCAGATTTGCATAGCGTGGGCTCTTGAGTTGTTTTCATGTACCACATGCAATTCCAACCCACATATATTTCCAGTGAAACATGAAATGGATATGTTGGGAACACTGTTCTCTCCTCCCTTAAGTCTTTAATGCCCTAAGAAAAATCACATCTGCTTTAGCAACTGTGAAWGTTTCAGATGTATTTTCCTTCCCGAAGTGATCCGGACTTGGCTACTGAAGATGGGAGCAGCCAAGGCAAACACCTGGGGTTGGTCTGTGGCGGCTTCTCTCTAAACGCTCTCTTAGCGGGTAACAACGGATTTGGCTCAGGACACTCCAGRGAGGGGAATGGGAGCAGAAGCTTGAATCCACAGCGTGGATGATTCCCCAGGTCACAGCAAGAGGGGATCCCACAGATCAGACTGAACCTAAACTGGAGATTTAAAAAAAGGCAAATTTTCAAATGTGTGTTCAGTGCATGTCTGTGAAAAAAATACGCCTGTAGAAAACCTGGGACTGGACCAGCTTTCCAGTGGTGTTACACCAGCAATTCATCTAGCTCCTGGGACTARAGTTCCTTTGCAGAGAACATGAAGCACTGCCAGGGAACCCCGGTGTACCGAGACAGCCACGAAGAGCCTGCATTGAGAGCTTCATTCGCTGGCAATCCGGGAACGTTTCTCATAACTCTTCTTCCATATGTTGTCAGTTCTGCTTTATTMATTTGTGGAATATCATCCGCTATGCTGCTAATGCTTAAATGCCATACGTGGGGGACTGAGAGGTGTTCTGCCTGTGCTTCAAGGACAGCCCACTCTGCTCTCTTGAGCACTAACATATGACCATGAAAAACTTCTCAAAGACAGACATCTCAGCAGGGCATGTCCTTCAGCAGGCCCCTGCCAGGGCCACACCAATGGCAGCACAAGGTATTTTCTTTTCCTCAAMCCTGACCATACTCAAAAAGGAATATTTCGGCTAAGGCCCACATACGGCCCCAGTGAAAAAGCCCATGAAGAACACACCATTTCCAAGCCACCAAAACGTCCTCTCACTGCTCCATTAAAGACTCACTCTGGAGGAACATCTAGGGTACCCCTTTCTTCCAATCCTAACACTCAGCCTTCTTTCAGGCCTCTCTGGAGAACAGGATCTCCATCTCCAGCCCAGATTCAACATTTCTAACAGGACAGGTCCCTTGGCAGTGCAAAGGAGCTCCACTCCAGCGCAGCCCCTTGAACACTCAGACTCACTCCAATGGCATCTCTAGGCTTGTTCTTCCTCACCGCTCTAACTGCAACCCTTAAATACATTTTCCAGGCATCATTAGGGGTAGGATCCCCATCTCAGACCCACAACAGTGGCACCTTTTGGCTTACTCTTTCACACAATGCTAACCCTAAACGTATTTTCCAGACAACTCTAGGACAAGGACTCTCATCTCTGGTCTACAAGTGGAATATCTCACAGGACAGATCTTTCAGGAGTGCGCAAATCCCTTTGGCACCTCTTTTCCAGACTTTCTCCAATAGCATCTATAGGGTTTTTCTTTCTTTCAACCCTAATCCTAGCCCTAGCCCTAAATGTATTTTCAGGCAGCACTAGGATTAGGACACCTATCTCTGGCCCACACAAGAAAAGCCTSACAAGACACATCTCTTGGATATATTTTGAGACAATACTAGGACTACAACCTCCATCTTCAGGCCAGATGAGATATGCCTCATGGAAAAGGTCTTTCAGGAGTGCACTACTCCCTTTGGCACCCCCTCTCCAGACCCACTCCAACAGAACCACTAGGCTTGCTCTTTCTTCCAGCTCCAACACCAACTTTTTTACAGACTGATGGTAGGTCTAGGAACCTGTTTGTAACTTAGATGAGGAACAGCTCACAGGACAGGTCTTTTGGCAGGACACAACCTCCTACATTGGCCCTTCCAGACCAACTTCAGTGTCACCCTTAGGATTTCTCTTTCTCACAACCCTGACACTAGTGTATATTTTCTGGCCAATACTGAGATGTTATCAAGTTGGCTCTCACTCTTTGAACACATTCAGGGACGTAGAGGGTCAACACGACACACACAAATCATCCTAATTGCACTTCAGTTACATTGTAACGATGTGCGTGATGCGTAGGYTTATTGTACAGGAGTGATTTCCGTCCTTTCTGATATCTCCAGCTAGTGAACCACAGTTTGTTCAGTCCTGAGTTCCTGGTAGCATTTTAATTCAGGTCTCCAAAATGCTCTGCAAGTTTATGCTTGCCTGGACCGTTTTTCACTTTGCTTTTTAAAGGGTGGAAGTTGGTTGCTTTACTCTTTTTTCTTTCCTTGGTAATTATGGACTGTTCCTGAATAGCTAATTAGAGCATTGATTTCTCCCCTCTACAACGCAGGGTGAATAAAAATACTTCAGTAATGCTCTGAGACTTAGCTGTTGCCCTGTACTGGAAGCTAGTTTTTAGTTCTTTTCAGCAAAATATATACATATCGTTCGCTGTTTGTTGGCCTCTCGTCAAAGGAAATGGCAAATAAACACAATAAATTTAAGAAATGGGAGGAGAGAGCACTTCTAGATTTGAAAGCCTAGACACTAGCAATTTTAAAACCTTCCTGCACCTCCCTCAGCCCTTCCCAACTTCACCTTCCTTTTGTCTTCCAGAATATCATCAATCCTGGAGGTAGGGAAAAACCAGATGAACGATAGCAGAAAAACTATGGATTCTGCAAACGGTCCAAGTTCAATCTGATTCATTCCAGACTGCTTGGGAGGAAAAAAAATACTCTTATATTTTTAGACATACATGAATTTAAGAGACCACACACAAACTCCAGAACTTTGAAATGATACCGTGGGATTCAAAGGGTATTTTCTGGTCATAAGAGTTTGTGAAGTTGTTTTGGAGGCCTCTTTGAAGACGTGAAGCAAAGCCAAAGACCTCTGGCTTGAAGAAAAGGGCCATCCAATGAGATGTCCAGACATCAGGTTTAAAACAAATAGAGACACAGTCATCACCATGGGATGTTTTGAGGACCAGAATTACAAATGGGTTAAAAAAAGGATTAGACAAGTTGTCAGGAGTGACCCCATTGGTAGCTACTGAACACACAGATGAGGAGCTCAGGCGTGTGACGTTCCCTAATTCAGCAACTGCCAGAAACTGCGAGGTTTTAATGAAAAAGGATCTCTCGACGTGCCCCGTTGTTACACTCTTTCCTCTTGCAGCTGCTACCAGCAAAAGATCACAGGCTGCTACAGCTGCRGCTGCAACGCAGGGAGATGGGAAATCAGCTCTGCGTTTGCTCTGCCGAATTACTCCAGAATACGTGTGTGTCAGCGCTGCCAGCTGCACCGGGGCTGTCTCATCGGTCACCCTTACAGAGGCACCCATCGCACCGGAGATGCAGAGCAGGCGGGAGGGAGGCCGGAGGGATGGCCTGGCCCTGCAGCGGGGTTTGGAGACAGGGMTCACTGAGCCAGCCCCGCTCCTCTCCTGTGTGTGGTGAGCAGCTTCGTGCCCCTGCTCTTGGGACGTGGCCTTGCTGGTTTGCAGCTTCGATGAGGAGAAAATCAAAGGGCTTTGCTGTCAGGTCGCCTGCGCCGAGSACCGCCCCCAGCACCGCCAGGACAGGGCGCACCAGCCATGGCTGCCCAGGCTGCTCACACAGCTCAGYRTTGCTTCATGTGGTTCAATGTGCTYGCAGTCCATCTTCCTTCCGAGCCCCTGGAAGCTCACTGCTCTTCCTCCGGAGCTGYAGCAAGAGGCATTTGCTGTAGTCACAGCCGTGAAGCCTCACAGTCTTCTGCACTCACAAGCCRTCGTTGTCGCGAAGCTCCACGGCAGTGCTGAAGGCTCGGCTGAGCCCAGAGAGGGTTGTTGGGGCTGCATTTACAGGCATGTCCAGAGCCTCCTTCCCATCAGCGCGTTGCAGCGCTCYGCAGCGGGCTGCAGCACGAGGCAGCCCCATAGAAAACCCTGGCGTGTCCTTCCCCTCCTGAGCAGAGACCGCTTTGTACCTTACSCCCCCGCAGCTCAGGAGCAGAGCAGCTCTGTCCATCCAGAGCAGCTCCTGGGAGGCCGACRGCTACAAGAAAATTCATTCATTGCTTCCTGCAGGACAATGGAAAAAAATCTCCCCCCTGTAAAGTCTTTAACACTGAACACAAGCATTGCAGGGTAGTCAGCAGGAATCCCCTCCACAAATCCTTAATCCAGGGCATGAYTGAGAGCTGCTGCAATAAAACCACAGGCTGACTTGAATTAGCCCAAGCATGAGGAAGGCAGAGATAACCGGAGCCCCACTGGTGCCCAGAGGTCACCCCTTAGGGATGCCTTCAAATGAACCTTCATTCTGCCCCTTCCTGCCATGTCCCAGCGCCATCATTTAGGGGTTGCTCACGTTTGCCTAGGCCTCCACGCTCAGCCCACAAGAGGCAGGACACGGCTGCAGAGGAGATRCCACAGAGACCACATGTCAAAAACACTCACCAGCCTCCCTGAAAGAGAAAGTCTTGCCGGCCGCTCTGGGGATGATGCAAAGAGCCCCGCTCCGCCCTGGGGTTACGCACCCAGGTGAGAAGCGACATCTCTTTCAAGCCTGGCCCCCCCTCTCAGAAAACCTGGATCCTTCCCTGAGGGAGCTGCCAGCCTCTTTCAGAAACGTTGCTGGTGTTTGAACAGTGCAGCGTAGAGGATTCCTCCTGCCTTTTGGGAGGATTGCTTTTCTTTTCCCCCAAGTAAATGTTCCCTCCGTAATGTCTTGTGCACGGAGAGATGAATGCAGATGCAGTAAGGCACCTGTAAAACATCTGGAAGATGAACAGCTTGAAGTTATGACAACGCAAAAAAATTATTCTGTCTGCTCAGCAACAACCTTTTGTTGTCTGGGGTCTGACTTTCCTTCTGATCTCGAATGTCTCTGTAACACCAGGTCTGGTCTCATCTTTCTCCTCACCTCTACACAGGGGTAAACTCAGCAATATGTTCATAACAGTCCATACAAATGGGGACCTTCATCCTCTCTCAAACATCAGAACAGCATTTTACCGAGTTTATGCCAAGGTCACTTTGTAAGCTAGAAAAAGGGGTAAAAAAACAGTACATGCTAAACTCTGAGCCTGTGCATTGGCCCGCACTTCTCCTGCCATGCTGTGCTAAACATCATCATGCTGGAAAACTATAGGAGATGGTTAGCTGGTGCCCAGGTTAGCAGGCTGATGCCATTCCAGAGCAGGGAGCATAGCAAGGAAACACGGTGCTGGTTGTGGGCGCTGGGCTGGCGGAGGCCCACGTGAGGACTAGGGCAGGCGCGCTCGCCCRTGCCCTGCCTGGGGACGGAGCCGGGGCCAGACGGTGACAGCATCGTGCCTTCACCCGCGACCGAGGCGGCCGCGTCTGCAGAGGGGCTGGCTCACGGAGAAGGAGCGGCTCGATGAGCAAGACCCGCGACGGGACCCCAGGGAGGAGGCACTGCGTGACACCAGGCAGCTCAGCCGCCGGTGCTGCGCTCCCTCCTGCCGCGCGGGGCCGGTGGGAGGCCTAACGAGCGCTGGCGAATGTGGCGACTTCTCCCTTTTTCTTTTTTTTTTTTTTTTTTAAATTAAATTGTGGTACACGGTGAACTTTTCCTGTAATAGGTCTGCTTGAAATACCATACACAACAATCTGCTCAAAAGTCACCTCTTCACGTTAAAAATTATTAGGAAAAAAATACATCTAGAATTCATTTTAATGGGCATATTTTTTCTCTCCATCCTATTCTAYCTCCCCCACCTTTTCCTCTCTGCTTTAATTCCTGGGCAGCCTATAATAGGCTGGTTCAGGACTTTGGCTTCTGGTTCCTGTGCTGCAGGTCGTATGTTCCAACCCCTGTGTGATAGCAGCAAATAGAGCTGAGATGGGTGACCTGCTCAGATTTTTTTAGAGTTTTAAAATGGATTTTGMACCATTTGTGGAAGGAATTATATGCTGTTTTTTTCCAGTCCAAAGGGCCCTTTAAAAGCAAGAAGTAGCTGAAGGAGAGGGAATGACATTTCTTATTTAAATGAAGCAAAGCTTTAAATAAATTATATTAATGCTAAGCATGGTTTGCCAAGTAAATGAGACTTAGAGAACTATTCCCCAAATAGCTTTTGGGTTGGCTGGTCACACTGAGCAGGTCTGACAGACGGGTGGATACCTCAGAGTACTGTGAGCTCTGAGACACTCCACAGAAAGGTCTCAAGGCAGCGGTGATAGCAAGGCTGTGACYGCACAGGTCCTGGTCCACCGCAGAGGGCAGGATCCAGAGCGCACCTCCGACCCAGGCCCAGCACTGAGTGCAGCTTGCCCCAGCAAATAGCCTGGGAATGCGAGAGAGAGTGGGAAAAGGGGTTGGGGAGGGACAGAGCATGTGGCTACATAGGACAGATCATGGAAGGCAGTTTGCCTAGAGAAGAACTCCTTAAAAGACGACATAAAAATGTGAGCTCTTTAATGCGTTTTCTGCTTCCCATGTGAAATAAAAATGTTGAAGGTGAAAAAGTTTGCATCCAATGCTGTTTAGACTACCTACTTCCACAGCAGGAGAAGAGGAGAGGAAGACAACAGGCGAAACATTTACCGTGTTGATATACATCTTTGAGTGTCATCACCACTTTCCATGCTTCCAGGTCCAAATGGGGATCAGGATGGAGAGGAAGAGGAAAGAAGATGTCAGGAGGAGCCTTGTTCCTAGAGGAACGGAGGAGGCATGCTGCAGGAGTCTCAGCATGCTGCAATGGGGCTTTAACAGGCTTATACATACACGTATTTATAAACAGAGAGCTCCAGTAGCCAGCTGGAAAGCACTGGACCCAGCTGTGTGTGTCGGAGGGTCGGCAAGCATTGCACTGGTGATGTTTTCAATAACAGAACAAGAGGGCCAGAAAGAACTGGTGGAACTGTCAGAAGAAAGTTCCTACAAAGGCCAAATGAGGTCCCCAGTCTCATTCACTCACCGTAAGAAAATGTATCCAAACAGGATCAATAGGGWCTCATCTGAGTTCACCTTACAAGACAGAAGTCTGCCATTAAGCTGGTCACTCCTGTCTCTATTCACAGGAAAARGACAACAACATTATCATTTTAGGGTGCTTGCTTAGGACAAGGAGGGGCACAGCCAAGACCTAATTTGGTGCAGGCCAATTATGAAGGAGATCCAGGGTATCAAGGATGGGGAAATCTTTGTTTGGGTGGATGAGTCCCATCCAGTATTTCCCCTAACCTCTTTTTTCCTCAAGCCTGTCTTCCAAAACAGAAATTATACTACCACAAAAAGGTATTTTCAGCAGAGAGGGTGTCTCAAACCACAGGTCACATAGCACAGGAAAGCAGCTCAAAGCGTTTTGCCCTTCATACCATAGAGAAGCGCTCTCCAGGGCTCAGCGTTCCTTTTGCAAATTCTCTCTCCGCAGCACCAGTTAATTTGAAATCCTCCAGCCAGGGAGAAGGTGTGAGAGCAGGAGAGCGCCAACACAACCCGTCTGCTATCATAAGCGCAAAGGAGGGACCAAACACCACTTTCTACAAAGGAGGCTCCCAGCTACAAATAACTGCTGTGCACACATTAGCCGCCTGCCAGTTGTTGCAAGCGGTGGAGCAGCATATCTAGCCAGTAGCACCTCACCCCCAGAGACCTAATTTGCAGAGGCTGCAAATAATGAAGAATACCTCAAAGAAAAAAAAATCCTATTAAAAACTTCTCTTTCTAAAAGGATTCCACTCTGTCTCCTGTAGTCATCCCATTTCACGTCTTCGACCAACAGGCGAAGGTAAGAGCGAGCTTCAGTGCCCAGGCATGCCCTTGCGACGGCTGCAATATCGCAGAGCTGCCACCTCCCTCTCCCCATTTCTCCCCTGTGTCAGTAAATCCCCTGCAGGCACTTCCAGGCTTAAAACCGCCTCCATCTGCGGCTCTCATACAGCACAGGCAGCTCTTAAAATCCTCATGTGCTACATCCACAACAGCAGCCCCACCAAATCTCACTTCCTCTGTCATTCCCAAGAGGTTCCCTGCCCTTCTCCTTGCAAATGAATGAATGGCCAGCCCTGCCTTTGCCCGTAGGCACCATTCCCTGGTGCTGCTCAGCAGCAAGGCCCATTYTGGGCAGGAGGAACCTACCCTGCCCTCCTGCGCTGCCTTTTCCCCTTGCCTTGCCAAATAGCCTGTGAGTTCTCAGGTTGCCTCCAACAGGAGACAAGCAAGAAAGCTGCAAGGAAGCCACCTATCCAGATCCTCAGACTACTGTAGGTCTGTAGTTCCCACCACAGAACATCTCTTCTAGACCCCCACCTCTTTCTCTGATTTCTCAGCTCCTGTTTCCATGCATTTAACTTTGGTGTTGCCCTCCCAGGACCAAGTTGCACCCAAAACTGGCTGTGAACACAACTGTAAGTGGTTAGAGACTGTGCGCCATGGTTGGGGATAATTTTGAGATGCATTCAGGTGAAAAAAGAGGAGATTTCCCCCACTTTGTTTGGAAAAAGAAGGTTTCAGCATGGCCTCAGCCTTACTTCTTGGGAGGGTCCGTAACTGGCTTGCAGGGGCAGGGCAAGCAGGTCTGATGAGCCAAGTGAGTTATGCTGGGATGCTTGAAGATGCCTCTGTCCCCAGGTGCCCATCATGCCTCTGCAGATGTTAAAGAAATAGCTTAGCTTCATGTTGGCCCGGTAGACACCAGAGCAGAGACACATCACCTATCCCAACACTTTGCTACCTGAGGATCTCTTAAATCATCTGAGCATGGATCAACACAGCTRTTCAGGGAGCATCTGCTGTTTCCCATTTGCCTTAGCTCAGACATTTTCTGAGGCCTTAAAAGAAGGCTCATGTCATATTTCATGTAACCATTACAGATGTTTCTACAGAAAATTCAAATAGAGAGCAAAGGACAAAAGCTCACACCTTTTACCAGAGTTTTTTCTACCTGGGCTTTCATGCCAGCCCGGTGTGGTTTTGGCTGAATCCAGAGAAGGCAGCTGCCCATCGCTGCTGATACTGCTGCTCTGATACAGCAGTGGGGGTGTCTGAAGGCTGGTGAGCCATTTTCCACCATACCCAGCCCTCCAAGCCTGACAGCGTCTAGCAGGGATCAAAGAAGATTTGGATTCAGTGTCTTGTCCTCACATAKATCTGGAGAGATGCATAGGACAAAGGAAAGCCTGTGCATCACTGGTTTCAACCACTAGGATCATAAGGGCCATCTGCTCCTCCTGAATGCAATTCCTACATACAYATTTTTGCTTAGATAATACACATCCTTCACAGCAGCCAGGGAGAAGCGCTCTGACCTTGAATCAGGACTTTTCTAGACCTGGACTTCTTACAGGCAGTGAATTCYGGGACCTTATGGGCCTTCCCCATTTCTCGGGTATTGATTTAAGGGCAACAGCCTTCAAAACACTGGGGCAGAGCCAAGAYCCCATTGCTCTGAGCACTGAATGAACACAACCCCAAAGAGGTCTCCAGTTAGGAAAACACARGGCAACTGATCAGCATGCCACAGCTGTGTGCTATTTTCCACTATGGCTTTCCCACCTTCTGTGTGTGACACTCAGTTAATCATGATTGTCTCCGTTGATAGTCAGTTAGTGGTTTGGATCCTTTTGGTAATTATCTCATCACCTGCACAAGATAGATAATTCCATGGGCTTGCTTGTGCACTTCAGCATTAATGTCCCAAGGTTAGAAATGAAGGGCTGAATGGAACAATTTAATGACTATGGACTGGTAAAATTTTAAATTGATGGCACTGTATGGCAAAGTCTCTTAAATAATGTGAAATGCCATTTTGGYTTGAAAGGGCTGGATGAACCTGTGGTTGATTAGTTGTTAAATTACATCCCATGGCTGACTGCTCGTCTTGGGAAAGTACTGAATGATAAGTGCACAAATTATCATTACTGCATGGAGTGAAAATATTTCCAACAGAGAAGATTTGACAAAAGAGAGGTTATTTATCATGATTAAGAATACCACGTTTGTACTTCTACACACTGAACAGATCCTGAACTGGCAATCAGTTCCCAAAATGGTGTCTTAGCCTGATTTAAAGGGCTTTATGACTATTTTAACTGATGGGGTTTTCTCCCATGGAGAAAGTAGATTTTAATATCTGAATTGCCWTATTTCTGGGAATTATCACCCCTTTCACTGCAGGTAGCTTTATTTCTATTTCTTCCACATCTTTTCATCRTATTTGGCYTTTTTWAAAAAAAAAAATTAAAGCACTTTTTCACAAACAGTCAGGAAACAGTCTGCTAAGAGTAGTGACAGAGGAGAGCTTTCCATTCTGCAGCTTCATGAAGCCAGGGTCCTGCAGAGCCAGACAGCACGTTTCCAGTGGCTGGCTGCTTAGTGACATGGGGGATGTGGTAGGAAGCAGCAGAGTCGGTTGAGTTGCTAACACAGAGTGACTTCCCCTAACCTTAACTATCCCTAACCTTAACTATCCCTGCTGACTGCAAACTAGCTACCACCTGTTGGCCTTTTGGACCTCTCAGTGGAATAGCCTGAAAGAGCTTGAGAAATGAGCTTTTAATGTGGCTCTACAGAGCACTGCTCCAAAGCCAGGTCAAGAAATGCTTGGCAAGGTGAAGCTGGCAACAGTCAGTAAGTTTAATGGATGAATGAAGGGTTTCCATCTCCAGTGTTATTACTGTAGACTCCTTTACCTCAAGCCAGTGAAGTGGAATTGTTCGGTGGGGCTATAGATGTAGGGCCTCAAGGAAATGATGAGAGCCATCACAGGAATCACCACGCATGGAGAAGAGGCCCAGTCTCACTCCCAGATCATTCACTTTCCCTTCTCCCGGGTAATAAGGGAGAGGGCCCCTTCTTTCTTTATTGAAACTGTCTGAAAACCCCACTTCATTTTAGCGTTATGCCTGTAGCCCAGGATAACTAGCAATATTTGGACCAAAAGACAAGAATAAATCCCAAGATATCAGTGGGATGCCTCATATGGGTAAAGTACCTGGAGGAAAAAAACAAAGCTTCCTGAACCAAAGCCTCTTTCCAGCATTTCTTGAGGCCTTCTGAGGTAGATGTCATTGTTGACATTTTGACATTAACTTGCAAGCCTGCTAGCTCCCAGTAATACAGCACTGGTTGTTTTTGTAGATGGGTTATGAAATCACCTGATCTGACCTTCCGTTTAATACAAGCTAAAGACTAATCTGAGCAAAATATTTACTTGCTTGTAGTTCAGCTGATCTCACCTGCATCTGGCTAAAGTGCACCTTTCAAAAGAGCCTTACTCTTGATATGAAATCTTCCAGAGATTCAGCATCAGTGTAGGCTTCTCAAAAGAAAGTGCCTTTGAAAAAGGGTAAACTCTACCTATCAGTAAAAAGAAGAGCACGTGTCTGTGTCTGTTTATGAGAGCACAATAATGCTGCAGTACTAGGAGCATTGATGACTTCCAAAGTCCCAATGCTGCCATCACCAAAGGGAAGAGGACATCAGCCTGCGCTGACATGATCATTGCTGGCAAGGTTTGTGTGAAGTTTTTTTCTTGTTGTATCGCATTGGATGAAATGCTCTTGCAGCTTATTCCTTTTGGTAGTTATTTCCTTTATGTTTCCATTTATTTATTTATTTTTATTTCAAGAAAATTTTATGTACATGGAAGTCGGACAGCCTTTTAGATTTCTGATGTTCACAATGAGTAAAATGCCAATACAAGATAGTCACAAGTGTATGTTCAACAAGACAAGCTTACAGAAGAGAGCTGGAATTAGAGATTCGTTGGAGATGTTTTTTATCATTTCTCTTTAAATCAGCAAAACCAGAAATACAAGCACAGGGCAGCAATATCACTTCCTAACTAAGTTTTCACATGGCTCCTCAAAATGCCCTGACAGGAGACAGTGTGGAATATTTTTCTTCAGCTATACCACAGTATCAAACTCGGCTCCACCATGCCTCAGTAGAGTTGTATCTTCTCAAACAAGAGCTGAATTTGGCCAAGAAGCTTCAGTGGGAGCAGCACACACATAGCCCCGAGCAAAATTCAGCCCTGTCAAAATGTCTGTTTTCTGTCTCCATTAAAAAAACATGTCCCRGCATATAATCACGCAACTAGCAGAATGTGGAACTCCTTTTACATGCAATTCATCTGAGACCTGCTCCTTCTGTCCTGCGTGCCTTTATTTGCAGTGAAATAYCTGATCACTCAGCTCATCTCTGGCTGTGCAGAAAAAAAAGGACCTTGTCAAGGAAAACTTTCTGTGTCACATGAGTCCCAGGCCTAACTGGTGCTAGGCACCAGCTCACCCTATTGGCATCCATGGAAAAGGGAGCAGATTCTGAGCAGAAATGGCTGAAGGGGCATTTKGTTTGACTTTAGTCTACTTTGAAGCCAAAAGGCTTTAAGGCAAATTATCTTCCACTAGAAAAGTTTCATGAGACATAAAACACCAGATGCTGTCACAGACCAAATTAACTGCTGGTGTGTGACCAAAATGGTTGTATACTGGGAAGTAAAGAGTGAGTGAGTTCACATATTCAATGTAYGTAAAAAGAGGGCAAACCTAGTACTGCCTACATTAGATGTAGAGCAGCTCTGCTTACCTTCAGCTGCACCACTGGGAAGGAAAAGGCAGGGTTATCCCCAGCCCTGGCCAGGAGCCAGYTCTGAGCCTTGGCTGGGCGTATCCCCTTCCACTGCCCTTAAAATGTTGGGCATGAAGAATGAAAACAAATGGCTAAACTCAGAAGCTGCCACAATCTTGGAATTATCCTCCTCCAACTGACTTCATTAACCAAGCATTTTATCAGCATCTGGATTCCTTACAAAGAAGTTAAAGTCTTGGAAATATTAAAATRACACCAGCTGTTTAATTTCTAACTGTACTTGGAAAATTCACCCAGGCCCAGTTGAGAAAAATGGCCTCCTACTTGCTTAGCTTGAGCATRTGCATAGAAGGACTGGGCCTGGCTTAAAGTATCTGCTTAAAAATATGTTTGAAAAAAAAATGTTTTGTAGATCTGGAGGCTTAAAATTGAAAAAGATTCTTTTATAAACTGAGGGAAGAGATAGGATTCTGATATCCAACCATTAAGTGTATGGTGAATACATGTGCAGCATCTGAAACTGCACGGAATCCAACTATATTACAAGCGTAATAGYTTCAGTTCTCATGCACTCAAAAGGAATCCCATGCTCCATTTAGGTTTCTTTTCCCCTGAGTCTCCTTTGTAATAACCCAGGGCAGTGATGGATAGCAAACTTATACCCACATCGGCTTGCTGGGATTCCCTTTTCAAGACCCCAGAGAAACAGAGCAAGCTCTTACTGGCGTTCTGCATTAGCAGCTCTGCCCCTATGGGGGCTGAAATGAATTTTCTTCATCATGACTCACAAAGATCAAGAGCAAAGGCCTTGATCTTTGCTCAGGAGTTTGCAACACTACCTGCTGCCCTGGGAATGTGTGAGGCAGCATGTGTGCTATCAGCAAAGCCAGGAGCACCAGCTAGATATGCAATAGTGCAGGGAAAAAAAAGGCCTAAGAAAGGCCATATTGCATCAAACAAAAGACACATATAGTCCAGTATCTTCTCTCTGACAGTGTTTGGGAGCAAATGCTTAGCAACAAAAACAGAAATAGAGAGTGTATAGAGAGAGATCTTGCCCTGATTTACCCTCCTAGCTTCTGGTGATCAACAGTTGAAACACTTTCTGGTGCTCAGGTTGCACACTTTAGTTGGCAGTAGATCCATCCTCCTCATTTCTATCTAAGTGTTTACTAAACCCGTTTGCTCGTAAGGCTGTTTCTACAACCTGTGTGCAGTCATGTCCATGAGTGGTGTCTGGGCTCGGTGAGTTATCAACACGCATAGCTGAGGACCCATTCAGCTATTCCAGGGAATCCAAAGCAACCAAGTTCMCTGACTGATGTGACTTACTAAGAATGAGCCAACCAGAAGATYCTTGTTGCTTATCCTGCAGATTTGCTATCTCTTCATTCTGCCAATGAGCCACATTCCCACGCTAATGCCCATGTTCCTCCAAGCCGCTCCCCTTCCACTGCACGTGGTGTCAATCTGCGAGGTTTTGTGAGCAGTTATCCTCTGAGGGGTCTAACAAGCTCCTGGTAACTGGAAAATATAATTACCCACAGTWCAACTTAGTCCACGTTACTAACACCAGCTCAGACTCACGCATATTCCACTAGGCAATTTACTTGAGATGTTGACAACCAGCCTGTAAATGACAAAGTTACTTTGTTGTAAGGGAAAAGCATTTGGGTACTTAAGATATTGATGAACTGGACTATAAGCGGATTATCACTGCAGTGTGAGTAGAGACTAATTTCCCAGTAGAAAAAGCTTTTTGAAATACAAGACAAAGTGTCAATCCACTTACTAGTCACACACATTTAAAACATTTCTCTCATTTTACTCCTTGCTACTGACTCTCTCAGCCTTCAAAAGACACAGAACAGGGGGGAATGTTCTGCATTTAAACACCGCACAACRCTCAGAAAATCTGCAGATCTGGATATAGGGTGGGTTTGGAATTTGTTGGGGAGCTAAAAGGTTTGTACAGTCCTGTGGTCTCTTCAGATTCCCACTTGAGTCCTAAAGCACAAACATAAAGGTAGGATTTCTCCTATGGACTACTGAAGGCATTATAAAAACATGGAAGTGGCTAAAAATAAAAGCTCCCCTGTTAAAGCTTAAGGGAGAACTTGGAGGGAGATGTGAAAGCTTGGCTTAGTACCTACCTCTGTGTGAGGAAGTTCAGGCTCCCTTTTCCTTGTCTCCCACAAGGCTGACCAAGCCAGTCTGCTGTCCATTATCTTTACCTAGCTGCTGCTGGTGCCCACTACTGAAGGTACACTGTTGGGCAAAGTAGTAATTAAACATTTGGTGGTCAAAGAGCAAACGTGACTCTGTCATCTCTAATTAGGAGGCWCTCCCCTCCATCAGCACGGTCTCTTGGATGCTTTAGTTGCCTCCCTGCAGAGTTTGATGTTGGCTCCAGATCCCCTTTTGAGGTCSCTGACTCTCCACTGTGCAGTTTAAGTGACTCATGCTCTGCGCGACAGACATTTCACCTTGTGGTGCCTAAGGTCAGTATGGGGGCCTGGCTTTGACTAAATGTGTCAGAAGAAGGCAAATCGTGCTGCTTTGGGGGAATATAAGTATTCTGGACTAACACGACTACTCCCACAGAGGTAGATACTTTCCCTAAAATGTGTGGTCACTTGGGGCCACCCAAGCACTGCTGCATGTCAGAGAGTGGAAAGCCATGACCATCTCACAGGTGGCCCAGCACGTCCACACTGCCTTGCTAAAGGACCAGGAGACCCAGGTGATGCAAGCAATGCTGCAGGGACGGACTTGTCCCACTGAGGCCCAGATGCCACAAGGGAAAGGATGAAATTGTGCAGTGAGGGCTGAGCTGAGGCAATTCTGCTYTGGTGGTTTCAAGGCCCAGCTCAATGGGGCTGCACCAAAATTAACTCAGGATTTGCAGAGTACTTCTGCTGATGATTTTGGACAAGACTTGGGACACAGTTCAGGGAAATGCACAAACAGACTGGAAATCCAATTCAAGATGATGACATTTAATTGTGTCGTTGTTTTTAATCTTGTCACAGAGTCACAGAATGGTTGAGGTTGGTAGGGACATCTGGAGATCGTCTGGTTCAATCCACCCGCTCAAGCAGGGGGGCCTCGAGCAGGTTGCACGGGATTGTGGCCAGGCAGGTCTTGAAAATCTCCAGAGAAGGAGACATGCATGCCTCTACAGAAGGCTAATACCTATATAGGAGGCTAACAGCACTTCTCTCTTAACTTCAACTTTTCCCAGTTTCCAGCTGATCACATCCTTATATTGTCAGGGTCATTTTAATCACAACTGAGTTGGAACAATGCACAGGTTGCCTGTCTAGACATAAATCTGTTTTTCTGGGGAAAAAAAAAAAGAGTGAGAGAGGGAAGAGTGAAAATATTTTAAGTCATTTTCAAATCCCAAACCTTCAGACAATGCAATTTCACAGCTGATTTCAGGTTCCAGTTTTGTTTGTACCAGAAATATTTAAAAAAAAAGGTATATTTTTAAAAGCCATTTAAAGTGTCCTGCCAAGGCAAGCCCTGCCTCACAAAACCCCGACTCCTGCGTCCCGCTCCCATGGGGCAGGACGGAGSCCGCAAGCAGAGCAGGTGGCGTGTGGGTCACCAGCGCCCGGGTGACAAACTGTGATAATTGGATTGTTTGGGGAGCGGGGGGAGGGAGACAACCAGCGCGTCCAGATCTCGGAGGGGAATGACAAGCGAGTCTGCATCCCAGCTAGGAGTGTSCTATAAAAATGCAAAGTGGCTAGTGGTAAGCAAAGGAAGTTCCATTAAGCCCCGTGCCTGATGCCAAGCGRTATCATTGACCCTGGGAAGGATGTTTGCTGGGAATGGTCGGGCAGAAGAAACAGGTGCAGAAATAAAAGCAAGCCAATGGTTCATTTTAAACCCCCCARTCTACAGTGTTAATAGATGCAAGGRCCAGCAAGAGCTGAACAGAATAAAGTGGTCAGAGTGTGATTTTTTTTTTGTATCCATTAAAGTCACGGGCTTGCACAAAACCAAGGAAAACCAGAAAARGACTTCCCAAACCCTGGCCATTCACGAGACTTGCAAAGGGATATAGTGCACAGAGAGCTTGCCAGGTTAATTTGGAGAGGGTGGGATGGGGGACGGGAAAGGAGCAAGGAAAAGTTGCCCTCGGCCCCACGCACCGCAGAAGCTGSAGCCCGGGTCAGTGGGGGAAACGGGCTCTCGCCAGGCCGATAATGAGCCGGCCTCATTACAAGATTAGATGCCAGCGCCAACACCACCCTCTTAATAATGCACACATCGCTATGACAACCACAGAGTTTGATACCCAAGGACAACTTTATTGTGCTTGTGAAATTCCCTTATTTTAAAAACACTGTTTATAGTTATTAGGCGTCGCGGCGCCATGTCCACCTTCCTCCTCCTCCTCCTCTCCTTGCCCTTCTCGTTTCCAAGGCAGGGTCGGCCAAAAGTAGCAAGCGGCCGTCAAGCAGCAGCAGCAGCAGCAGCAGCAGCAGCAGAGTGCGCTCGCCCAATTATCCCGCTACCCCCTACGTAATTAGCAAAGCTAAGCCCAAACTGTATTAATACCCGGATTAATTACGGCGGAAGCATAAACAAGGATATTAATGCTCTGGAAGTCTCCACGCAGATATTCGCCAGCCCATATGCTTGCCTGCCGGACCACTAGGGATTGTGTTGAAGCGGGAGCCGCGCGGTGCCCTGACTGTAATGAGAAATGAGAAAACTGCTGAAAAATTGATGCCGCCTGCAGATTGCACAATCCGCCGAACAGCAGGGGGTCGGCTTCTTACATCTCCCACTCTCGGTACAATATGCTAATTTCGGCATGCATACGAGGGTAAAAGGGAAGAAGAAAAGATTTCACAAAAGGAAAAAAATGCAAATGACAACCACAAAGATCACTGCGGAGAAATCCATGAGCTTTATATGGATTAACTGT
Source organism: Eudromia elegans (assembly GCA_003342815.1). Lineage (NCBI taxonomy): Eukaryota > Metazoa > Chordata > Aves > Tinamiformes > Tinamidae > Eudromia > Eudromia elegans. The sequence continues at coordinate 299,473 of PTEX01000081.1, forward strand.
GTTGGAGCTAGTGCTYGCTTGGGTTTAACCCTTTCCGTCTGCCAGCCTCGGGCGCCTCCTTTGCGCCGTGCAGAGGATCCTTACGGCGTCTTTGTGGGAAGATGGGGAGGGAGCCGAGGGCAGCGGGGAGCTGAAAGGATGGAAAGGAGCTTTTTCCCCCCCCACACCCTTTCCCATGGCTGCTCTGCTCTTGCTTTAACACTGACTAGGAGGCAAGGAGCTGGGAGGGAAGAAAACGGGGCTGGTAGTGGGGGGTGTAGAAAAGAAGGGTCACCAAACGCTGGTGGGCTTTGGGAGGGGACCACTGGTGTCTTGCCTAGCCTGGCTTTAACCGGGAGAAGGCGGCAAGAGACCTCCGGAGCCACGCAGGAGATGCTCCGGCTCCCTTTGCCSCTCAGAGGGTGACTTTGGAGCCTGGCAACGTCCTCCTACTAACACACGACCAGATCCTCACGGAGACCATCTCCCCACTGCTATTTTCCGCTCACGACTCAGCGCCTCTTCCTCCCGGGCAGAGGAGGCAGACGCGCTCGCCTGATTAAAAGCCCTGCTTTCCGCCGGGGACGGCCGACGTGCCGCCGGTGCCGCCGCCGCGTCCCCGCGGCGTGCCGGGGAGCTGCCGCAGAGCCGCATGCGCGCGGCGCCCACGCCGTCCCGCTGCCTCCGAGCGAGGGCCCGGCCCCACAGCAGGACGGGAAGGCACAGGGCATCTCCTCCCCGAGCTGCGGGGGGGAATCACCTGTGTTTCTGCAGCAAGAGGAATCAAAGCCTTAATTCTCCTCCAGTAATTAGGGAGATTAGCTGCTCTCTCTTTAGGAGCAGCAGGAGCAGCAGCAGGTGCTGCTACGCTCAGTCCGACGTGCGCGTAATGCGGCTCCCGCATGCAAGCGCCGTGCCCAGGCATGAACGCGGTCCTTAGGAAATAGCCGTCATTAAAAAGTGGCCGCTGGGCCTGTGTAATGCAGCAGGGGCTTAGGAAAAAGAAATTGTTTGGTTGTTCATTTTAAATAGTTTGGGAACAAAGTTAGTGCTCCTTGAAGACGGCGCTGGTGCCCCGGTGGCGCAGAGCACCAGGATGGAAATGCCATCTCGTGCCCCACAGGCAGTGAGAGGCGCTGCTTACAAAGGGCAGCYTGGCCCCAGCCTGGACGGGCACACGCAGGGAATAGGCAGGAGGGAAGGCAGAGAATAAAAATAGTAAAAAATCTCTCCTACCTCCATATTTTAACTTGGTCTCTCTGCAGAGGCTGTGTGAAAGAAGGAGGACAAATATTTCAATCTTATTGCAGCAGAAATTTGCCACCAGTAACTAGAATAAAAGCTAGTGAGAACCCTCCAGATTTCAGTACCTGTGTTAACCTTTAGTCCACAAATGAAAATATTTGTATCCTTTCAGAAACTCTCCAGTGACCCCTTGAGTGTGCTCCCACCCACCAACCTTCTCCCTCCACATACCACTTTTCCACCAAGACTCTTGGAGCAGGCAGCGTATAATATTCCAATTTAAACATAGATCTGCTAACTGCTTACACAAATTGCTGATTTTTAGTTGCTTTTTTTTTTTCCCTGATTGTGACTCATCACTTCTTTGATTTTAACCTTTGTGTCTGTGATTGCTGCAAATGCTCTTCCTGCCTTACGGAATATTTTTTCCACCATATATCAAAGCTCTTCCCTGGTCAGGTGCTGGAACCTTTATAAGCAGCAAGGGTCTCACCAGGGAGCTTTTCATAGCAGATCCTTCGTTCCTATGCAGTTGTATAACGCCTTGCAGACCCTGATCCAGAGCATCRCCTACCTCAGTGGCTGAGGGTGGCTTTGACCCAGGCCACCACGTGGTGAACGTCCCCTCAATGGAACTCTCAGTGGCAAGGGCAGCAATGGGGGTAGAGCAGCAGTTAGCAAATGGGGACGAGCGTCTGCTTCGTGTCGCTTCTCAAATGCTCACGCTTGCAGGTGAACAGGGSCATTTATAGAGAGCAGTCTTTCCCGTAAGGTTTGTGCAACCAGAACTCCCACTAGGTAGGTGATGGGCAGTCAGTGAAGTATGGCTGGAGGACAGCCGACCTTTGGAATATTAATGAATATTTGCAAACAACCTTTTTGCYGGGTTTGATCATCTCTGCTTATAAGCCCCAACCTGAAGTTATGCAGGAAGTCGAGGATGGCACTAAAACTTCAATTTTCTTTTTTATTGTTCAGTCTGCATCTTCCTGGCAGGCTGGGAATATGAATGCTGCGCTTTAACCTTCATCAGGTTGGAAGGTGCTCGGGGAAGGGACAAGCAGTGTGTTTATAATGCCGTCCCCCCAGTGACACAGCAGCACAAGAAACACCACAGCAAGGCAAACACCCGTCCTGGGCGCAGGAATATTTTGTTGGCACTGCTGCAGAGCCCYGTGGTTCAGGAACAGGTTGCAAGCCTCCACCCAAAGCTATCGGCCGGCGCCAGCCGACGGGAGAAGACGTCGCAAAGTGAAGCAGGGCGGGCGAGAAGTCCCCGTGCAGCGTCCCTAGGGCAAGCGCAGGGTGCAGGACACGGCCCTCGGCCACCGGCGGGGCCGCCCCGGGCAGAGCGCCGGCCCTTGTGCAAAACCCACCGCAACGGCCTCAGATTGAGGCCGCTCATTAAGGTGGCCTCGCAAATTGATCTCCAGGGCCCGGCTCTGTGTGCGCCACACTGGCTCCCCCCTCACTCCCCGCACGYGCACAGGCATTTGGTTTGACACAGAAACTGTGCCTCATTCCCCCRGTGTGCGCCGACTTGGCCAAGGAGGGGTTTAATTCCCGCCATAGTGCAGCGCCGTAGTGCAATTCCGGTTTAAACAGTTCTTAGCCCTCTTCTCTCTTTTTTTTTGCATCCCAGTATCAGCTCTGGTGAAAGTTCTTGCACTTTAAGTCTACCCCCTGCCTGGTTTTGTTATTTAAACTCGGAGCAGCGCCGGATCGGGTTAGAAGTGCAGGGAGCCGCAAGCAGTCCAGGTTTCCCTGCTGAAGGACAAGCACAGGGGCAGGACGGAGGGACCGGGAGCAGGCAGCAGCAGGGGCTCCTTAAACTGCAAGCATCACTGCAAGAAAACAAGGAGAACCCGAGCCGTCCAGAACCACAAAACTGTATTCCAGAGGGTCTGGCACAGACGTGGCTCTCCCGGGGGGAGTCACTTGTGCCTGCAGGGGGACAAGCCAGGGACAGCCGTATTGTGCAATCTGCTGCAGAGCAAGGCAGGGCATGCCCTCCTCGGGACACGTCCACCCAAATTTGTGCTGAGCTCAGGAGGACCAGGTGAGTTTGCATCATTAACCAGCTGACCTTGCAACACCGAGGCAAACACAGCTTGACGGCAAGGCAATAGGAGTTTTTAAAGGGTGAGTAACGCGAGCCCGAGCCCCTAAAGCGAACAGGAGCATTGCATATGGAAGTGGTGAACTCAGCCRTAAAAATGTTTATACAGTGGCGATATTTCTTTTTTTCCTTCTTTTTACAGAACTCTTAACCGATATMTTTGTGGTGGCAGCAAAACATAGGAAGACAGAGACCACTGCTGTGAAAGCACCTTGCTGCCGGTGCAAAAAATAATAATAATAAAAACATARATTAGGCTTTGCAGTGCTCTCATGGCAGAGGAGAGGAACTTGCTGCCACTCCAGGGCCTGTAGAGCCCTGAGCCATGGAGGTTGCAAGGGAGAAAAGGAGCAAAGCACAGGGAGGAAAGGAGCAGAGCATGGGGAGGAAAGGAGCAGAACGCAGGAAGGAAAGGAGCAGAGCATGGGGAGGAAAGGAGCAGAGCGTGGGAAGGAAAGGAGCAGAGCATGGGGAGGAAAGGAGCAGAGCACGGGGAGAAGAGGAGCAGAGCACGGGGAGAAGAGGAGCAGAGCACGGGGAGAAGAGGAGCAGAGCACGGGCGCCTTCCCCCCGCAGGCTGCCACCAGCGCCTGGAGCCCCATACAGCCGTGCGAGCCCCTCGGACGTGCTGATGCCCTGGCACCCGTGCCTGGGGTGCTGCCCCGCACTCCCTCTTCCCAGGACATGGCCCCGGGAGCGCCGTGGCCACTTTCCCTGCCACAGTCCAGCCATAGATCCGGCAGCATCTCGCGCTCTTGCCTCCCTTCCTCTCTGGGCGATAACCCGCTCTGGCTGCCACAGCCAGACCTGCCCCGGGCAACGCCGGCCGGCCGGCCGCAGCCCTGGGCATCGGCCACTGGTGAATCCCTCTGCCGTGCCGGAGGGCCGGAGCTGCTCCCCTCTGCCCCCTTCCCGGCGTGGCACCGGGAGGGCCGGCTGCCCCCTCGCCGCGCTCTCCCATTGAGGACGGCGGCAGCCCCCAGGAGCTCAGAGCACGGGTATCAGCAGCAAAGAGGAAAACGTACCGGGATAGGAGGGGGGATGCAAACGAGAGCAGAGCCCGTTAAGCACCAGTGCCTGAGCTCGACTCCGGAACTGCAAGAGTTGCACCAAACGGCTGAGACACCTTAGAACGGCCCCTCACCTGACAGGCAGCCCCAGAAGGGCCCATACCCGTGCAGAGCCAGAGCCAGCCCATCTCCCAGGGTCTCTGAGAACATCTTATTTCCTCCCTTCCCTGTTAATATAACTAGCTGTATTATAAGCTATTTTATTAGCTATTTGCCCTCTATTTATAACTAGCTACAATTTTAAATTCAGCACAAAGCSAGACCAACCAGACACCTCATATTCCTTTTCTTTTTTCTTTTCCCTTTCTTTCCTTCATCGTTTTCCCCATTGAACTCCATTTTCCRATTCGGATGTGCCCACGCAAAGTGAAACGACGCCGTTCCTCAGCCGTGCCTGGGCACTCCTGACCGCTCCGCCAGGCCCCTCGGCGGCCTCTGCGGCGCGCTCGGCTCTTGTCAGCTCCTCAGCCTTCGCCCAGAGCGATTCCCGGCTCGCGGAGTTAAATGTGCCGTGGCGCAAGTGACGCTCCCATTGCCACGCTCGAGACTGACAACACCTCACGCCTGGAAGTGAAGCGAACAGTTTGACAGGAGTGTTTCTTCCCCACCCCAWATTAATATTGTTATGGAGATGTGGAGAGATGAATGGGAAAGCCTAATTCCATAATTCCACATTTATAACTCGGGCGAAGGGGAAGAAAAGACCTTCCTAAGTAGTTCAGGCCTCTTTACCTAAATATTTTCCTTTTTAACTGCCACCTTTTTGCAGTCCACCTACTTAAGTGGGAAATGTGCTTGCTGGAATTACTTGTGTGCATCCCTTATTTAGGGATCACTCATYCCCAAAGACAGCATAGTTTCCACATAGGGGAGGAAAAACATTCTKACTTTTTGTGTTACTGGAGAAGAGGGCACCTTTTTTACAAAGTTCCCACTGAGACATCCCTAGACGTTTGAGCTTACAAGGCAAACACGTTGCTCGGGATGGCAGGATGAACTCTGCCAACTCCCCCAAAATAGCAGGGCAATAATGAATAACAAGTGTGGGTCAGACACTGAGCTGATTGATAGAAACGGGCATTGCTCACCAGTCCCTGGTGGAGCTGGGCTGGTTTACACCAGCGAGGGGCCAGGTTTTCTCCCTCTACCTGAGGATATCTATAGAGGATTCCTTATTTGCTGGGGTGGCGCGAAGCTGTTCTTGACATCAATTTGGGATGCCTGCTGCACTCATGATTAATGAGGCCACAGGCGATTTATATTGGTCACCCTGGCATGACTGACACTCGGATGTTTACTGTGCCACACCACTGCCTCTTGCATATGCCAAAGGATTTACAGACATAAGCCCTGAGACGTTATTAAAACATGCTTTTTAAATCCCTCCACCTATACTACTAATTTGTCTTAGCAGAGGCCTAAGAGGAAAAATAAATATAAATGGGGTATTTCAAATGTCTAAGCAAGTCCCTAAAMCAGTGGGTCTGTCTCTCAGCACCACAGTTCTGAAATCTTGCTATTTCCAATCAGCTATGGTTAGAAATATGGTGCTATATTCTTCTGGAAAGAAGGATTTCTCAGCTTTCCAGTAAAAGAAAGCTTTCAAGGACTAATAATGATAGATATTGATATTTGCTTCTTGTAACTGTCACTGTTGGGAGGCTGGATATTGTACGTACAGCAAAACCAGCCAGCAGGTTGATTGATTGACTGGCTGAATTTTGAGTGGAAGCAGGATTTTGTGTTTGAAAAGGAAATTTTTGCTGCTGGTCAATGTGAGGAAGGTTACAATAAATTGGCTGCACTATACGATATCAGATATGTGTTCTCATTTACAAATAGATAAATTTGTTCTAATTAGGCTTGAGATTTTCCTGGTCTGCAGTCCCAGGGGAATCCTCAAACAAGAAGCTGTTCCCAAGCAAAGGGCTTCTTCAGCAAACAAGCCCAATGACTGAGGTGAGCAAAGGTGAAAATCAGATTAAATATATCTTATGACCTGTTTCAGTAGCATACATGGATGCATGACCACCTCATAGGGTATAGATGTGTGTGTGTATCAAATAATGATATAAATCCGGGAATTCACTTCACTGTGTAAAAACTTGGCTATACAGGCCAATTATATTGCTATAAACCGAAGTGTGAACTGCCCATGATGCAAGCAGCTCCTAACTTGCACTTTGCAGAGCAGTCAGTTCCTAACTTCCCACCCCAGCCGTAAAAGACAGTCTGTGGTCTAAACTACAGGGACGAAGCATCCACATATTTGCACTGGTTGTTTTGTATCTAGCATTACGTGGAATTAATTAAGGCTGCATTGAAAACCTAACAATCAGTATCTGTGCAGATAGCTGAATAAATATACACTGTACCCACAAGTGCAAGCCTGTGTTTTCCCTTTGGAAGTGAATGTGCTCAGGTGAGTGGGTTTAAGAAAAATCTTGACATTTACATTCTACATCCACAYGCTGAATAAAGAAAGAAGGCTTAAGAAAAAGGTTGAAAAGCCTGAAGAGGGGGAAGCCACGTTAAAGCTGCTTGCAAAGGTGCCTAAAATGGGGAGTAACTCCAGTATCACGTAAGTTCAACGAGGAGCTGGCAGCATCTGCTCACACGTATGCCAGTTTTTCATGGGCCAAAGGAAAAGTTTCCTCGAGTTGTCAAGCCTGCTCCAGCGTTCAGATAGTATTGAAGAAGCAATTTGGGCTGGTACTGGCAGGGCTGGTTTGCTTTCAGAGGCATTGGAAGTCTTATATTCAGTTCCAAGTTACAGTGACATTTGCTGGGACTCATGAGGCGCTTACTCCTATACTTCACTTACAGTGTATTTCTTTTCCAGGGGCAAATGTCTCAGGATCTTGTCGTTTGCTTTTTTTTGGAGAGAAACAGCCCTAGCATATAGAATAATCTCGATGAAATGAAGGATGAAAGCAGATGAGGGAAGGGTTAGAGGAAGAGCAGCTAGGGAAATATCAAACCTAGGTAATAATAAAACAAAGTGTCCAGATGATTTACAATCACTTCATTTCTTTCTGCTCCTCACCGTTGCCTTTTACCAACAGTTAAATATCAAAAGCAGCGATGGGCCAAAACCTGTGATCTAAACGGCTCCCTCCTTGCTCCCCTACTAAACYTGAGGGAAGTTCAGCTCCAAGCTTGTTCCTATTTGATGCTAAATCAAACATCTCGGCATTCACCACTGATTGCACTCCCCAGCCAAGCTGCCTGCTGCTCTGCTGTTTCCATGGAGGTTGCGCTCGGGGTTTGGACTAGTTTGGTGCCTGTGCACATTTGCAGCACCTGAGAGGACGTAAGGCTCGTCTTTTGTTTCAGGGGGTCTTTGGCAGCATAGCACCTGCACCCTATGGGGCTCCCTGCAAGGCTGACCCCAGTGCACTGACTGCAGCTCGAGAAGAAGGGCTGTGCCACGGTGGAAAGGACTGGCCTACGGAAACCTGCCCCTGGGGATCGCTTCGGGCACATCACCAGTTTAGGAATGAAATCCTAAACCTGCACCCTTCTCACCAACATTTGCTACCGGCAGAAGATGGGATTGCAAGGTGCCAAAGCGATCCAGGGTGCCTTGTTTACCAGCTTTGGTTATTGGGTGCTGCAGGGACGGCCGTCGTGCCATCCCGGCACCCCTTTGCTGCTCTGCTCAGCTCCCTCCAGAGCTCACTTCCCTCTCGATTTTGTCAGCATAACTGCACATGAAAGGGCTCCCTAACCCAACTGCTGAAGTGACGAGAGCTACAAAAATAAACGTAGTACTGCGAGCGTTGAGCCTGACCCAGATAGCGGTGACAGAATCGGGTTAGGGAGCCCCTCCAACCTGCAGCGATGCCGGCACATCTGAAGCGGGGATAACGCTGAGCGGGGTGGGAAGGGAGAGCCGGAGCACRGGGTGCTCCGGCACCTGCTGCACCTGCAGCACCTGCTGCAGCGAGAGCATCTCTTGTGTCTTAATCGTGCGACCCCTTCCCCACGGCGCAGGCAGGAGCCCCTTCAGCAGCAACAGCAGCAAGGCTCAAAGAGGGAGCAGACAGGAAGAGGGGAGGGTGAGATGCTGGTAGCAGAGCGTAGGTTGTCCTTGCTTTAGGGTCTGGGTGAAAGATCCTTCTCAATTTCTTCACGAAATAAGGAAAAAGGATGTCTATTTTAGCCAAGACTTTCGAGCTATTTGAAGGGGACTCTTCTTTTGTGCAGAGCCCCAAGCTAGAGATGAAGCCTGCTGTCTCCCTGTGCACCTCTGAACTGAGGCTCGTCATTCATGCAACATCAGCACTTGTTATGGCAGCTACTTGAGCCCATGAATGTCCAACCTTCTCGTGTGGCCACAAACCGACTCCTATCACTTGATGGAAAACACTTACAAAGGTAAGAAAGATTAGGACACACTATAAATAAATAAATGAAAAAAGTTTTAGTTTCTTGGAAGCATTCCTCTGCTTCACGTTTTTAACTGAACAGTATCCCTTTTTTCCCACAGAAAAGGGGCAATGGATGCCCCCAAAGCTTCTGCAAACCTCAATTGTTAAAAGTCTGGGTGAAAAACAGGAGGACTGGGAGRGCAAAACAACCAAGCACCTGCCAAGGTAAAACTACATATCCTTGTAGCTAGAGGGAACACATGAGATCTGTCCTGGAAGATCAGACTTAGGAAGAGACAATATCTAAGCAAAGGCAAASAGCATTGCTTGGTTATTCAAGACTACCTGGGAGCTTCCTGAGAGGACGGCCCTGATGTGAGGGGTGTCGTGACACTGCCCCAGCCAAGGGTAGACTTCATGGGCCACTCAGTGACCAGGGAAAAGTCTCCTTCAGCCAAGGAAGAGAATTAAGAGATTACATTAATTGGAAGATATTGGTATTTTTTTAAACAAGCTATCTTAGCTTAACAAGCTAAGTGTTTTGGACCTCACCTACTGTTGACCATAGTCCTGTTCCTCATAAATGCAACCTATGTGCATACAGATGGGCACGGAAAGCTCTCCAGTAATGGCCTGGCCTGCGGGGTTTGGTTTTGCACTAGACCCTGGCAGGCCGGGCTTCTGAGCTACATCCTAACGGGACCACTGTCCGTGGCTGAATAACTAAGAGCCCCTCTGACTCTCAGCAGCCCTCCCTCCRGTCTTCACAATCATGTTCAGGTAACGAGGGCAAGTGTGATCAGAAATACTAATGAATTTCATATTTAGCTGGAAAATTGTAATCTGAGWGTAAGTTTAAGTGAGGGGTTTTTATTTTTTTTCTGTGTGCTTTGTGAAAGGACTTTGTGCTTTGTGAAGTGCAAGGCAGAGGGAGTAATTTTCATTTCCAATAATATTTTATTGATTTACTTCARCTAATGCAGCTCAATAACTCACCCCGTAAGGAGATGAAACTTCGGCTCCTTATAAATAGGTATTAACCTCAAGCAAATTACTGAGGAGTCTTAATTAAGCAATGAGAAGGCACAGCCCACGCAGTCGGGCTGGTTAAGGGCACCCCTTGGACATGTGCTGAGGCGCTTCTCATCCACCCCTGCTATGAACCTAAGCAGCAGAGCAGTGACCCCAAGCCCTCCCTCAGAGTGCTGGTGCTTCTGCCATAGCCCTGCAACTCCCAATTGCAAATTCCAAAGAATATGATTCCAAAAGAGGGAGCCGCACAACCACGTCGCTGTCTGTGTCTACGCACCCAAGCAGCGCATGGCAGCAAGAGCAGCGGGCGCGCGGGAGAGGCTGCAGGACACTCACCAAGCACAGGGAGGCCTTGGCAAATCCCCGGGACGTAGCGCGGTCTCCGGTGGAAGCTGGGAGCAATCCCACGGATTCCAGAGGGCACCCTTCCGACTGCTGTTTACRGCACGGAAAACGAGGAGAGGCTCCGTGGAGGTCAGCAGAGCTAAAGGAGTGTGAAATGRATGCGAGGGAGGGAAGAGGGGGGAACTGCCTCCGCGTCTCCCTCTCCCTGCACTCCAGCATCCGAGTCGGCTTCCCAGCTTATCAAAGCACCAGCCCTTTATATTTCCCGCTAGAGAAGGCAACTATTAGCATACAGCTGCACCTCTGCAGAGAGCGAAACAGAAAGAATGAGAGTATGGGTCCGGAGGGGCCTCCTTTTTTCCTTTTTTTTTCTTTTTTCTCCTTTTCTCCCCCCTTTTTTACACCAGGCAGTATAAAACGCACACAAGAGGGAGACACTACAAAGCAGGCTCCCTTCTACAGCAATTCACCGCCGCTCCATTGTAGCCAGAGGAGCTCTGTGCGTTTACACTAATTTACATTAGCCGGTTAATTTACACCAGCCTCCTGCCCCCTCATTGCCCCCCTCCTGCACCAGGGGAGGCTGAAAGCCAGCACGGAGGAGAAAACAACGTATAAGGCCGTGGAAATTCAAGTGGAGGAGAACCTTGTGGCATGGGAAGGCATCAATATTTAACAAGGCAAAGACTATGTGCCAGGGAGGCAAAGGGAGACAGGGGACGTTGCCAAGAAATTGAAGTTTCCCAAGAAAAAGGCATCGCRGCTGGAAGGTCTTGCAGTAGCAGCACCACTTTCCAGCCTGTTCCGAGAGGGGGAAAAGGCACCTTTAAGGAGTGAGTAAATGAGGGAGGTGGAGCAGATGGGTTTGTAAACAGGGGAGCCCCATGGGCGCAGGCTCCCCGTTCCCTCCCCTCTCAGGCTGCCCATGCACTGCAGGCTCTGCCTGCATCTGCTCCCCTGCGCGCCCCACTCTTCCTCACTGGGGCTTTGGGGGCTCTCTCAGCATCAAGGATGGAGGCGGGGGAAGCAAAGAGCAACGGGCCACTGATTATCCACACCAGGGACCTCGGCTCCATGCACAATTGTCCTTGCTGACTGCGGGACTGACGGTGGCTATCAAATCACTCTGACTTCATTGTCATCCTCCTTTTTTACATATATTTTTAGTTTATTTTTCTCTTTCTCTGTTCTGGGACTATGCACTTTGCAGCTCAGCTAGCCTCCACATACTAACACACACATACAAACCCTTTGATCTCCTGGCAATCCAGCTAGGTCCATCCCAGGAAAGCTCTCTAGGGTATATATAAGTAGAAGCAGCCAAAGAGCTTTGGCTAGTGCACCTTTCACTCTAGGCCCCTGAAGTAAATGAACTTGGCCAAAAAGGTGAAAAAAAATGCTTGTTTTCACRGTTGATGTCAGTGTAAATGCAGTTGCCATAAAAATATAGCTGGAAATGTCACCCCCTGGCTGATGGTGAAATACCAGCCCAAGTTTCTAGCATAAATCTTGCATAAGAAAGTACCGAGGTTTAATTTCTAGGGCAAAGGCAGACCCAGCAGGCAAGAACTTAAAAGAAGAGCACAAAGAAAGGCACCTTGGGAGAAAACAATTCTATTATTAAACAGCTTTCACTCATGTACATTAACAGATAGCGCTGTATTCCATTAACAGCCACTCACAGAACAGCAAGAATTTTGATGTGTGTTTAAGGCCTCTGGATAAAGCTGCCAATTGTTGAATGGAAAAAGCTCCAATGAAAATATTTAGCTTTGGCAGAGACAAGGCCACCTACGAGTCTTTCCACTTCCCTTCATTCTCCTTGTTCTCCCTCTCCCAACCCCCTTGCAGCCATTCATTTGCGGGCAGCAGCTGTGATTGTCTGGAGATAGGCAGGGAAGAATAAGAAGACCCTCCTGTACCTTCTGCCAATGCTGTTAGTTCAGGAATATTAGAGGATTATTTTTTAAGATGTTCCCCCTGTTGTATTCAAGGCTGGAAYTGGGGGAAAAAAAAGAAAAGGAACCTAAGAGGATTTTCATGTTTGTTATTCATTTTGTTGTTGCCACAGCATGAGGGATTTGTGTGCGTTTAAGATATCAACTTAGCTACGTTCCCTTCACTTCATTAGTTTTGTTTGCCAGCTGATGGCATGCCAAGGTGAAGCAACTGAATCAGAGAAGATTTAAAGTAAATATCATTTAGAATATAGGACAAACAATACAATAGCAGCGAGGTGGCTAGAGAAGGGGSAGAGGAGGAGAGCAAAGCGAGTATCATGCACCGTCTCCGCAGAGGATGCCTCTTCAAAGGACAAATGACTGGAGAAACCAGCTGCCCSGACAAAAATCACCTCAAACGTTGCCAGAGACGTGTGTTGTCACCAGCCCCTTCTCTCAGAGCACTGCTGCTCTCGGCTGCRTCTTTTGTTGTGTTGTAAAGGGATTGCAATCATTAGTTATTCTTACAAGGATAACTATAAATAATCTACTGCTCTGCACACTAGATTATCTGGTCTCATTTGCACAGTTTCATTACCGGTTTCATTACTGCCTTATCAGGGCCTGCCGGACAGACTTGTGTCACACTCTGCTATGGAGCCACTCAAAGGCACGCTGGAGATTTTGCCTTGTGCCTCAGCGTAAATGCTGGAAACTTGGGCTGTAAGCACTGACCATAAACTCCCTGCCCTATCTCCATTTTATTTTATTTTATTTTATTTTACTTTATTTTACTTTATTTTATTTTATTTTATTTTATTTTATTTTATTTTATTTTATTTTATTTTATTTTATTTTATTTTATTTTATTTTATTTTATCTTATTTTATTTCATCTTATTTTATTTCATCTTATTTTATTTCATCTTATTTTATTTCATCTTATTTTATTTCATCTTATTTTATTTTATTTTTTTGATAGCCCTATTGAGGTTGATCCCTATTGATCCCTATTGGTAGCCCTATTGAGGTAGATCCCTTGTTATTCACATGGCAGGCAGACATCACTGCCTTCACTACTGTGTAGCCAGAAAAGCAAAATCCATTATTGCCCCCCTATCCAAGATTTCTTTGGTCCAGCAGCTTGTCTCTGACAGTCGTCAGCAGCAACTGTTTTAGAGAAAGGTGTGAGACATCCCTGTGRCCACCACAAAATCACTCGTATCTTGCACAGATGAATTCTAGCTGCACCTCTCGCTACCTGCACTTAAGGCACTTGCAGCTGTGCTAAACACCGGAACAACGTTTTGGTTATGGGAACACAACAGCGCTCAGCCAAAGGCTACGTTACCAGGGAAAGTTTGGGTTTCAAGACGGCTTGCTCAGCACTCTCCAAGCCCCACTGYCTTCTCGGGAGCTGCTATCCCTAAATAACAGATATGGCCTTGAAAAGACCTTGGGAAATGGGGAGCCCTGAGTGCTGTCACGCRGCTGGCAAGGAAAGCACAGAGGACCGGAGCAGGCGGGAGCCACCCCGGCCCCTCTGTTCCTCAARGCACCCGGGTTTGCAGCCCTAAGGATGATCCTTGCGCTGTTGCTGAGTCTCTTTGGTCTCCTCTTTACAAGGATGGTGTGTACACCTCCCAWGGAGTTTTACTTTTTTTGACCTCTGTTGTCTACAGGACCCCACTTAAAGAGAGCTGAAAATAAAATTTCTCTATTGATTCCATTTCTTCTTCCATTTGGCAAACATCGATTTTCTTTTCCTTGTGTTTTTTTAATGGAGCTTGAAATTAACATGCATCTGTTGGTTCAGATCCCTGTTTGAATTAGTGCAGTTTTAGTAATAAAGTTAGGTAGCAGTTACCTTGGAAACAGAGCTCTGTTTTTGCAAACATTTTGACAAGCACACACAAACAGAAGCCAGCGAAACCAAGTTTCTTGCTAACAGACCAGTGGACGTGGATACCCGCGCGTACCTGCAGTGTGGAACACACTGCCTGTCTGACGGCAGCCGTTTTAATAGAGCGCTAACTTGGGGGCTGCCATAAACAGGCAGGTTTKAGCAGGGGTCCCTCTACACAGAAGCAGGAGGCCTCGGCTGCTGCACAACCGCAAGGCAGAGCCTTGAYACGACACAGCTTAAATACCTGTTAAAAACCTTAGAGGAGGTGGCACGGCAGTTTTAGGCTCTAGTACACCCACCTGGTGTAACACGGCAAGACTCCTCACCCCGTTCCCAAACCAACACCCCCGAAGAGGAAGAGTTTAACCTAAACAGTTTGAAATTAGGGAATTGCTTCAGCACCTCTCGGAGAGGTTTCATTYGTGCAGGCTCCGCTGCCTTGGAGCACGAGGCTGAAGGTGTCCCGGCCACGCTGGCTCAGATTGCACTGAGTTAACACAATAAAACGCCGAGGGAGATGACGAGCAGTTCTGCTGAGGTTTGTTCTTTTTAAGATTTTTTTTCTGGCTCCCAAGATCACCTTCAAAAACGAGACTCGGAGCTTTGCAAAGCACTAACCATCCAGTTGCTAAWTCAGTTCCAGGCCCCCTTCACGGACAGGCAGCAAAACGACGAGGAAATGATGCTCACGCTGCCCGTAACCCTAGCGTTAATGCACACCGCATAACAGATGCCTGGCCACTGCCTCTGAAAAGCAGTTCATGAAGCGAAGTAGAAATGATATGTGTGCAGGACATAATTGCAGCAGCAATGTAATAACAGTCCATGTTAGATTATTAGGGTCTATTCTGGCCTTGACATGCCTACATAACTCCCATTAATGTTAATTGAGGTTATGCACGTGAGTCAGCGGCTGAACAAATCACTAAATTAATTACATGTAAAATACCTGATTCGTTGTTCTAAACCCATGGACAGATTTTGCAAAGTCCAGGAAAGAACCACCACAGGGTGGAGGAGAAGAGGTGAACACATGGAGTTAAACACCCCATTAAGCAAAATTAGCTTTTGACCAACCTGCAGGGGACAGAGGGAATAACAATTTCCAGACAAGGTTTTCCGCGCAGGCCTCAGAAGCCACGGGGCCTCTGCTTGGTGGAGCTCAGGGAGGATCCCGTTTTCCCCCCCGCAGGGCGTCTATCAGCCCCGTTTACAGCTGAGGGGTTAAGCTCGGGCTCTGCATTACACTTGGGCTCTGTGTTACGCTTGGGCTCTGCGCTAAGCTCGGGCTCGGCCTTAGGCTCGGCTCTGCGTTACGCTCCGTCTCCGCAGGCGCTGGCGGCCCCCACTGCGAGCGCAGCCTCAAGAGCAGCAGCCAGCGGGACGAGGTGTGCGGCTTTTCCCCTCTGCCTGGCACTCTCAGCCCCCRCTTTCTGTCCACACTCTGAYCAGGCTGGTGCGATGACAGGGACCRGGGCACTGGAAACATCTTTGCCAATGGTGGGAGAAGTTCGGGTTTGAGGTTCAAGGTGGGTGTTTTGCTGAAGGGTCTCATTCTGCAAGCGCTGGTCCTGGAGCTCAGGGGCGACAGGGTCTGCACGGGGAACTGAATCCACCTCCTCTCGCTCTTGGTCTGATTTTTGGTTTAAATTTCGGGGCCTTTTGAGCTTTCCAGATGCCCAGGTGCTAAATCAGGGTGCAAAGAACATGGTTAAAAGGGCTCCCCGCAGGAAGGAGTGGGGTGGAAAATGCCCTGCATCGCCCGCACCTCTTGCCTCATGCTGATGCTATAGTTAGAGCAGAGCTGTGCTCGTCAGCCTTTTCCACACCAGGAAGTCCCTGGAATTCCCTCCTCTGCTAGGCAGAAGCGGGAAGGGATTCCCCCACCCGCTCCGCAACCCGAGAAGGCCCCGGTGCTCATAAAACCCGGGCACCTGTTTGTGATCCCCCTGGGAAGGAGGACAACTGCCCCGCAGCCGGACTTCCCAAAATAGCACGGCAGCCTCCCAGGAGCAGCAGGCTCCCTGCCTATGGACGACCCGGGATGCGGGCGCCTTTAACCCCTTATGTTGCGTGGGGTAAATGGAGCAAATGGCCTCTCGGGTTGCACCCGCAGCCCTCTGCAAGGGYGGCTTCGGTTACAGGGATCTCCGCTGGCCTCGCAGACCATTCGGGAGGTGCCTCCTCACCTGTGTCCGGTGGCTCTGCAGATGCGGCTCCCAGTCTCATTATCTGTGGCAATAATTTGTTGTAATTCCTTAATAGGTATCMTTTTCATTATAATATTCATTTATCTGTAGCAAGATAAGCACTTAGGAGTTTCTTGCCATTACTGTGGGGTATAAACAGGGTTCAGCTTGAGGCTTAAGCAAAGTGGTCAACCACTTAATCTGACAAAGAAAAGAGAGAGGCTTCAAATTAGAGGGATGCTCCAGATCTCACCACAGCCTCCACAGCTTCATCCCTGGCTGGTTCTGGAGCGATGACAGAGTTATTCCCACCAGCCCTGTCCTTCCTGAGGAATCACCATCGGTCATGGTTGTGGCGCCTTGGTGTCTGGTTTACTTCTACCTTGCACAGACCAGGGACAGCAGCAGAGGCTGTGGGATAGCAGCAGCCCGTACTGACCTGTGCATTTGCCAGAGAAACAAAATAGCTTGTCCATCCATTGGTTTTATCCAGCTCAGCCTACATAGGTCTCTGAAAAGCATTCAAGGTTATGAAATCTCTTGTTTAAGAAGCAAAGATGCATCTTGTAGACACAGGACTTGCTTTCCACATATATCTGAGTTCTTAAGCATTTATCTTAGGTGCTCAGTTGCTTCCCACTTCCATTGGAGAAAATGCAATTAAAAAATAAAGGAAAACGAGCATGTTAAAAYACTCGCTGGCCAATTTTCAATGTTTTATAAAATACAGCAACCTTAGAGTCCTCACTTTGCAGAGGAGAGGACAGGTACTCAGACAGAAGCTGTGGGCTGTTGGGTTACATCACATAGCAGCACGTCCACTGAAACRTGCTCCTGCCCCATTGCACCGTGTGGGTTTCATCTCTGAAGGAGTGCACAGATCCTATCCCTACAACAGGTTCAGTTCAGAGATATGGGCAGCCTGCCTCCCCTCCAGATGGGCTTTGATGTCTTCAGCCCACAACTCCTTCCTAAAGCACTACCCACACATACCCATACATACAGGCCATACACAGTCCAGTAATTAGATATCCTTGTATCAAAAAGCCAGGAGTTGGAAATTTTACTTCRTAATTCCATAAATATTGATCAATTGATTTGAACTTGCTGCTCTTTATGATACATTGTAAATCTCATTTTATTAGAGCCTCTCCCTTGCCACTACAAATTGCACTTGAGTTTAGATGCTTAACTCCAGTTTGTTTTGCTTAATAAAGCTTTGGGCACATCTGGGCTGGGAGGGAAGTTGTAAACAATATTAATAGACGGCAGGTCAAGCAGCGCAAATGCAGCCAGCCCGATCAAAGGGCATTTACAGGATTCAGACTTTCACGGTATCAAACTTTAGGCACTAAAAAAAGAAAGAAAAACCAAAGCGGAACGGGATTGTGCCCCTTTGCGCTACGGCCGCTTACGAAGGCCGCCTCGGAAGCCAGAGGAGACTTCTCACACGGCCCCGCTCCCGCCGCCATC
>PTEX01000081.1:317742-338270 GCA_003342815.1 Eudromia elegans
CACAGGAGGGTCTCACACGGCCCCGCTCCCACCATCACACAGGAGGGTCTCACACGGCCCCGCTCCCGCCATCGCGCAGGAGGGTCTCACACGGCCCCGCTCCCGCCGCCGCGCAGGAGGGTCCAGGCGCAGCCCCTGGCCGGCAGCCCGCACTGGCAGCCCGAGTTTCTCCACGCTTCTCCTCACCGCGTTCTCGGGCTGCCCCGATTCCTGCGGCACACGAGATGCCCACGCAGGGCGGCGGCCATGCCGGGCCAGCCTTGCCTCGTGCCCCTGGCTGCCCTTGTCCCTGGTGCCCTTGTCCCCCCAGGCCCGTGTGTCCCCCCGCCAGCGTGCAGCCGCCATCCCACACGTGGCACCCCGGGGAAGGCGGCGGGAGGAGGAACGGGACACGCGGCTCAACTTAAGCAACCACCCCACGCAGCGGGTGCCATCACAGCTATGTTGGGAGGCAGGGCGAGATGGGAGGAAGTGGGGCAGCAGGGAGCGGGCGGGCAGGGACAAGGAGGGACGGGGGAGCCCGCGCCGCCCCCTCGCCCGGGCCGGGGATGGAGGGAGCGCCCGGGGMGGGGATATTCCTGAGCGCCGGCGCTGGGAGCCCTGCGAGGAAGGGAACGGACGCCACGTCCAGGCCCTTGGAAAACCACACGGCTCCCTCCACCGCCCGGCCCGGCCCTGCCCGCGCCGCCGAGGCGAGCGCGCTGCCCGCGCCGCTGCTGCCCCCTGGCGGCCGCACCGAGGGGCGCAGGCGGCGCCGCGGAGGCTCCGAGGCGCCCCGAGGGCCGCGCAGCTCCGGGGCTCCCGCCTGGCTCCCCGGCGCTCCTCCGCAAGCCCCGTCCGCCAGGAGGCCCGCGGGAGCAAGGCRGGCTCTGCGCGCCGACGTTGTGCGGGCCCCCAGCTATTCCGAGTGCAAATTAAGGCGGAATTTGGTGGCAGGTCAGTACGGAACTCCTGCAAGTTGATCCTGTTGTCTTTGGGCAAGAAATGCCTCCCATGCTATGAGCAACACTAAAAGCTTCTCAGGGATAACTGCAACTCCTTGGTGGAATATGTCAGGAACCCAGTAAACCCCACCACTTTGTTTCCCATCCTAATCTTACCTTCTTCTTCTTGCACCCTTTCTGGTGCTTTTGTGCATGTTAGTAACATCCATTTGGCAGACCACCCCAGACTGCTGTGCATCACCCTACATCACCCTACAKCTTCTCACTCGCATCCTTTCCCTCCGTCTGTGCAGCCAGCCACAAAACGGTCAGTYGCTGGAACAGGCTGCCCAGGGAAGTGGTGGAGTCCCCATCCCTGGCAGCGCTGCAGAGATGTGCAGATGAGACACTTAGGGACATGGTTTGGCAGGCATGGGGGTGATGGGTTTAGGGCTGGACTCAATGATCTTGAAGGTCTTTTCCATAGAATCATGATGATCCTACGAAACCAACCTGGGACTTCCAAGCAGATGCCAAGGTACTTCCATGTCAGGATTTATTTCTCCTCTGGTGTGTGCAGTGTCACAAGGTGATGATGGGACACGGTGGCTGTCACTGCAATGGCCGTGGGTTGTTGCAAGTCAGTGACTTCTGGAGTGCGTCAAAAAGTAGAGCTAGGACTGAAGTTCCTCACAAACCTTCTTYTGGTAACAGGAAATAAGAAGAAAGATTCAAACGCTGCTGCCTATTACTGCTTTATTCACATGTACAGGGGCATAGTCCTACGGGTTTTAGGAAAGTATTCCTACTCGGATACAAAATACTTATTCTTCTGTAGTTGTATTGATTAGCTTTAGGTGTGAATAGCAATGCCATTCTTGCCCTCTCAAGCTCATTCTAGTCAATAACAAAATTAATTTGTATACCAAAAAATCCACAGCTATCCAGAAGGGAAATGAGCACAGTATATAACAGAGGGGAGAGTTTTGGCAAAAGGGAGAATGTAGAAAGTAGCCTGCTTACAAGAATTATTGATAAAAGAATTACATGTTTATAGAATCCAATTCTGGTCTTGAAGCATTTTTATACACTTAGTCACCAGTGATAACTGCAGCCATTTCAATAATTGCTGCATGGTGAAGAAAACTGATTTAAAAATACGATCTCTTACTCATCTGCAAATTATGATATCTTTGTATCAGGTAGCACCCCAGAGTCTGTAGCACAGATTTAGCTTGTGGTTGGTGCCACRTAAACTCATAATGAAGGGCCTGTGTCTTTGAACCATCACCCAAGAACTGGCTTTTAAACTACACAATGAAAGAGATTTGGGATATTCATATATTTGTAGATGTTATTCAAAGATTACGCTGAAGTGCAACCTGAGATAAAAACCTAGGTTTTGCAAGATTTAACATTTTAGAGTTTACACAGGCTTTCARATCCCAAAAGATGCCTTGAAAAGTCTACCATGTTGACATAAATGTACCTAACACACTTAACCCCCAAAATCTAGCCTGAGCATTTGGTGCTGCAGCCAAGGAGTTCTGCTCAAATTCCTTGCAGGGAGAAGGTCTGGGCTCAAGGAGAGTAGTGGAGTCCCATTCACCATCACCTTCGGTCTCTGTCTGTGCTAACCTGAAGCTGGGAGGCCAGAGAGGGAAACACAGGAGGGTTGCAGGGGTGGGATAGTAATGCAAGCACTCCACCTCTCCACTGGATTTCCTGGGAAACATTTGTCTCCCTACTGGGGTTGTTGGAGGGAGGAAGAACTGGAGAGCAGATGGCCCAAAAGGCACAAATGAAAAAATGCATTAGGGCTCTCCAATTCATACTGCAGATAGGTAAAAACATATTTAAAAGTGTTAGGGAAGAAGTATTATTCTCTTCATGTTATGGAACATGGTGAAACACTCTTACACAGGAAATCTGTGGAAGAAGCAGGAACTGATCCTCAGTGTAGCRTCTGAATAACATGGCTTACCCTCCTCTTAATCTTAGTATTAACCAACAGGCAAAACAAATGAAATTACATTTCAGGGCCACGTGATCCCTTCCCACGTACTGCACCTGCAGGGGAGAGAGAATTAATGTTTTGAATAAAGCAGAGTACAACRTAGAAACAAGTAATGTGGGTGCAATTTGTCCCCAAGCAAAGGCATGGGTGCTGTGCAAGCTGCCACATTGAGGTGTCACATGCAGAGACGCAACAGACACTGGGGAATGCACACAAAGAAGGGTCCTGTCTGGTCAGACTGCTGTATCTGCGTGGCACGTCCTTCATTTATCTCCCAAACGCATGAAGTGCAGGCCTCTCAACAGCAAGGTACCACCTATCATGAATGTGACAGCGCCAAATTCTTGGCTTTGYTAAACTGGCACAGTTCCACTGAGTTATATAAACCAGCAGCCAGGTCATGAACTAAAACATGAAGCTGGGCAAATTATTAAATTCTAGGAATGCAGACATTTCAGCCTGCTTCACGTCCTCCTCTTTTGTTATTTTTTTTTTTTTTTTTGGCATTTACACAAAAAACATGCCAGTCTGTATTTAACGATAACCTGATGAAGAAAATGTAAGCTGCTCTGCCTGATATTAAAAGATGTGGTATTTGGTAATACCTGGATGGAATCCAAATGCTAAACTGCTGAACTGTGGTTTGTAACGTAAGCGCGGCTTGAAGGGAAAGCAGCAAAARACAGCTGAAAAATGAAAGTTATCAAAAGGAATAAAAGAACATGTGAGCAGAAAGCAGCAGGAGGAATATACAGCACCTGAGAAGGAACAGAAATGTACCACATGCATTCACAGTGATATCAGTGATTTGAACACAGCCACGTTGTGAAACTCAGCACTAACGTGATGATAAAGTGAAGTGTGAGTGAGCAAAACTGTAGTACGCTGCCAACTGTCTGATGACATGAAATGCGAGTGACCTCTACCTGGAATATGCTAGATGCTAAAATACTAAAATACAAGGGAGCTACTTTTTGAAGTGARGAAAAAAAGGTTGCAATATGTAAAGTTAATACATCTTAGATGAAATTCTCCTGCTATTGAAAGGATCAGGATTTGGTCCAAAAGGACTTAGTTGTTTAAYCTCCAAGAATTTAGTCTTTGAACAGCTATGATTTTATTATATACATATAAGTGTTTAGTAGGTATGGGATATCAACCTTAAGCTTTGACTTTTTTTCTAGATATTGTCATTTTATATCTGACTCTTGGTAACACTATTGCACGTTTTTGCTAATAAAGCAATGGTAAAGTCCAAAGAATATCACATCAGCCTTTGTAATCAGAGACCCACAGAAAATGAGGTTGGAAGGGACCTTGCAAGGTCACCTAGTCCAGCCCTTTGCCCTCAGGCAGGATCAGTTACACCCAGTCATTCCTGACAGATGTTTGTCTATCCTGTTTTGAAAAACTTCTAGAAATKAAGATCCCACAACCCAGGCAACCTGTTTCAGTGCTTCACCAGCATCAGGCTGGAAAGCCTGTTTTAATGTCTTCTTTAAATCTCCTTTGCTCCATCCTTTGCAATGGATTTAAATCCATTAGTTCTTTTTCTATCCCCAGTGGACACAGAACAATTAATTAYTTTCCTCTCTGCAGCAAGTKTTACATATTTGAAGACTGTTATCATATTCATCTTCCCTCCWCTGCATCTCTTTTCTTTAGGTGTGTAATCCTACTTCCTTCAGTCTATCCTGCAAGGTGGTCTTGTTTTAGAGACTTCTGGTTGATACTGGCTGCTGGACTGTCCAATTGGTCTCTTTTTGAGGTATGGTCTACAAAAGGAGGCAGGCTACTCCAGCTAAGGTCTGGAGGAAAGAACACAATAGTGTAGAATTACTTCATGTTTCTTTGCCATGACACATCTATTCACAGAGTCCAAATTACATCAGCTTTCATCGCAGAGTGACCTGTGTTGTTTTTAATTCATGGCCATCACAATCCTGTCCGACAGAATGGCTGCTGAGTCAGTCACTCTCATCATTTGTATACATTTTGACTCTAGGAATTCAGTGACAAGATCCTGGAGAGTTCAAAAAACTTTCTTGAACTTTATCAAGGCTAGAAAGGAGCTAATGTATCTATCGGTGTCATTTCACTAAACACAATGAARTAACATTAAAAAAGAACTTAGCTGAGGCTGCCCATACAGAATAGAGGAACTGCGTAATGGTTCTTGGTGTTAACACCATGTTTAGCATATTCAGCCTGCAAAAACCTGAAATGCAATGGATTCTTTTAGAGAAGTTGGGAAAGTTTAAAATGTGGAAAATTAACCACTCAGAATTACTCCAATACAATGCAAAGTCTCCAACCTGCTCACAGCCTGGTGGGCATGATGCCCAGTGAACAGAGAGCTCTTTCAAGCCCGAATTGTACACGAAATGGGATGAAATGGGAACTGTATTTTATCAGACCCACCTTGGTTGCAAGTTGAAGTTCACTCTCTCTCCATGTCTATAATACATAGAATAATACTTATCTCAGCCTTGAAACACACAAGAAAGCAGTTGCTCATCCTCTTCCTGTTCTATTGACAGATCTTTTGCTTTGCAGTCATAGTAATTTGTGTGTACAGTAGAGATCAAGGTTCATCACAGTAATAAGCCCCCCTGCCCCTCTCCAAAAAGGGGCACTATGGTAAGAAAAATGTCCATTCATTYGGGACTCAAGTCCCAAAGTGGTATTTCACCTGACCTAAAACTACAAGTTATCCACTCCCTGGTTATAAGCACATTAGGCAGAATAATGAAATTAAAACATCGCTCTGAATTTGATCTTGCTCCGATTTTGATTTTTACCAAATATTTAAAGCAATTTGGCAGGATTAAACATTAATAGTGGGATATTTGTTCTATTGAGCTCCTTAATATTCTAATTCCCATAAAACTTCCCCTAATTCCCATAGGTGCTTCTGAAAAACCTTGTTTTGAATGTTTTTGTCCCCTGGATGGACAGCTTAAAACATCACTGGCTTTCACAAACATGGTCTGCCTGCTATAATTTATGAAAATCATAAAATTGATTTAAGCTCTGTTCAGTGCTCCATAAATTTTATGTAGTCCTTAAATTACAAAACTGTCACTGCTGCCGCAGTGCTGATCAGAACGATGCTTCATCTCTTCTCTAGAGATAGCTGGTACTTTGGAGGAGAAAAGGAAAGACTTAGGTGGCTTGATTGCTCTTTCAATTCAACAGGGCAGAGTAAAACAGCCCAGATGCTACGGCTGCAGTCCACTGGGACTGTGTGGATCATGTTCATATTCCCAAAATAGTTATTCTCACCTTCCCCTGCCTTTCCCTATATTAAGCTAGAAAATAATTTTTGCTGATTTCACCAGGATACTCTCTAGCACATACCATCAGATTTTAAGGACATCTATGAAATCCTTGAGATGCTCCTTTCCCTTTTAGTTTATAATCAGCATGTTCCTTTTCTCATACACAGGAAAACAATATTGTCTAATTGCACAGTGGCATAGAAAAGCTTTGGAAACCTCATTACATCCTTGTTGGGTACCATCCCTTTGAGACCAAAGCTTTTCCAGACCAATGTAGACTTTTTGATTTTACTAAACTTAGACTTGCTAGAGTATTTTATCTCTATGTTCTTTGGCAAAGATTAAAAATAGTATTTTTGGTACTGAATCTAAGACAAGGTGAAATTAAAATCCTAAAGAAACTACATCTGAATCAGCTACATCTCCCTTACTATTAAATTTAGCCAACTGATATATTAATCAAGGCTTTGCATTAATCAAGGCTTTGKTTTGTGCTAGCTAAATCAATTGAAGAGCACTGTTTTTCTACTGAAGTCTCCTCTGGAGTAGCCCAGTTTTCAAAGGCAAGTGCTCAGCACTTTATTAAAAATCACTGTTTTCAGCATTTTATCCTAGGCATCCAAAGTCAGCAACTGCTATAGCCTTTTTCTTAGTACTGTCATTTTCTAGCTCTTTCGACTCTCTTGACAACGATTCCTAGTCTGTCATTCAGACGGTTGTCATTTTTAAGGGATGCCTTTTCAGCCTCACTATACTCACTTTTCTCCCACGTAACCCTGTGAGCTTCCTTCTTGTTCATACGCTATGTTTTTGCTCAGAGGTATACAAACCATCTGTGCCTCTAATACAATGTTCTTAAATAGCCTCCAGGCAGATCTCTATGGTTTTTAAGTATTTCTCTTTGCCCTTCAGCCTGCTGTTAACCATTTTCCTTACAGTTTTGTAATCTGCCCTTTTAAAGTTCGTTGTTACTATGTTGTCCCTAAGGGAACAACTCTTTTATGATAACAGAACTAAAAGTGAGCAGTGATCACTGCTACCCCTTGGAGGCTTGACAAAAACTTCCTCTAATAACTTCTGCCTATTARAAGGTAGCTCCCTTTTACCCATGGCCTCACCTATTAGCTGGMGATCCCTGTATCGAGGACTGCCATGAAAGACAAGGGAAAGGAATCCTTTGCCATATGGACCAGAATGGCACCAAAGACACTTTCCTGTACATCTCTTTACAAAGGAAAAAGCTGCCTTTGCCAGCTCCTGCTTTATGTCCTGCAAAAAAGCAAGAAGAGGTCATGACGGGAGAAGCGTAATAAAATTCARTTTTATGTAATTTTACGTACTGGTCCCATTCATTTTCCTTAGGAAAAAATTACTTTCCAGGGGCTGGCTCAAAGATTTTATTACTTCTCAAAATCTTGAGGAGTTCTACAGGCAGTTACTGCCATTTATACAAAACTTGTTAGTGTTTTTCTCATACCCTTCTACTTGCTGCATCTGTAGCAAACTCAAGGAAGTCCAGCATAAGGGGATTTCTACAATACAAAAAYCTTATTTGTTTTTCAGATTAACTCCTCACCTCAGGAAATGGGCATAAGGGGCCAATACTGACRAGGCCACTGATACACCAGCAAATGCATGGAGGATTGGTTGATGCCAGCTTGCCAAGGGAAAGGGCTATCAGTTAGTGACTGGCTTCAACGGACAAACACTTGCTGAGCCAGCACATTGCACCTCTTTAATGACTCATGCTCAGGCAAGCCTCATGTCCTTGAGAGTGCAAGTGACTCCACGCAGCCGAGTACAGTGTTACTTAGTTAAGGCACTACAGCACAAGGSCAAAAATCATCCAAAATAATGACATTGCTGCTTCCTGCTTCATTATAAGTCTGCAGTTGCCTAACAGGACTGTACACTGCAGCAGAGTAAAAAAAATACATTAAGCCCAATGATGAAACTTCAAAAATGTGCATCATATAATTAAAACGGCTAAATACAGGCTTTTCAGGCACAGTTTGTCTACAAAACAAAGTCTCCGAKTCTCCAAATGGCATTTCCTAGGAAAGAGATGGACAACAAAAACAACAAAAAACCCTCTCAGAATAAAATTCTCACTCATCTGTTCCTGTTTAGGTCAATGAAATGAACATCTGCTGAACCTACAAATTTGTTTTTATGCGATGAAAAAATAACATTATTGAAGGAGAACTCCTGGGCCACTTAAATTTTCTTGCTTACTCCATCCCACMTCTTTACAATTTCTCTCAATAATGTAGCATTTTTTGTTGCCTATCACTTTGAAAAAGATGCTAATTCTTCTGAAGACAGACTGATTTGATTCCTTGATGATGGGCACCAGGCCTGCCCTGAAATAAGCTGCTTGGATATCACCAGGAAGGATGAGTTGCTCTCTGATTCTTGCAATGTAACAAAAACCTCCATTACAAACAACCACAGCCAAAATACTACAAGGGTTCACTGCTGTTCCAGCTTACTACTAAGCCATGAGTARTAAGAATTAGCACCACTATCAATAAATGTTTTAAAGACCTAAGGACCTGGGGAATTTCAAAACTTTTACTATTAATTCTGTACAAAATGATCATATTGGGTAACAAGCCACATCTGACTAACGAAATTTACACTGTGCGTGCTAAAAAGGTTACTGATTAAGCTACTTCCACCTTGCTCCTCCTCCACTGCACTTCTCTCGCATTTAGCCAAGCAAGCTCCACAAGGGAAAAAAAAAAGGCAGAACATATTTCCCAATACAGAAGAGAAAAGACAAAAACAAAAATAAATAGTCAGGAAATTTGTCGATTCCAATGCCATGCTCCACACACTCAACTTTGGCCTCCCTTTTATTAGAAAGTTCTCGTGCTTATTATTTTTCCAMGTCCCACTGCTCAAGACAGGTGATTGCTTAAGACAGTTTCACATTTCTTTCCTAAATGAACAAGTAATTGTTCCCTTTAGTCACAGGTTCCACAGGGAGTTGACGGCATGTATAATTTTCCTGGTGTGTCACATTAAGAACATTGAAATTTCACATGGCTACCTGACTAAAATGCTTTTGTGCATCATTCACACCTCTTAATAAAATATATCCAATTAATTATTGTTAAGTGAACCAGGAGTGAAATACAATGAATACAAAGGTCTCCTGGTCAGAGTACTACAAATCACAGACAGAAAAAAGGAAAGAAACTGCATTTCTGTATTCACCTTTCTTCTCCCTTCTGTGTTGCCTGAACAACATGCCTTCCATTATAKTATTTCCAAACAAATTCAATTAATGTATTTGGCAGATATCTGGAATGAATGAAGTCACAGGGCACGGAGGATCATTAAGCAAGAGTATTGCAACCAGTATTCCGAGATAACCCTCTTTTTACTGACCTTCACAAGTCTTTCACTAAAAAGAGTAAATTTTGTTTAAATGCAATTACTGACTAGGTTCAAATAGGACACCAATCTCATTTTGAGCATGCCAAATAAGCTGGATATTTGGMGGGCCTCTCAAATTGTAAGGTAAATCTAAATTCCTTCTGATCCTTGGTAAGCATTTACCTCTTGATAACCATGTCTCTGCAACTGCCTTGCAGCTAAAGTGAAGAGCTTTCAGTCTGTGCAAGAAAATGTAGGCAAGGGGATTTTTGCGCTGACAAACAGAATCATAAA
Organism: Eudromia elegans; assembly: GCA_003342815.1. Classification (NCBI taxonomy): domain Eukaryota; kingdom Metazoa; phylum Chordata; class Aves; order Tinamiformes; family Tinamidae; genus Eudromia; species Eudromia elegans. The sequence goes on from PTEX01000081.1 coordinate 327,642, forward strand.
AGTTTAGGCAAGTATTCATAACTCACTCTTTAAAATGAACCTCAGCAAGTCAGAATATTTACTTCATTCTAGAAATACCACAAGATATTCCTTCAATGTACYGTAACTCTACAGGATTTCCTATGAGTATACTTAATTTTTAGAAAAGGTTTTCAAAMAAGGCTTTATCATAGAAAATTAACATAAAGATTAATCCATAGAAATCTTTGATTCAGTGTTTCTTTTTCTTGCATATGCTTTGCTTTCTATTCAAGTTATCACTCTACATCTCTAGCAACTCTAGCATCAGACCCRTGCCACCTCAAAATGTGCATATCCCCTTATAGGTCTGCTTTTAATTTCCTGAAACCACAATATATCTATTTATTTTCAAAACTAGAGAAACACGCACTCATAAAATTAGTATGAAATAGTATACAAACTTATATGATCTTATGCTGCAGGAAGTTACTATGTAGACAGGTAGCAATCATAAGAGGTTTACAAGCTTTGGAGTCATGTGAGAACAGATTACTCCAAAAATCCCATTTTATGCCCGGAAATTTTAATTTAAATATATTTGGACTATATATAGAAAACATAATTTATTGTTTAATACCATGTTCACAAATTAAAAACAGCTGTTATATACAGCAACTTCAGATTTGCTCCKCAACGAAGCTTTACAGCCTGAATAATTTTGAATAACAGCAGCAGAACTGATTTCATAGCCTCACATCCTGTAATTCCACATTAGTCTGAGGTCTGGCTTACATACAATTGCAGAACACACAGTACTTCCAGAACACTTCAAAGTCACTAGACTTATTTCCACCACCTTGTTCTCTCAAAACTCATCAGTTTGCAATGTTATTTTTAACTTTACTGTGTGCTGTTAAATAAATCACACAGAAATGGTCTATTTCAATGGTCATGGTCAAACGGTACATGTTCAAATGAAGAATTTTTAAAGTTGTTTCATCACAGCTATAACAGTTCTTGTCTTAGATTTCCTGCTTAGAACTTCCTACTGTATCAAAAACAAACAGTTTTCCATAGCTTATAGACAGCATACAGGTTTTAAAATAAACAGTTCCCAAATAATTATGCATGTATATATACACTTCTGACTTGAAGAAATACTTAAAAACAACACTGAGSCCATTAAGCRTGATAACCAAACTGGACAATCTCCAAAAGTTTAGATATCTTTCTTTTGCAGAAGTCRATACAATCAACTAGAACCAAACTCCTTACTTTGATTTGATTGACTGTACTAGCAAAAATCAATTAAATTTAACATGGTGCTTCTTGGATTGCAATCTGGATATGTACAGGTGAATTTTGTTGCTCCTTTGCAATGGTAAACAACATTGACATACATGTTTAAATTCTCTTTTAAGAATAAAGATGAGATACTGCTTATACAGTTCCATCTGAAAYGGAACAAATGAGTTCAGTTTTGCTCTCACTAGTTTTATGCTAAGTTACTCTAGTTCCATTATAACAAAGAGAAGAAAAAGACAATCCCACTCTGCTTCTAAGAAAACACTCTACCTTACTCTGTTCTCCGAAATCGTATGTAAAATACAAATACATACAACTCTTAATCATCATTTTCTTCATCATCAAATGAGAGAAGACTGCTGTTTTTTACTTGCTTAGCTGCAATTTGAGGTGTGGATGCTTCTTTTTTAGCTTTCTTCTCTTCTTTCATCTTCTTACTTGAACTTACATTGAGGTCTGAACACTTCTCTGATGAGCGTTTGGTGGGCTTCCTGAACATAATTTTTCCATCAGCAGGTTCCGGTTCACCATCTATGAAAATAAGAATTAAATCACAACTCATCTTCACATGGAAGATACACACATGAAACTTCGCTATTATCATTTCTTTATCCCCACAGTCAAAATCGGCCAACTAATTAAATAATAAAGCAACAGTGCACAGGGAAAACTTGTTTTTGACTATAAAATCTACACTAGACTGGTGTCCTTCAGGCAAACACATCTGCCACATGGCAATCAGCACCTGAACACAGCCCTCCTCCCACAGTTGCTATTAGGAAGGAAACTTTAAATTAGGAAAAACTAAAAATAACAGAGCTCTTCCCACACAATCCAGGTTAACCCACTTATCAAAAGACAACTTTATATGATCCTCTAACTCCACTATTTATAAACGCCACAATAGCAAATATAATCATTTCTGAATTATGGTACTTCTTTAATTGACTAAATGTCATATATATAAGACGGTTTTTCATTCATTTTAATAAACAGTGTTCTACAGAGACAATTAAAAAGATCATGTGGCCATAARCCTACTTTTTATTATCATACAGGATGAATGTTTCAGGGTTTCTTCATATCTGCAAAGCCACCAAACTATGCCATGAAAACACACCAAAACCAACTAATTCTGCTCATCTATTGGTACTAGAGAAAAATAACAATTTAAAAACAATTTTTTTCAGGATTATCAGGCAGTAGGAAAAAAAAATCCTGTAACTCCTGGACAAGTAACAGCATCTGGGAAGTGTTTTGGGCAGTATTTTTGGGGGAGGGGGAAAGAGYCTTAATTTTAAAGTCAAGAATCACAAGTAAAAGCTCATGCTGCAGTAGTTCACAATTTTTATAATGTATACATGCTGGATATTACAGAACCATAGTGGTTCCATGAAAGATATTTYTATTAAAGTAGTTTTCCGAATAAATTATTCATCAGAAATTTTGTAACAATATAGCAGTGCTTGACAAGATTACGGTTTTAGTCATAACCAATAAACACTTTTTGCCTTCAGCACAAATTCCTTCTTGAATTACCTAAGCATTATGGCTGAGGACACATCATGGACACAGTGATACACATCATGACATCAACTTCACTAGGGAACTTCACTTATAATTCTCTTTTTTCCCCTCCCCTCTCCACAGACTTTCTTCATTAAACAAAAAAAAAAAATCTAGCCTTAAGTACTTCCTTAAGGAACATCAATTCTGTCAAAGACTTCTGCAGAATGCAGATTTCTGCAGTAGTATACAGGGAAATAATACTATGTAGAAAATAACTTACCAGACATTTTGAACATAACTCAGTATTTATACATTAGAGAAGCATTACAGTTACAATAAATAACCAGCAGTAATAAGCAGTAGTTATTAAAAGTGTGTTTATCAATAGCTCCATTGTGAACTGTATACAAAAAAACTTTAGGTGTTTAGATGCTATACATTGAACRTTAAACTTGTACATATACACGTTTAAGAACAGCTCAGAATAAATTTTCAGAGAGAAAAATAACTACTTCTTAATATATGTCATATCTAGCCAATCAAAATACAGTACTTATCAATTCTCTCAGAAATTATACTAAGCTTTAAAAATATGTACTTTTCCCCCATCACAAACTCCATTTTGATGCTCAGAAGCTTAATGTGAAATAACTGATCTACTGATTGTTGGTCAGCTACAAGAGAATAATTGATTCTTTTGTCTATAAGGAGACCCAGACTTTCTAATTTAAACAACCAAATGATAAGCTGAATCTTGGAGACAAAACCTTACTGTCTATATTTTTCCCTCAGTCAACACACAGATTGCATACAGTACCAGTTGAAGCTGTGGAAACAGGACTACAAAGCAACCAGCTACTGCAGAAGYATGAGAAGTTAGGTCAAAAACTGTCTTTAGATGCTCTTATAAGGAGCGGTCACTACACTTTCTTAGAATGGTAAACAAACAAACAAAAAATACAGACTATAACAATCTAACAAAAGCATATCTGCAAAACAGAGCAGCTAAACAACTACATATTCATACTTTATGAAAAAAATGAAAGCAGAAGTTTCAAATTTTACTCCCTGTGGTCCTGCTATCCATGTGTAAACCACATTAAGCCTTTCACTTCGTCTACGAGAAGTAAAATCTGATAGATTTGCAATATGAATTTAAAATMTTTATAAGTAAAATGCATACACAGAATGAAGCTCAGAAATGTCTCTAAAATGGCAGATGGGTTAGCTCTCAACTCTGGGGCCYCAGCATTATTTGTGTATGATTCTGCAATAAAGGAGAAAACCTGGCCTGGTAAAACACTGTCAAAATTTTATTTCAGTAGAAAACTCAGGCCAGCTTCAGACAGCTAAGATGTGCCTGCAGAACTTGACAAATCAGATAAGGAAACACAGCAGGTCTAGCTCTACTTAAGCAACTTGTGTAAAGAGGGAGAATAGAGAGATTATGCATTTTGAAAGAATTTAACAGCTCAAGAATTTAATGTTGACTTGCTAGGTTTGTCTTTCTCAGTTAGAAAAAAAGTTTATCTCTTAATTTTACTAGGCTGATAGACATCAGCTGCTGTTTGCATTGACAATCATCAAAAATTGATTTTTAATCATTATTAAGCAGGGCAATAAAAAGAGATTCAGGAAGCAATCTCAATGTTGGTAGTTTTTAAACCAGTATAAAATAGAGCCCTGATAAAAGACTATATCAGTACTACAAATTAAGGAAAGGATTTCTGATAAGTGCATTAGAATACACAAGATAAAAGACAGTCAAAATACCAACCAACAAGTCATCATCACAGAAGAGGTAATAAAATGCTCTTATCTATAGCTGCTTATGCCTGGATCACAAACATTTATGCTGGAAGACTGAGAGAGATATATTCAGATATGGAGCTGAAAGATCACAAGTGACATCAGCTTAAGATGCTACAAATTCAGAAGGGTGTTTTTCTCTCCTTTAGTTACAAGATGCTTCTTACAAGCAGAGCAGAAATGAAGAACTCAAAATAAACACTGCTCTTCAGATAAGTTTTGGCGGGGAGGGGAGAGGGGGGGCTGTTTTCTTTCTTTCCTTCCTTCCTAAACAGTGTAAGAATAGCCCCGATTCAGATTCCTACTGTTCACTTAATAAAAGCAACACAAACTCTACATGTGATAAAACAGCATCTTAAGACAAGAACTCTGAGATTCAAGACAGGCAGAAGGGGCTGCAYTCCCTTTGCCTTTCCTCTCTCTTTTCTTCTTCCACCCCTCATCATACAGAATGATACAAGAATAACTTTAAGAGACTTCAAATGAGTAAGGACACCTCCTGACAAATTTGGTCATCTACATGTATCAGAATGTCCCAGAGGCCAGAAGAACAAGAAAAGCAGCAGGAAAAAAGGAAAAAAAAAAAAAAATCCAGGTTATAATGAATTCTGGGACAAAGAATCTTGCAGCAATTACCATCTTTTCTTTTGTGCCATTTTCATTTCTCATAAAACCGTATCTCTGAACTGACAGAAACCATTTATAAAATGCTCTATAAAATTCTTAAGCAGAATGACTGTTGGTAAACAAATGACTTGTTTTTAAAAGCCTGTAAGTCAGTCTACCATAGATAAAAAAAATTCAAAGGAGGAGATTTTTTAATATAAAAAAGGTTAAACCAGCTAAAAAAGTTCTGCACTACTATACTTGCAAAGCCGGTGTAATAGCATTACTAAATTTTGCTCTGCCTCAGGAGGCAGCTAAGCATGGCCAGAACATTAATCAACTATTTTTGCCAAATTAATGGAAGATTGAAGCTCATCTTTTAAAGAAAAGGCAAATCACAGGAACTGCTGGTGCTTTAAACACAAGTTTAGCCAACCGAACAAAACRAAGTGGAAGAAAGTAAATGAGATTTGTAAAACTCTAGAATAATATCCCAAACTAAAGCTTGAAGACAAGGACCTTCAGATGAAGGCAATCATTTCAGATACATAGACAAAGGGAAACAGAACCTCAAAACTGCTTATCTGTGGTGCTTCAGAAAACTAACAGTCAGTTTCTAGTCACAACATACAATGAGAAACACATGATTTATCAAAGCACTTTGGCCCTCCTCTCAACATGGTGGAAAAAATTGGCAGTTCTGAAGTGTGCTTCCCTGGTACTCTTTCAGTCTTCACATAGTTTTGCTGATGAACTGATTCAGTGCTATAAAGTCTAGTATGTGATAAACTCATGTCATTTTTCAGCTCTTGAAGAAAATAAAAGCAGTAGGAAAGGTAATCAAATTACACAACACTGAACCTTCATTACATTTACCATTTTGTGTGATAATTAGTCAAAAAAAGACAGTAAAGCAGGATGTTACTTAAAACTCTCCTAAAAGTAATCATCTGCCTAAATGTCTGCCTTTGACTAGAAATCAAAATTTAAAACTAGAATTGTAACTGCTTTGGCAAAGATGCACACAGACTCAAAGAAGCATTCAGCAAGCTAAGAACATAGCACCTAATTTTCCATTGAAAACCTGACCTCAGCCTGGTTCTGGTTCTCTCCACAGGAGAGGAGCTGCCACGCACCCTGTTCATTCCCAGATATGAGAGAGAGAGCGAGCGAGAGAGCGAGCGAGATTGGTTCCACAATCTCGCTACTCCCTGTTGTGCATCTTTCCCTTTAACTGCAAGTTGTTACTTGAGGGAGGAGTGGGTGACAAGCAGAAGTGCTGAAGTCATACTAGCTCATGTTTACTACATGTATTTATGCTTTAGGAAGGTCTTTTTCCACCACARAAGTTGAGTTTCTCTGTTAAAGTACATTTCAATTTCACACTGTGTTTAACTTGGTGAACCAACTGCCTTTGGACTTTTTTCACAGCATGGATTCCATCTCAATAGGCTCTTCTGGACAAGTGTTTTTTGCTTGTACATTCATCTTTTCTCCTACTGTGCTGCTGCAACAGTTGCCTACATGAGAAATTGCTCAGAATCTTGCMATTTGCTTACAGTAGGTCGAAGTTTCCCTGAAAGACTTAGAAGGTAACACTCCTTTTTAAAAAAGACATGTGACAGCTTTACAAACACCACACATGCATTACACTTCAAAAACCAGAGACTAAGCAGCAAACAGGAAGCTGAACATATTTTCTCAGGGGAGCATGAACTGTATAAACACAGTCCTTGGTCCCTTCATTGGTTCTGTCTAAACTTTTACATAGCTAGCTACAGAAATAAATCATATTATTTATTTCAAAGCTAACTTACRTTATAAAATTCTAAGATTTTTTTCATCAATATGCTTTTCAAAACCACAGTGTATTTGTTCCCTCTACCGTTTTTTGACTTATTTTCCTGCCATTAGGATTTTTACACATACTGCTACACAAGGATACGTTTGCAGCCCAAACCTGAATTTTCTAATCCAAATGGTAAACACAGAAGCAGCTACGGATGTCATTCTGACATCCCTGTGCTAGCCTCTCATTCTGCTCTGAACTCAATTTATAGCCTTTCAAAAGTCACAATGGTTAGCCAAGAAAAAAAAAAAAAAAAAAAATCACAATTTTTATGAATCATCTTCCTATTTTATACTTGTGAGGTTCCAGTTCTAGTTCACTAATTGCATCAAGACATTTTCCTCTAAAGACAGCAGTATCAACCTATTACCTGATATATCCACACACATGCACAGAGCAAAGCTGCGATCATAATGATCTGAGAAGTAGGTATTTGACTTTTTTTCTAATTACATAAATACAAAATAGCACAAAAGATGAACYACTGCCTCATGGACCACAGAAGTGACAAAGTCTGATTTACTATGGTTTGTTTACTACAGTCAAAGTTTCAAAATACCAACACTGAAAAATCCAGCTCTCTCTTTTCATGCTACAGTCTCTCTAGATACACTCTTGAAAACCATCTTCCACTACTGCTAAGTCTTCCCATGCCCTTACAACCACTAGCTGTGGAAGTCACAGCACACCCTGAGGCTGGTTCTGAGCTATTAATACATGGGCCAYTAATACCTGACCATGTTAGTGGGCTAGCACAACCAGCCATTCTCTCCTTAGAAACACTAAATTCAGTTTACTCCTTCTACTCAGACATTCTTTTTTACCAGCTCATACAGTTGTCTTTAAGACTCCTTACCTCTATCACATTTCACTGAGCTGATTAATGGATTCAAAAGCTATCACAGGTGATGACAACAACATTGTTTATCAAGACGACACMTCACACAAAAACAGTTTATCACTATATGGAGGCAGGATGCACAGTCAAGAAGCACRTAACTACTACAACATTATAAAAATTTGGAGATTCTGGACATACACTCAAATAGTTCAGATTAGGAATCACAAGCACCAATAGGTACCTTAAGGGAGGGAGTTAGGARGATGGGGTCAGACTCTTCAATGGTGGTAACCGATAGGACTAAACAGCCACAAACTGAAGCATCAAAAGTTCCACAGGAACTTGAGGAAAAATTTAACAGTGAGGGTGACAGAGCACTGGAACAGGTTGCCAAGAGAGGTTGTGGAGTCTCCTTCTCTGGAGATTTTCAAAACCCACTTGGATGCCATCCCGCACCACATGCTCTAGGTGACCCTGCGTGTGCAGGGGGGGGGTTGGACTAGATGACCTCTAGAGGTCCCYTCCAACCTTAAGCGTTCTATGATTTTAACAACAAAGACATATTAATCAGAGGTAATATTAAACAATAAACAGTATCACCAAGCTTCATTTTACAGTTTTCTCTCTCYTGTTGGCTATACAAAGCAGTAAGTAATTTGAAATTCACCTGATTCATTTGATCTTAAGGCCTCTTTGATTTGCTGTTTAATTTTCATTGCTTCTTCTGCAGTCAAGTCTCCCTTTTTCAGTGTCACCACTTGAGGCTGCTCATCCTCTCTGTCACTGCCACTGTCATCATCTGGAGTTGGAAGCTGTTCTCTCTAGACAGGAGAGAGACAAAAGCAATTCTGATCAACACACCAAATCACAACTCCTAAGATGCAGCAGTGGGCTAGTAATCTTGGTTGTAAAGAGGTCAGAGACAGACTTTTCTCAGTAGGGTCCAATRATAGGATGAAAGGCACTGGGCACACGCTGAAATACAGGAAGTTCTGTCTGRAACTAAGGAATAGTTTTTCCTGAGAAGGTGAGCACTGAAATGGGTTGCCCAGAGAGGTTGTCGAGTCTCCATCCTGGTAGACACATTCCTGGACAACCTGCTCTCTGTGACCTTGCCTGGGCAAGAGGATTGGACTATATGATCTCCAGAGGCCTCTTCCGACCTCAACCATTCTGTGATCAAGCCTTCATTTCCCTTCTGCTCTAAGGTTAGTAAGGAGGCCTGGACTTTGGTGCCAAGGTCTCCTAACATACACTGTCCAAATGACACCAAGTCACTGTTATTCCCTTCAGGAAAAGCGGTGTACATTACTCTGGCCCACAATGCACACTCCCTCATTGCAGTACAGCAGGCACAGCCAAAGTCTGTTATGATTTGCTGGCACTTGGCAACTAAACAGGCTCTTGGGGAGCCACTGCAGCTGGGCACAAGGTTAATAGTCCAATTCCACCACTGAGACACAGATTCCTGTGGAAAAAAAACAGTATGTGTTCTTTCAATTAAAGACCAAAGCAGCATGAGCTTGGAAGGTAAGAAATTCATTGCCTTTGTTCATAGAAATAATGTCTGTCACATCACACCAAGATACTCCTAAATGTCTGGGATCAAATTTGAATCCTCTGAGCTATACTCAAACAGTGACAAGGCAAAGAGTCTATGGTGGTTTTATTATTAAAGCTACCCAATTAAATTGCAAACATTATTAATATAACTGTGATAATTTTCCTGTTTCCACTCTCCTTCATTCATACTGTGTGAAAAAATTACCTGGGATGAAAATTTTATATAAACAAATCACCACAGAATCCTCAGCCCACAATGCAAAGTTTGGTAAGATTATAGTAACTTAAAATAGTCTTATAAGAAAAAAAAGTATATAAAGTATTACCCTAATCAACTGAAGTTTCCACAGGAATAGGCAAATCCCAGCATTCCCCAGGAACTGAAACAGCTCATGCTAAAGATACAGTYTATCTCAAATTCATTTACACATTTCTTTTGTAATAAATCATTAGTGTTGTTACTTCACTTAAGGCATATACCTTGTGTGTGTGTGTACATATATATAKAKATATATATATACACACATAYAATAATAGATAYAGCTTAAGGTCTACTACATACAAGGATTGAATCTTAAAAGGCAGCAAAGGCAAACGAGGCTAGCAGTGAAAGCCTATACTTTGTAATACAAGCTGTTCTTACAGATAACTTACCTGTCCTAACTAGATGACACTTACTATTCGAACAACAGCCATAAACACCAATGTGTGCTTTTAAGCAATGAACTATCGTAATTAAGTATCAGTAGCTAAATCAGCTGTATGTCACAGTGGCCAAAAGACCTTTGCAATAAAGGCCCTACCAGTATTAACAATTGGTCACTGCTGCTTGATGGGTTGTTTCCCTCTCCTTGCCCCCAAGGTTGATGAATACAGAATACCTRTGGAGTCCCCTCAATGTTCCTGCCAGTACAACTAGGCAATAACATAACTGCACAAACAGGACTACCACCAAAATTGCACTACAGCTTAAATTATGGGTCTTCTACAGGAAACAGCAAATCAAWCCATAATACATTAGCATAAATGATGTTTTTTCTTAGGGAATCCAGCAAAGCACTAGAATCTGCAGAAACTCTGCAGTTTGGTAACACACACAAATCATSTGACTCAAGCCCTTAGGACCCCAGCCCCACCCCTCACCATCGCACCAGTGTTTGTATCAGCTGGCCCGGCTTCAGGACAC
>PTEX01000081.1:338319-370651 GCA_003342815.1 Eudromia elegans
TTCTTAAGACTTCAAGCACATCTTTCTCCCTTCCAGATTTTAAAAAGCTTGGGGCATCATAATTATTTCTCCTCCATGACCCCCAAACATCTCTGCGCACGCTACCAACGGCCCTAGTCCGCGGRCAGGGCCGGCGACCCACGGACACGGAGCTGGTGGCGGCAGCAGCAACAGGGCCCGAACGCGGGGGAGGAGAAAGGGGCCGGGGATGAGGAAACACGCGGCCGCCGCGGGGGCCAGGCCGTTACCTTAGTCTCAACCGTGGGCCCCTCCCGATAGCCGACCTGCCGCTTGAAGCGGCTCAGGAAGGCGGGCTCGGCAGGCCGCACGTACGAGACCTGGTTCCTTTTGCTCATGGCGGCACTCGCCGCCACTGGTCCTATCCTGTCCGGCCGCGGCCGTTAACGGCCAGCCCTAGTCACGTGCTTCCGACTCCACAGGGACATGTGACAGAGGATGGTGACCCTGAAGGGAAGCACTTCCTCGCTCCCGCCCCCCGTCACGTGACGGAGGCGCGGTGCTCTCAGCCAATGGCAGCGGAGAAGGCGGTACGGGGAAGGGGCGGGCAGTGAAATGGCGGCGCCCACCGCGACTTCAGCGTGGGGGCGGGGTTGCGCCGCCCGCAGCTCTTAGCGCCAAATTCAAACGCGCCGCCATTTTGGGGTCGGCGGTCGCGGTCGCGGTGGTGGGGAGGTACCGTGCGGCGGCCGGACCATGGCTCCCGGCACCAAAGGTGAGGGGCAGCCGCGGAGGGGACGCGGAGCAGCCTCCGCACCGCTTCGCTGCCGCTGGAACCCGTGTGTGGAGCGGAGACGGGCGAGCGAGAGGCGGCGCTTCGCGCGGGGGGAAACGTGTGGGCAGCGGGGCTTGGCCGGGGCCGCGCGCGGGACTGAGCCTCTGGCACCTCCTCTCCTTGTCCCGCCGCCCTGCGCCTATTGGGTTAATTACGTTAAGTCTTCGCTACACGTGAAAGCTKCAGCTCCCGTCGGCGCGAAGGTCTCGTGCCCTTGGAACGCCCTGAATTGGGGCCAGACCCTTCCTTTGGRGGCTGCGGCCGGCGATCCCTCGGGGTGTCCCACCAACAGATGTCTTTCTATTTGTCCGTCAGTCTGATTTCTCTCCTTCAAACGTTCCTCTTTCCTTTTGCTAACTCGTTTTGACACACTTTTGAGTCAAGTATTTATTCTTTGACAATATGAAGTTATTGTATTGTTGAAGTGGTTTGTGGATTGAAGCAGSCAGGCTCCAACACACTTCTGTGTCCTTGCATCTGTTTAGCACATGGGAGCAGAAGGATATTTGTGCAGTGTAAAAGCTAATCAAGACCTGTGACTTTGTGCCTTATTACCAATCCTACTCTTAAAGTGTAGGTTTAATTACCCCTGCAGTAAAAGTTGTCCAAGTTTAGAGGCCTAATATTTTGGTAAATCACCTCTGATTGTCATCTATTTGTATTTACTTGTATCTTTAAATTAGAATCTATCACATTATGTGAAATAATTTACTGTTAAATTCATCTTTTAGTAAAGAACAAGTCATCCTGTCTGTCCATGGAGTTATTTGTGCTATCTGTGTGACATGTGCACATGTCTCTGTGCTATGCAGAGCAATGTTCATGTGTACAGGAGAACTGTGTGCATTACAGACTGATGCTCAACCTTATTTCAGTCATATGAAAGCAGAATAAATGCTCACAGTTTGCAGGTGCTATGATTTCTCAATCACGTCATTAAAGTTATTTCATACTGTGGTGGTGTTTTTCCTGTACTGAGTTGACAATTTTAAAACATAATGGAAATATGCAATGCTATTAATATTTATGTTTCTAGTTCTCCAAAGCACCTGCAAAGCTTTACGTGCATTCACATAAAATTCATGTTCAATGAATATATTCATTTTAACTGTCTACTTGTGCACATGAAGTTAAAGCTTCTATGTCCCTGTATTGCAGGACTAGAGGTTTCTCTACCTTTGCAAGAAAAATTCTGTCGAAGAATTTGTTCAGTTCTGCATCATTGTGGAATAAACATTTAAAAAGCCCTCAGTATTGCTTACCGTATTTTCTGTTTACTTGTTTTTGAGATAACTCTACATGCTTGGTATTCATGTGCTTTTTTTCACTTCTGTTTTACAGATTTGCGTGACTCTACGCTACCTTTGTTGAACTTGCCTAGGTAAAGAAATATTTGTCAGTTCTTTTATATGAATAATCACATTGCAGAAAACATGCTAGTATTTATGTTTTCCCTCTTCAACAATTTCCTGCACAAGATTATTGTCTTTCTCTCTAAACTTAAAATTGTCGTTCCAAGACATGAAGTTCATCTTGGAATGCTGTTGTGCAGTAAATTCTCATTTGTTGATGAAGTCTAAAAAATCTTTCAAAAGAAAAATCAAAATTTTTTGCCTCTCCCAAAATAATACTATATACTGAAAAAAAGTTTTGCCAACTTATTTTCAGCTGCCTCAAATCCAATACCACATACCTCTGCAATGTTCCCTGACGTTAGCCCTTTCCTCTGCCATATCCCTATCCTGCATTCCAGTCATGCAGTCATCTTACACTTTTCAATTTTTCTGTGTCTTTTGTGAGCAGCAATGAAAAATGCTAGTAACTTTGTCACTGGAATATATCATCATCTGCTTCATGTATAAAATCTTTTCTAACCTCCAGTAGTAAGAAGGATGCTTGAACGGTGAAATCTTAGCCTCAGCCTATTCTAAAGCCTTTAACATAATGAATGCCTTGTTGTTTATAATCTATGTGCATGTCAAGTTCTCTCTGAAATGTGCTCTTTTAGAGCTGAAGTTAAATGTAACAACCATAAATCCCAGTTAACTTATTCTTTATTTTTTAAATCTGCCTTATCTTTAGCTTCMATGAATCTGACTTGTAATAAATTCATGACTTTTGTGTGAATTCACATGCTTAATCTGATTTTTGTGATTCCGTTTTATCGAACAGCTGAGAGATATATTTCCAAATAATCTAACACATGAATATTCATTTAGCGTTGAAGGTGATGCTATCAAAGTTTATGTAAGGGTACGTCCCCCTTCAGAGGGAACTGCATTACCTGATGGAGATCAAGGCTTGTGCCTATCTGTTCTTTCAACAAACACCATTCGTCTGCATTCAAAGCCTGAGCCAAAGATCTTCACTTTTGATTATGTCGCAAATATGGAAACAACGCAGGTAAAAACTTTTAACACTATTGCACTTTCTTCTCCTGATTATGGCAGCTTTTACATTAAACCTTTCTTAAAATGGCATTTCTTGGGTGTTAATTTTTAATGCAATGAGATTGGTTTAATATTTAGAAATTTTTTTTTCTAAAATTTAGAAATTAGATTTTTTTTTTTCAGGATGTATGACTTTGTCACAAATACTTATAATATATTGTTGTGTTGCAAAAGAACTCTAGGACTCACAATGTCATTGTGACCTTAAATAATACAGTGTATTTTATATATTGCAGGATTATAGCATAATCAATGTTCATAGACAAGAGATTTGAACCACAGATGCCAACCACCTTTTTTTTTTTTTCTCTTTCCTCTCCCTTGTCTCCAGGAGTCTGTATTTTCAAGTGTGGCCAAAAACATTGTTGAGTCCTGTATGAATGGCTATAATGGAACAATCTTTGCATAGTAAGTCATTTACTGGTATTTCCTGTCAATTGCAACACTTGAGCAGTTTGTGTAAATGAGTGCAAGTGGTTTTGAGTCCCGGAGCYTTGCTTGATGTTTTTTCTTGCTTAACAGTTTTTTCATTACATCAGCATTTGCAAAACTGAAGTCTACTTTGTTACAAGACATAAATACAGGAAAAAGAAATGAAATTGCCCTCAGGTTTTTGTAGTGGGAGCAATAACTATGTTTATAAAAAGGATYTATTCAATTTGGAAGGAAGGATTTTTTCGTTTTTGTTTCTGTTCTACTCCACGTAAAGCCCAAAACATTAAGATGGAAAGTTAATTTTATGTGTAAATTTGAAAGCTCTTATTTTGATGCTGAGTTCCATTATTTCCCTTTCCAGCAGAAACAAAGAAAATGGCCGGAGGAGGAGGAAATATGATTTATATAAGAGAATTATGGTCAGAATTGCTGTTATATTTTCATAGGGTTTTTTTAACTAACTGGTTTTCTACTTGGCCACGGCTTTTTATTTATTTATTACTATTATTAAATTCTTAGTGTAGGAGAAAACATTTTTGCTATTAAACTACCAGCATCTCACAAAATATGCAGATAAATGGAAAATCACAACCAGATTTTTTTTTTTTTCCTTCTTAGTGGCCAGACTGGATCTGGAAAAACTTTTACTATGATGGGTATGTTCTTAAGCTTAATCTTTCAGTGATTTCATAATCTTTTTGTCTTGAGTTGAAATGTCATCTGTCTTAAATACCAGAGGTGATGTARAGTTTTGCCTTTCTGTAAATAGCTTGTATGGTTTTAAAAAAAATAAAATTAAAAAAAAAAAACCTACCACTCAATGCAGTTATTCATGTTCTATACCAAGAGTGATGAGTAGTTACTCATTTTGAAGATGTATATTTAAATTAGTAAATTGTCTCAAGAATGAGTTGTTCTTCTTTTTTTCCAATATGGATCTTCCACATGAAAATATAGTAAGGTTTTATAAATAACRGTGTCCTAATTAGATATTTAATGAGGTATTCAAGGTCCCCTCTGTATATAAAAGAAGTCTCCAGTATGCCTCCTGTACAGAGTGTTAATTTTAAATGCATTTATATTGTACTCTCCTTTAGAAAGTTACTGCAATAAGCAAAAYGTGTGGCCTATGTGTTTTAGAGGCCTGCATAGAAATTGAGTGTGGAGCCTTTTGCTCAGTTCTTCAGATCAGGGATACGGCAGCTCTGCTATAATGCCCATCTGGATATGTGCTCTATGGAAGTCCTTGTAGTTTATACTGTTTTAGACTTGCAATATCTTAGCAGTCATGTTACTCTTCATGATCATTACTTAAAATACATTTAAATCTGATTATGGAATATCATCTTAGATTTTGAAACATGATTTTGATGCATTTATTCAGCATTTTGCTATAGATTGAATAAAACATGTTTAAGTCTTCTATAGATGTCTCGAAAGGATCAACCATTGGTATTAAACAATATTAACTAATTAAAACTATTTTGATGAAAAATCTCTTTAGGACCATCTGATTCTGATAATTTCACTCACAGTCTGAGAGGTGTAATTCCACGCAGCTTTGAATACTTATTTTTTCTCATTGAACGTGAAAAAGAAAAGGTATGTTTATTTTTTATATTTATCATTGCAGTGAAAGTAACATTTCAAATTTCAGGTTAGCATGATCCATATTTGTTTGCTAAGCCTGGTGTGTTCCAGTTAAATCTGCTGAATTACGGCTGCCTTGCATCAGTATTGCTAATGAGCAATACTTCCTTTGGTAATTTGCTGAATTATAGTGGTCTTTCTTTGGACTCAAATGTGCCTATATTTTTAGTCTGCAAATGCACCTAGCTTTCTGTGTGACAATTATCATTTGGGCATCAGAGGTATCTAATATAGAGAACATATTTGTAAACTATTAGTTCATGTGCATAAAAAGAAACTCATTGCCAAAATGCCAGGCTTAATAAAGCCAGTCTGTTTACAGTTCAAATTACCATATTTTTCAGGCTGGCAGTGGAAAGAGTTTTCTCTGCAAATGCTCGTTTATTGAAATCTACAATGAACAGATATTTGACTTGCTAGATTCTGCTTCAGCTGGACTCTTTCTCAGGGAACACATCAAGAAAGGAGTCTTTGTCGATGGTGCTGTTGAACAGGTGCTGTCATCTGCTGCTGAAGCGTACCAGGTAATCCTTTGATTACTTTTTAATGTTTGGACAATACATCTCTTTAGTGACTTGGTTAATATTTCCACTTGATTCAAGTATATGTTTCTGAACCGTGTCTGTGACGCCTTCTTCCACTATCTCTGTTTTCCAAGAAAAAGAATGGAAAAATCTCTTGTTTCTAGGAGATATTTTCTAACTGTCCCACAAATGTAAGTTTGGAATATATCAATTGCAGTAGCAGTAATCTTTCCCTAATGCATGCACTTTGCATCTCTGGARTAGCAACAGAAAACAGCACCTGGGACTACTTAGGGCAGTGTGCATGTTCCCAAAATTTGGGTTTATTCTTCCAAGATGGTGAGGACACAATACTTCTGCAATTTTAAATATTTCCTTCCTTGCATACTACTAACATACCCCACTGTTGATATGTTATGCTCTCAAATTGTAGTTGCACTATAGGAGAAAAGAAGTGATTATTTTAAGTTTGCGGCTCTAWTTTTTCCTCTATACTTTCTTATTTGAAAAAAAAAACTAGGGATTTTGGGCAGCTGTTACACTTTTGTCTCACCTTTACTGGCTACAGTCTGAAATACTTCATACTTTTATTATTTTTTATTTATGCTTAGGTATTAACTATGGGCTGGAGAAATCGTCGTGTTGCATCTACCTCAATGAACAGAGAATCCTCGAGATCACATGCAGTCTTCACTATCACAGTGGAATCAATGGAGAAAAACAATGAGATTGTGAACATTCGATCTTCCCTGCTCAACCTGGTAGATTTGGCAGGATCTGAGAGACAAAAAGACACCCATACCGAAGGACTGAGATTGAAGGTCAGTTCTGTAACACCTGTGGTTTTGTTGTTGTTTGTGTTGTTTATTTTTTTCATGCATGTGTCTTGCCCCATCCCTGAAAGAGACTCKCATTTTTGTTTTCTTATCTTTTTAGGAAGCAGGTAACATAAATCGATCATTAAGTTGTCTGGGCCAAGTAATCACAGCACTTGTTGATGTGGGTAATGGAAAACAGAGACATATTTGTTATCGGGATTCCAAGCTCACCTTTCTGCTGCGGGTAAGATATATCATTGGGATTTTGTGAGAGTTGAGAGAGGAAAGAAAATTTGGGGGTTTTCACACTAAAACAATGAGTTTTAATGCATAAGAATATATGTTAATATTTCTTAATCAATTTCTGTGTGCAGTAACATTTCAAATTCTTTTTGCATATGACTGGATTCTTGGATTGTTTTGGAGACTCTGCAAATAAGTTTTCTCTTTTTTTTCCTCCTCAATTTGAAAAATAAAAATATCCTCAGAAATAGGAGGATGGTTGTGAAAGAAAGCTTGAAAGATATTTTACTAATGATTGCTCATCTTTGTGTAACAGGTCACTGAGGGCGTGAAATGTGGTTTTGCAGATAGGTAAAAACATAAGAAAGGCATGTGTTAATGAGAGAACATATTTTTCTTCCCTAAAATTTGGGCATATTGAAGTGTTTAGAAAGTTCCAGAATTATCCTATGTGTGATAAGGTTTGGTTTGATGTTAGGAATTAGACTTAGTTTCCTATTTGAGAACTCATGGGCTGTTTTCAAGCTGAATAACAAAATAAACAGAGGTGGAATGGTCAAAGACTTTTCTGCTGAATGCCAACACTTAGGAAAATTCTCCAACTAGCTATGAAAAATAACTCCAGTTTTGTATTATAATACTGTAATATAGCAGTTAGTAATGACACAGACTTTTGTGATCACAGCAGAATTTTCCAGCCACTGCTTTCCTGTTTCATGTACATCTCGGACTCACAAATCTTGGAAGATTTCCTTGCCTTCACCCTGCAATGCAATCTAAAGTACATGGAAACTGGAAGACGATTGCAACTGTCTCAGCTGCAGAGAGAATGCTGTGGAAACTTGTGGGCTTTTGCTTTTAGCAGAAGTTTTAATTGCTTTTAGCCTCTGCCTTCTCCACAGAGTTGAGACCTCCTTGACAAATTGCACTGAGATGTTTGAAAGCATGTGTAAAATKGAGAGATTCCATTTATTTCTTTGGTCAAATTGTTCAGTTGTCCATGGATCATGTGTGGTTTAGGGTGGGTGTTGTCTTTTTTTGAYAACTACTGTTAGAAGATATGTAACAGCAATGAGTAGGCTAGCTTATCCTCAAACAGTGCCAATACCAAGATGCTAATAACCAAGTTTAAAGTGAAGAATCTACTTTATCCCCTCATTTTCCCCCCCCCTGTTGCTGAATGCTACTAATACTTACTCAAATTGGTGATTAGTAATCTAAAATCAGGATTTTAAAAAACCCAAATAAAGTTTTTTCTTGGTAGTGTTCTTTATATTAAGGTTAGAAATTAAATTTCAGAAACTTAAGCAGCATAGAGATTTGTTAAATAAAAACCCTGTTTTGCAGTTTGTTCAGAATGATAGCTACTGTTAGGAGGAAGGTGATGGCTTCCTGCTGTAACCAAAAACACAAAGGAAGCAACTTCCATGTTTTCAAACAGGATTCCCTTGGTGGCAATGCAAAAACCTGTATCATTGCAAATGTTCATCCTGGATCCAGATGTTTTGGCGAAACACTGTCCACTCTTAATTTTGCTCAGCGAGCAAAACTGATTAAAAACAAGGTAAGAGTTACCTTTTTTTTTTTGTGGCAACAAACTTTTATCTTTTAAATTACATATTTGTAGCCAAACAAGAAAACTTCCTGAAATRCTCTGCTGCTATTGTTAACTCCAAAATATTTAGGAAAACATAACCTATRTAATATGTGACTCTTGTGTGGTTTTTTAATTTTTTTAGGAAAAAAAGAGTGCAACAAGTAGAGAGTAGATGACTAATAAATATTAGCAAATTGTATTTTTTATCCATTGTTTGCTCTTTGAGCACTCTATTAAAATCTATATAATGTAATTATATCTGTATTAAAATCTAAAATTGTGATTAAAAATGTTTTGATAGTATTTCAGTGCATCTAATTTATATGTCAACATCCAAGAAAAGTATTTTGACAGTTTGACATCTCATTGGTAACTCTCCTTTGCTATATACTGCTTTAGTCAAGAAAGATCCAGGGTAAATTCTTCAACAAAGAAGAAATTAAGTTTTTCGTGAATGTGGTTTTACTTGAAGTATAATTTACTGACATATCAGAAAACTGAATGTTGCTTTTTCCATTAATTCTTTTTCTCTAAGGTAGAAAGACTTGAGGTATTTGCATGCCACTATGCAGAATTGGAATTTTCTATTATCCTATAAATTTTAAGATTTTTATTTGTAACTCCTCTTTCTTTTCTCTTCATTATGAAAGGCTGTGGTAAATGAAGACACACAAGGAAATGTGAGCCAGCTGCAAGCTGAGGTGAAGAAGTTGAAAGAGCAGCTTGCTCAACTAACTTCAGTGCCATCGGTACCCGGAATTTCTATATCTCAAGGTAAGATATGGGTAGGGGGAGAAGACTTTCTTTTTCAGCCTGACATGTTGGAGCTTTATGTAAATTGAGTTGCTGAATAATTTTTGGGGGAGTGGAGAGGGGGAGAATTTCTCTACAGAGACTGCATTTTTCTTGCGGAGTAAATTGCTTATGTTTTTTTTTTTTTTTTTTTTTTTTTTCAAATATTTTTAGCCTGTTTTTTTTTGTCTTTCTCCCTCTTACAAGTTTGTGCATTGAGTTATGTTTCTCTTATATCTAGAACTTTATACCAATTTGTGAGACTTGAGTTTTTCAGTCTCTTTCAGTATTTAAAAGTTTGCACATTGCCTGTGCAATAATGCTTAAATGCTGAAGAGAAATTTTATACAGTACCTACTTCATCAGAGCTATTTACTGTATGYTATACAGTAAATACTATATTAAATCTTTTTTATATATATTAAATTAAAATGTGTAATTACTATGCACCTAGGTACTATAGTGATTGCTAATCTATAAATGAGTATTATGCTGGCTGTACGAGAATATTCAGAGAAATTATTTTGCGTTAATTTTAAAAATTAAAACCCTTTAATCTACTTCCATCCAGAATAAGTCATTGTCCACTTGATTCACTAATTTTCCTAAGTTTCCTTTTTACAAACCAGTTAGTCCACTTCCAATGTTTACAGARTATGATAATATTGCCAATATTGTCTTGGTGTTATCAAATTAATTTCAGAATGGCTTTTGTATATTATAAATATTGTCAGCAGAACAAGCTGATTGTTTAATTTCAATAAAATTAATCTTGAAGCTATTTAATGTTCGATAAATATATTGTAATTGTATTGTCATGTTAGTGTATCGTATTRTTTTGAATAGTATTATGTATATTGGTTGTCTTTACCAGAATTAACAGGTGTCCAAGAATTTCAATCTAAACATTTCTTTGCTCTGGAAATGACACATGATCTTTGCAGAAAAATTGTTTTTCTATAGGAGTAATTGTTTTGATACAACTGTTGTATTAAATATGTAGGAAAACCTGTTTTAAATTAATATCTTAACAAATACAATATTTGGTACTTTCACTTTTTCTATAGATTCTGTTGAMAAAGAGAAAAACCTAAATTACATGAACAACTTCCTTGAAGCAATGTTGTTCTTGGAGAAATCTGAAGGTGAAAAGAAGGTAAGAAAGCACTAGCTTTCCTGCAGTGCATTCTGTGTACTCTGATTAGAAATTGSTGAGCATATTGAAACACACTCTTCATGATTTATTTTTTTAATCTTCATTCTTGATCAAAAAATACTCTGCCCAAAACCAGCAATATTTGGTTGCAGAGGAACCAGTCAAATGACAAAGATAAAATCTTTCATYTTAAATTCAGACAAATCTCTCGGTCGTCCCCATTTATTGTGCTTTTGTACATGTCATGAAGCAGTGCTGGATTGTGCAAATTTATTTTGGAAGAAACTTAACTGAAAGCTGCAATTTTTACAAGTTTCTCTGATTTTCATTGCTGTTCATGGATATTTAGTCTCCAGAACTGTACTAGAGCTTCTTCAGAATAAAGTTTCTGCAATAAGTACAGTTGGTTGTAATGGAATTCATGTTCTTGGTATGAGCTGTTACTCTCTACAGGTCTTTTCCAAATGAACCACAGACTATTCAAACACAGGTTTTTAATTTATGTAAATTACTGTTAATTGTTAGTTCTGGTTGGTTTGCATATATGTGCAATACATACATCCTAGAAATTCAACTAGTGTCACTGTCACTTTTTCTGTTAATTTATGTATGTGCTTTTTAAGACTTTATTAGAAAAAATTGCTCAACTGGAAGATCTCTGTGCCAAGAAGGAGAAATTTATTCAGTCCAATAAAATGATAGTTAAATTCCGTGAAGACCATATTGTTCGCTTGGAGAGATTACACAGAGAAGCTGGTGGAAGTTTATTGCCAAAAGAGCAAGAGGATTTCCTCAGTGAATTGAGGGAGGAACTACAGACCCTCAGAGAACAGGTACTTATTCTTGATTTCTAAAAACAATTTTGTTATCTGAGTTTTCTAGCTTATGTGACTAGAATTCTGCAATCAATGATACGGCCTTGGTAAGTCACAGAATCATAGAATGCTTAAGGTTGGGAGGTATCTCTAGAGGTCATCTAGTCTGACCTAAGTCACCATGAATCAGTTGAGCTCCCGATCCTGAGCAAGGAAGGCAAGTAGCAAAGCACAGGCCCAGAACTTGAGGAGACTTCTAAAGGTATTCTAGCAGTAAAAGAATAAACATTAAAAATATGGTCCTGCTGTCTTCTGAGATTAAACTCTAATAAGAGAGTAGGAAAATAAACAAAAAACATTCAGGTAATTTTAACCACTTTAAGGAATGCTGATTTTGTTTTTGTGGTTTTTTCTCTTCCATTGCAAATTGATGTTTACTAAATGCTGTGGTGTAACAGCTAAATGTGTAGCATTATCTGGAAAACAAAAACTGTTGAAAAAATATTGCTCATTGCAGATGGAACAACACCCACGAATTGCTAAGTATGCCATGGAGAATCATAACCTCAGAAAGGAGAATAAAAGACTTCAATCTTTGCAATCAGTGAAAAGAGCCCAAGAAATTGATGCTCAGACAATTGCAGAGCTAGAAAAGTCTTTTTTGGAAGCTTCAGCCACAGATAAAAATAGTGGAGGTAAAAATATGCTAATGCTTTCATGAGTTAAAATAGCTTACTCGATTTCTGTTGTCTAGAAAGTAGTGTTGATTACGTCTGCTTTAACACATTTTTCCTTTCTTCAAAGTGATACCTGCAAACTTCACTTTTTTCACGTGAAAATACTTATTTTCTTCAGTCTTGGCTATATTGCTGTTCAAAAGCATGCAATTGTTTTAATTTTGATAAAACTTTTTTCTTTAAAGTTGCCTTGTTTTAAGAAGGGATGTATTTTGGTTTTTTTAGGTCATCAGTTGCACTCCACCGGCATGTCAGTAGAGGGCAACTCTGTGGCATCTGTTGAAAGGCTGAAAGCTCGCCTGCTGCATACCCAAAGCGAACTAGCAAGTTCCAAACAAGAATATGAAGAATTTAAAGAGCTAACCAAGTGAGACAAACAATATAGAAATATCTTTCACATTTTAATGTGTTTTATATTACCAATTACACTGATCTAAAAAGAAATTGACTCACATTCTGGATATAGAGTAAATATATTATTGCATTTAAGAGTTATGAAAAACATGACACAGATGCAAAATCCTTTCCAATTCATCCCTGTTACAGGCTAGGAAGCAACAGGGAAATGATCAGAAGGCATGTCTGCACTGTGACAAATTTTTTTTTTTTCCACAAGCTCCTCTGTTATACTAAGATGCAAAAAAAACTTCACATATGCAGGAGATACCTGTCCTCTGAAGTTCTCATAGTCGTTCTCTTAATCAAATAGGGAATTTGTCTCACTGTGCTTATTTTGGAAATATTTTGCTTAACTGGTATCTAAACACGAGGGTATATTTAATCCTTACTCATGCAGTAAAGACCTTACTGTCGCTGTTCTCCCTGAAGCTGATGTAAGATAGTGTGAAAGACCTGGATGATACCTTCACTTAAATATATATATTTACATGCAAATATGTAACTTAACTGAGTTGAATCAGATTATCGGGGGGGGGGGGGAAGATCAGATCCTATGCTGTTAGATGCAGGGAAAAAATAAGTGTATTTGAGCAAATATAGCATTCACCTGGAAAGCAAGGCGGATCTGGATTTGGTTTCTTTTAGCTTGTACCTACATTGTCATTTGTACTGATTTGTTCAACTGTGAATTTGCAAAAAAAAACAGTACAAAGCTACTTTGCCTAAAACGATGGGGAGGTGCAAATTGAAGACTATTTTCTGCCTGGTGCCTCTAGAATTACCCTCTAGACACACTGAAATGAATTACTCTCATTTTCTTATTGGAGTGTAATCAAACAGAAAAGCGCTTTTGATCCTCTGGATTCGTTATGAATATCTAAATTCAAAACTTGCTTCTAGTTTCAGAGTAACTTGATGTGTAATTATATGTGCAAATAATAGTTGCATACATTTATTAAAAAAAGTAAAATTAATAATTTTGTAAAATCAATGTATGCTGTTTTCCTTGATAAGAGGTGCTAAGGTTTTGCTCTGCTTCCTATATTATTTTGTTGCACATTCTAAAATTGTGAGGGAAAGTGATAGCATTAAACTCCCCAAAGATCAAAATATTTTCTGTTTGTCTGTAGTCAGTAAAGCAAACTGTCACAGTAATAACAAAATACATAATGAAAAGTATTCCCAAATTTTTTTCAAGTGATGGATTTTTAGTTCAAGTACCCTTACAAGGCAAAATAATCTTAACAGATGCAAGAAAGGATTGTCTTTAATCCTAGCTACTGCTAGTTCAATCTTCTCATATAACTGGATAACTTTTAAAGTTTAAAAAGCTTTAAAGCGTATTGGTGTGAGTAATATTCCTTTCTTTTAACAGAAATTGCAGAGCTCTCAGCTTATTTCTTACTGTGTAATGGATTCTTTCTGACATGTTTAGTTATCCATGTGTTTTCTCCGTTGTACTATCAGAAATAAGCTTCCTAGCTCTTTTTTGAGTGAAGAGGGGCTGGGGAAAGCAAGAGTTTGGCTTCGGTATGATGCTTATTGACGATGCATTACCTGTTTTTAATTAATGATGATGAGCACCCCAGCCTTTTGACAGTAGTCACACTTTCCTGAACAGGAAAAAACACATGGAACTGGACTCAGAGCTTCAGTCCCTTCGGAAAGCAAACCAGCATCTTGAAAATATTCTGGAAGCAACCAAAGCACACAAACGGCGAGAAGTCTCTCAATTACATAAGCTACATAGAGAAACTCTTAAGGTACAAGAAGAATGTTTAAAACCATATACAATTGCTCATGAATTGTGTGAGAACATAAAATTTATTAATATGATCCTTAACTAGTATTATGACGTAAGCTGTGATAAACTGAAATTGCTGGGTTTTATTCTGAAATATTTTCTGATTCACTACTACTTTGTACTCATTGCTACTTGTAATCACAAATGCGAAAAAATCATAGTAGTATAGAACTATGACTCACTTTAAGCCTTTTATTTCATTATTTTGCTTGTAAACTGTTAAATATGTTACCAGACAGTCTAATGCTGTTTTATAGTTAAAGATTGCTTTGTAATTTTTATAACAGAACATAACCACTCCAACAAAAGCATATCAGCTAAGATCTCGCCTGGTGCCCCGAATAAGCCCAGAAATCTTAAATTATCATTCTGAAGATTTTCAGTGTTCTGAGGAGATGATGGATGATATTTTTAAAGAGCCAGTTCCCCCAGAGATGAATGAACAAGCCTGTGAGGCCATTGCAGAGGAACTCAAAGTGACGCAGGTGAATGTTCTGAATAAAATTGAAATATGTCTTGGTTTTATTTTAAAGCAGATTTATGTCATGAAACAGCTTTGTCTTGTCCCATTCCGTTCCATTCCTCCCCACCACTCACAACAAGAATGTTCTGAGTGTAGAACTGAAGCACTTGACAAATACTTAAGGCTTTGTAAAACAGTTCTCTAAATATATGTTACATTTAAGGAGAATTAGAGTGAAAATATTGAAGATGTTTGGGAGTTGATATCTTGATGATGTGTGGAGCTGAAACTTGCTCTGTGTTCTATCTGGAGAGCATCTTACTTACATTCCTCAACAAACTATAATTTCATTAGATGCTCAGGAACATTTAAATTTTGCTATTTTGGCCTGGTAGTGTGTTTTTAAGGAAACTCCTAAGTAAGTTAATGATGACAATTGTATTTGGAACAACATCCATGCTTAGTGTATGGCTGCATTATTTGAGGAAACCTGCCAAATATTGCTGGTCTAGAATTATACTTCAATTACTTGTACCTTTCCTGAATAGGGAAGTGCTATAAATTTAGCTGAACTCCTGAAAATAAGGAACTTAAGTGCATGTAAAACCTTGTAGAATAGCCCAATTCTCTTTGTTTACTGTAGTGCAGAGATCTGTAAGAAATTAAACTAGTCGATATTTTGAATAACTTCTGTTTAGAGTCTTATTTCTCTGAGATAAAAGTATCTGAAGACTAAAGCACACATTCAATGTTTGCAGGATTCAGTCCTTATGGTCTGATAAATGTCCTTGTGTTCTGGCAATTTCATTAGCAATATGGGAGAGATCAGCTACTTGGGATGCCAGTTTATTTCCAAATGTTCTGTTTTCTGTTGTTTTGAGTCACAAAAAAATAAAGTATTTGATTCTCTTTATATTTAGTATGCACAGACTGCCATTATGGCATGTGAGAATAACTTGAAGACAGGTGTTCTAATTTTGAATGTCTTTTGTGTCACAGGAACAACTAAGTACAGTGCAGGCAAAGCTGGATGAAGAGGAAAGCAAGAATATAAAACTTGAGCAGCATATTAACAAGCTAGAGCATCACTCTGCACAACTACAGGAGGTGAGAGAATGGTATAACGCAGGGACTTGCACAAGTATGTGTACATATGTATCTGTGTGTGTGTCTGCATACACACATATGACAGGTTGAAATCTAGTTCACTCAAACTAAATGCCTCTTTCAGTGAGGTCTGAAGCATTACTTAATTTTCCAAAAGAAAATTCTACTAGAATCTTAGTCCAAAGCTGTACAGAAAGACAGGGACTACAACTAATATTGCAGTTTA
Organism: Eudromia elegans; assembly: GCA_003342815.1. NCBI lineage: Eukaryota > Metazoa > Chordata > Aves > Tinamiformes > Tinamidae > Eudromia > Eudromia elegans. The sequence continues at coordinate 354,329 of PTEX01000081.1, forward strand.
AAAATATATAGTACAACTTTGAGCCTATCTGGTCTCACACCAGAAGATAAGTAAAAACACTCAAGATGTCTGTGCTTACATTTAATGGTATCTTGAGAAACATCAGTAGTTMCAAAGAATTGTGAGACCTTTTAGCAACCCTACGCACATGCTCTAGGTGTCCCTGCTTGAGCAGAGAGGTTGGACTAGATGATCTCTAGAGGTCCCTTCCAACCTCAACCATTCTGTGATTCTTTGTCATGCTGAAAATTCTGTTTGTCTTAACTGTAACTGAAGTGTCATTACTATATAAAATATTCACAAGTCTTCCTTAATTAGTTTTGATTTTAATGTAGAAAATGACAAGTAAGTTTTGAACAGCTCTTCTTGTAGCAGTCCTGTTTGAAATATTGTTGTTTTGGAGCAACACTCAGCTCCCAAGTTGTGGATTGCTTTCAAACGAACGATTTCTCCTTAGATAACTTCACCTCTCCAGTTGTATTGAAATAATTTTTCTTGAACTGATCTGGATTTGCTAAACTCTATTTGTCTTCTTCAATACATAATCAGCTGAACAAATGTTTTAACACATTACTATTGTTACAGGTTTGACTTAACCATTTCTATGCTTATTTTCATTCAAAAATTTTACTTTTCTTAAGCTTTTTTCATCAGAAAGAAATGACTGGAATAAAGAGCGCCAGGAGCTCCTTGAACAGATTAAGTTACTTGAAAAGCAATTCCAAGACACTCAAAGCAAGACTGATAGTAAGTCAATGTAACACAGAAATTCTGGGTGAAGTATTGAGTAACCTTAATGTTTTGAATTCAAAATGGTACATGTTAAATAACTGTTTGGGCTTCAGAGGTTAAATTTCTTACAGGTTTGATTAAAGAAGAAAATACAATACTGCCAGAATAGCCTTTTATCTACCTGCTCTTGCACAGTGTACAATATTGATAATTACTCTTTCCAAATGTGAAGTAGAGAATATGTATTTAAAGAGAAAGTATTAACTAAAAATAAAGGGTAAATCCATTAACAGTCTATGGAAATGCAAAAATCTCCAATATCTTCTAGAATCTTTTTGATTCTGTTTATACTCTTACTATACTCTTACTATAAATCTGTCTTTTTGTTTGATTTCCAAGGTTAATTCTACTAAACGTGTGAGGTTTGGTGAGGTTTGTCACATGAGATGGTGTAGTATTCATTGCCTTGTATCTAGCCTAGTTTTCAAAATAAATAAATGTAAAATATTTGTTTATTTTTCAACAGTATTAACAAGTGAGGTCCATGACTTGCGCATTGTCCTACAGTCTGCAGATAAGGAGCTGTCTGCTGTAAAACTAGAGTATAGCACCTTTAGGGAAAAACAAGAGAGGGAAATGAGTCAGCTCTCTGGTAGACATATGGACGTACAGTTCCAGCTGGATAGCGTCAGGTATGTTGGCCACCTGGCAAAATATCTTAACTTTCCTGCCAGGTGAATCTAGTGTTTTATTTCTACTTTCCTGCATGTGATCTTATACTTTATCATCTGTTTATATGTTATTTTATGCTTCCCTGTTTCTTGCTCAAGACTTTCCTGCTTTGTTCCAAGTCTTAGTGACAAATGGTGAAATGAGCAGGAAAATAATAAAATAATTCTTCCTTAATTTCAATATTAGTTTACTATAGCACTTTTCCATTAAATATGGTCTAGCTGCTAGCTTTCTGATATTCATAATCAAAATAGAGATCTTATGGCTCTTTAAAGTGTCTAAAGAGGACAAAAATGGAAAAAAATCATGCCTAAAATTAACTACTACTCTTCAGTCTGTTCCCAAGAAGCAGATGACATAATGATGTTGATATCTAAAAATACATGCAGAAAGAAACCACACACGCACACAAAAAGGAGCCTTAAAAAGTTCACTGCCTTGCTTTCAATAATTGACATTATTATTAAGAATTGGAAATCAGTTATGTTTTTAATCCCTAGTGCTACTGAGTTAACAGTGATTTTCCTAGAAAAAGATTAACTATGTTATTGCAATTTAATCCTATCTTAGCTGATGTCATCTTTTGAGCGGGGCATTGTAAGATTGAAAACCTGGAATAGAAACTCAATGTTGCAGTCTTACATATTAGCAAAAGTRCTGACTAATGGAGGGTACATGGTAAATATCCTTGCTGAGGGCCCTCTATTAATAACATGACTCATCAAACTTGTCTAACAGCTCTCATATCCCTCTTAGCTTTTCCCTTTAGTGAAAGACCAAATGAAATAAATCTTCAGGGCAACAGTTTAAAGGTAAATGATCCCCGCTTGCCCAGAATATGCAAAGATGCCTATGTGGGGCAAATAATACAAGCATCAGTTAAACAGACAGTCTAGCTACTCTGCATCATTCTGACAGTTGTTATGCTTTGGTTTTGTAGAGCAATCTTTAAGGGATAGTGCACCACAATCAAGACAGTGACTAAAAATTCTACATGTGTGTAATTTGGGAAGAAGTATATATAGGAGCTAAAAGAGTACTCTGTCATCTCTGCCTGTGTCCCTTAAAGTCTTTTATAAATATGGGGATTCTGATTAAAAATATCACCCTTTATCATCACTTTTTTTTTTCTAAAAATAAGACTATACTCTCAGACTTGTTCTCTCAAGATTATCTGAAACTTGTAAAATGTAATTGATTAGGGCATTTTTGTAATAGTATTAGTGACAAGAATTTGTTCTGTGTTTTTTTTCTTAATAAAGGCTAGAACATGAGAAGATTCTTGAGGAAAAAGCAAGCCTGCAGGATGACTACGACAATTTGCAGGAAGTGACAAAATTTGAAATGGATCAACTGAAGCAACAGCTTGAGGACAGAAAGCAAGAAGCTGAAGCTATGAAAACTGAGCTTTGTGTAAGACCAACAAGTATTTTTAAAAACTTTATTATATGTTTCCTCATGAAACCAGATTATTTAATGCATGTCATTAAATCATGGATAATAGGGTCCCCAGTAGTAATAGGTTTCCTAATGGTCTCATCTGGAAGATGCAACCGGATTTTTGTTTTTTAATCTAGCGCAAGATTTTTTGCAACGGAAAGCTAGAAGCAATATCCAATAGCAAGATGAGATAGAAAGGTCTTTAGCTGAAGAAACTTCTCTGGGAATTTTAAGGGCAATGGATTAATTAGGAAAGCAATGAGAAATCACTTTGCAAAAAACCCTGGCATTGGAACACTGGTTATCTTTGATCTCACTGCTAGCTGGGACTAGCTTATTACTTCTATCTCTGAAAATTTTGTAAGGGGCTACTTTCTATAGCGGTAGTGATCTTGTTAAAATAATCTGTGCCTTTTTGTGTTGGATCACTCTACTACAGTTTAGTTGATGAGTCCTTGAAAAGCTGTCAGAGAGCAGTGAGTGCAAAACACCAATGAGAATAGCTCAAGGGCTTTTGCAAAGGATTTTACCTGCTTTTCTGCAATGTTTGCTATTTGCCTGCTCAACAAGCTTACTGTAGTGTTTAAAGGCACACTGACAGATTGAAAATCATGTTTTAAAGATTTCTCATAGTCTAATCGTTTACATTACATTTTAGGAGTTTAGGGTTTGTTTTGCTTAGATTATTCTAAGTTCTCTCAATCTTCACCAACAATTGTAACAGCAACACACAATCTTCATATTTTAGACCCTCTTGAAACTCCTGGAAACTGAAAAAGAACACAATCAAAAACTAACATTGCAACTACAAGAAGACAAAGAAAACAATTCAAAGTGAGTTTTGATTGGATGTGGGATTTATTTCCACCTAGTTTCAATGATTTTGTCCTGAGCTAGCCCTTTAGTAAGGGAGCCTTTTAGTATGTGTCTTTGTCCCTGTGGAAATGGTTACGTAATGGGTTTTTAGAATTTCTACATTGTAGAACAGTGCTGTATCTTTGTATATTCAATTAACATTACAAACGTAGTTCTTCATGTCCAACACTGATAGTAGTGTATGACTAATAATTGAACTAACAGTGTTTTATATGATGATAAGAAGCTGTCAGTTAAAGAACTCTTCACAATTAAATGTAACTGAGAATAAACTGGTATGGTTTGATGCTTGTTAAAGCTCTTGCATTCTGATTACATTTCTCATAAGGAAGATGTTTTCTTTTCCAGGGAGCTCTTGAAAGTACTTGAAAAAGCACAAGTGGAGATACCTTCCTCTGAAATGGAGACACGATGTGAGCAGCAGGTACAATACTGGAGTTAAATGATTCTGTTTGTTTATGGATCTCCGTGTGTATTGGCAGCATTCTAACTGATGATCTGCTTGTTAGGTAAATTAACAGTAAAATAAATGTAGAATTCCCTAGTTTCAGATTATTCTGTTACTGCCTCAGCCTTTTTTTCCAGTAATCAACTTAGTTCTTTCCATTTCATAGCTTTATGTGTATACCAAACAGATTTCATAAGTAATTAAGGCTTTATTTCACTACTAATATTTTTTTCTAGGAAGCAAAGCTTCTGCAATTGGAACAGAAAGTGGCTGCTGATGAAGAGATTATTGCTTCTTTGAAGAAGACAAATGATGCAGATAAGGTTTGGGCTTATTTATGTCACTGATACCAGGTTTTGTAGGTAACTGCATGCCATGAAGCTGAATTGAAAGCCCCAAACATTTTTATGATTCTTGGTAATTCTAGGCAAGTCTGGCTGTGTATTTAAGTAAAATAAATTCTACCTTTTATTCACATGGAGTTTGCAGAATAGGAGAAAACTGGTATGCACTTAAAGAAAATACAAGATGACAGGGAAAATGAGGAAAAGGATAGCAGAGGCTTAAACTATCTGGTGGGCAAAACATCCAGTGCATAATTTCCTTGCTGATTAACAGGGCCTTCCAGTCAGTGTTGAAATAGGCTAATAGAAAAGGTGAGGCATCATAAGAACTTGTGATTATGACTTCTTGTCAATAGAATTGAAGCACGCTTATGTGCAAAGTCTACTCCAGCTTTTGAAAGCTTAAATAACAGAAGTTTTCATAGCACAAACACATATTTTATATGTAAAATAGATAAGAAATTGCATAGTGTATTTGTTAGTCAGCACAGTGCATTGTTTCAAGCGTTGCTTTTTTCTGCTAAAACAAATCTGATGCGTAGGGACTGAAGAATCTGGAACTGTCAGTGCAGTGGTTTTTCTGAGTGTACTTTCCTCCCTAATAAATCTGAACTTCAACTACCAGTTGTAATCTCCTATCAGAAATGCATCACAGACTGACTCTAAAGCTTTTGTTCAGAGGACTAGTCTTCTCTTACAGTTAGCAGAGCAGATTATGTAACTCTCTTAAATAAGTGGTTAGCACAAAAGCTCATGATTTAAGAGCCATTTCCTGTTATTCCTTTACATGTGCATATCGAGGCCTCATTTTCAAATACTTGTTTGAAATTTGGAATTGACAAAATATACACCAAACAATGTCCAGTAATGAATATATATTTTCTAATTGTAGCGTTTTTTTCTTATGTTGCAGGAAGTTGTAACTGACTTGATGAAACAGATCCAGGAGCTGAGGTCTTCAATTAATCATAAAACTGAGTCCATGGATGGACTGACAAGAGAGCTGGAGGACATAAATGTATGTTCTGTCATTTTGAAGGACGTAGTATGGGTTTTAAAAAATGGAAGGCAATGACACGTCTTATCACAGGTCTCRAACAGCATAACTTTCTGTAGTGTTGTGGAAGGAAACTTCTTTGTTTTGACATGTTGAAATCTTCTGAACAYTTTATGCCTAAGGCTTTCTTGAAAACTGAACTCTTTCCACATGGTGGGTAAAGAGCAGTGTCTCTGAAGGGACCTATTCACATCCTGTAAGCTACACTCAACTGACACTCACATTTAGATTTTCTGGGAAATTGATGCTTTATCAAGCATAATTTTCTATAATTTTCTATATCTGTAAACACAAAGAATTAAAACAACCTATGTGAATAACCTATGTATAAATATGATGCGTCTTATTTATTTAAATAGATCTTATAGAAACTAAAATGGCATCTAAAACACTCCATTGATTGCTCCATACTTATGAACTATGAATCCTAAAATTGCTAAGGACAAGATATTTCTGAGAATAATTTCTACCTATCTCTTCTATCTGTAATGGGGCAAGTATGACATTTCACGAATTTTAGTGTCATTCACACAGATGAGTTTTTAAACATGAGGTTTATATTTGACTTATAATATACATTTATTTATATTGTACTTGTACAAAACATTCTTTGATAGCATGTTTTCATTCCTATTTTATTTAATTTAACCTTTTTCTTAGTGCAAGTATAATTCTGTTTTGACTGCAAAAGAAGAAAGCAAAAGAATCATAGAGGATCAGGGAAAGAAGATTGAAGAACTGATGGAAGCCTTGGAAAGAAAACAAATAGCAGATAACATTGAGGTAAAAGCTTTAGTGCTTGATGTACTGTACTTATCTGTTTAACAGAGGAATCGTATGTATTTTTGCTCAAAATACTAGCATAAAACCTAGCCTCCTTTAGTTCAAATATAACTGGTTAGTATCTTCTGAAAGGAATTTTTAGTGAAACACCTGATAAATATTGTTAAATTATCTCTTCCCCCACTGCTGCTTTACTAGATAATTCTCTTTACTCATAATATTATCCAAAAGCTCCATCTGCTGGAAATAGATTTAGGATGCATGTTTGATTCAGCTACAGCTTTGCTTTTATAAAAATAACTTTTTAATTTGCTCTTTCCTCTTATTGCCTTTTCCTTAATTTTGGAGAACATACCCTTCACTCAAAATAACTAGCCTGTCTTTATGACTAAATTCAGATTTTACAAGATATTTTGTTACATTCCATATGCTGAATCCAATCAGACAACAATAATGATTTCTTCCAGTAGTGTGTGATTCCTGCTAAATGAATTGTGTGGGTTTTGGGTTTGGTTGTTTTGGATTGTTCAGGGTTTGTAGCAAAAGTAACTGCATTCTTACTATGCCGTCCTCCCTTGTGTCCTCAGGAGTTTATATCTGGCTCCCAGTGACATTGCAGGGTCCCTCCCTTTTGAGTTTGTTCATCACTTACTTATTTCCTTCMTGCTTTTTTGACTGTATGAGATGATTCCTTTGAAACTAACCCCAGGTGGTGGTCATTATAGCAAATTCTGATCCTCTTCTATGTTAATACACCTCATGGAGGTATGATGCCCTGTCAGATCAAGGGACKGAAGGCTAGGTACTTGGATAAATCCAGAGGCATCTGTAGAATAGCAGTGCAGTAAAAAAGCTGCAAAGATCACTAATTCAGTGTGGATTTAATCTAGATCTTCCTTTCTAGGCTGTTTTTTTAATTTTTTTTTAACTGTATGTTATGCTTGAAAAAGGTGTTTGATTCTAAGCATTTCTCACAAATATACAACTACATTGTAAGATAGTTCTCCTTTTGCTTCTGCAGCCAAGCCTTGGGAAAACTTGCTAAAATAAGAATTTCCTGGATGAATTTTTGCCACAATTCAGGAAGAAAAAATTAAGGGAAAAAGGAGATATTGCAGTTGTTAGCAGCCTCTAGCAACAGTGATAAAAAAAAAAATCTTAACTGCTTTACAGTTATAACTCTTAATTTAATCTTTTCTTAATTCATCCATCAACTTAAAATAGAGAGACCTTCTGTGTGAAGATTTGCATCATACAACAGAGCAGCTGATGAGGCTGACAGAAGCCTCTACGAAACATGGTGCATTGCTTCAGTGTGCACAGGAAGACATAGCAAAGAAAGAAACTCTAATCCAGGAACTGAGGGAACAGGTATGACAAGTCTACTGATAATTAGTTCTTTGGGAGTAATTGTGGTCATTAAAAGCATGTGGAAATGGTGGGGAGGTCACCTGTAATTTTAGAACATTTTGTACACAGTACTCTTGAGGAGCAGTGATTTGAACGAGGGTTTTGAACAAAGACTAGATAACTTTTTAATTACTTTGAAAACAGTGTCTAAAGATGGCAAAAAATGCTAATTCTAAAAGCAGAGTAGCATTATCATTACTCAGGAGAGTAACCAGCAGTCTAACCAATGTAAATGAAGGCTTTACTTTTTCCCCTACGTACACAAACAGCATCATGTATTGGGGTTGATTACTGAGTGCTGTAAAGGATGCAATCTGAGAGTGATTTGGAGCTTTTGGGAGAACAAATAGCTATATTAAGCTTTTTCAAACTTTAATAGTCCTAACTGTCATAGTGCTGAGTATAATATATCTTACCTGTTCTGGCAAATCTCTGGTAAAGGAAGACAGATTTCAGAAAGAAGGGTCCTCTATCATGTTAGCATGTTTGTTCAGGAAATTAAGCCTACATCAGTCAATTTGTTGGTGGTTTTAGATCATGCTTTTTTGTTGAAAGTTTTACTAGTTCATCTCTGTTAACAATCCCTTTAAACTGCAGATTAAACATTCCCAAGACCAAAACAAAAAAGCCAGCAAGAACAACACAATTAGAGATATAGACATAGATATATACGGTATACAAAAGCATATAGTATGCTTTTAAACAGTGCTTGTTAGATGTAACTATTCAGTGATTAATGATTTTATTGGGTAAACATAGAAAGCAACCATGAAAGTAAAGTCTGAAATAGTTTTGCATCATCTATGGGGTGTATTTAAACAGTTTACTCCAAGTAGAGATATCTCTGCTATTTAACATTTTTGAGGTATTATGCACTAATCTAATTCTAACTGGGTTTTCTAATAGTTGGATAAAAAGACAGAAGAACTGGAGAAGAGGAAGAATGAATATGAATTAAAAATGAAGCAAATAGATTGCTTTGTGGACTCATCTTCAGTAATGTTTCCTCAGGTACAGCAATTGAAATACTTTCACTGTAAAGGCTATTAGAAATTAGCTTATTAAAAAAGTTTAAAAACAGGTTCAACAAGTTTTTTGTTTAACTTGCTAGTGTCCAAAAACTCCTCCTAATTTTGATATGAATCTGGCAAAAATCTTGGAATCTCATGAACAAGAAATAGCTGATCGGAGAGCTTCTGCAATTACTCTAGAGCACCTTGTACGTGAACTGAATGAGGAACGAACAGCTAAAAATGATGAAATCCTAAGGCTTAAGGTACTGTAAGTTAAACTCTAAAAAGGCTGTTGGGTTAAAGTAAATGTGAATTCTGTATTCTGTGTTAATGGGCACTCGTGAGCGGTATGTCTAATAATGCRGGAAGGCTACTCTTGGTGGTCTTGCCTAGTGTGGTAGCTAGCCTGACAGCTTCTTGGAAATGGGAGCCTCTCCTAGCACTTCCTCTCCAGGGAGCGAAGTTCTACACAGATGGTGGTGACTTGCCTAGGGGTGTCCTTGCTTTCCTGACATCTCATGTGACTAGTGTGCATGAATATCAATGGTAATATTACTTTTGCTGGTGAAACTGCTTCTTTTGAAGCACGTTTTTAACAAAGTTGTGAATAAAGGCAGGGGCTGTGCAGGTATTTGAGAAGCAGAAATGTGCTTGTTTTCTTTCAAAGAGCTTTATCAATTTGATTTTTAAAATAGGTTCCACCAAGAAAAGAAATAGGAACTGCATTCATGTGTTGTTGCCTTTCTTGTTTAGGAACAGTTAAGCGAACTGGTGAACCTGCAACTAGAAATGCAGATATTAACAGAGAACAACAGGAACTTACAGAGCCAGCTTGTAGAAGCTCAGACAAAAAGCAAAAACAGGTAAAAACGAAAAAAAAAACTTCTACGTTTTTGTCTTTAAGCAATTGGATAGGATAAATTGAATTTTATATTTGTTTTGAAATACAATACTGCAATATAACTTATTTGTATAATTATAGGAATCCCAGCCTTTTTGGTGAAACTATTGACTTCAAATTATAAGCTATGCACAAAGTTAGGCATAGAAATGGATAAAGAATACAAAATTGCATGTGTAACCATTATAATACTTTATAAATTTCTATATTACATATCAAGCTATGGATTCAGTAGATATGAAATATCACTATGAATTCAACAAAAGTATTAAGATAGACTTGAATGGAACCACCATGTTTTTAAGAAGGAACAAATTTCTGAAAAGATGGCACACTGGTGTATCAGATATCAGATTGGAGTTATCCTGAGTTCTGAACTGCAATCTGTACTTTGGACAGAAAAAGATCTGGCTTTGGAGATTGATACTTTTTAACTTTTTTGCCTTTGTAAAGAATTGTATACTCTGCTGCTTCATATTTTGACAAAAGGATAACTCATTTGCAGCACACAGTTGATACTTAATGACAATAACTTTTTAATGGGCTATTTTACTAAATATTGACCAAGACTGATAACTTAACACTATGTTAATGACTTTTTTTGCCTATTATGTTTCCAGAACATTTTTTTTACTTCTAGAATATCTCTATTCAATAAAGTATCAGTGTTGTCTGTTTGAGAAACAGCTTTCTTTATTCAAAATATTAAGCATTCCAGTTAGAAGATGCTGTAATTGCAGGTGACTGTGCAATCCCAACTTGTCCTTGCATATATATTTATTATACAATAACCTTCAGTTATTGAGTGAGTCATGGAGCTTGTGGAAAACAGCCTGTGCATTAAGGCCTGTTGGGACAGATCACGTGGGAGACTGAATGATACTGTTGTCTCTAGGGCCTTCCACTTATTTTGTGGCAGCAGTTCTCAAGCATGTGGTGATTGGGATTTTCAGGAAAACATGTGATGGTTACTTACCCTGGAAAAAAAAAAATCTGTGGCTTAGCTTTTCATGCAGTTTATAGAGTAGGTCATTTAGACACACTTTTTTTTTTTTCCACACAAGACGCATTAATTTTATGTTCCTTATTTGCTGGATGCTTGACTTGAGACCCTGGGTATAATTTGCACAGCACTTGCAATTCCCAGCAGCGGTTGAAGCTGACAGGAGTTATGGTTTTCCTAGGTTGAAGACTATTATATTACACGTTCTATGAAAAATCAGGTATCTCCGTTGGGGATATTCACAACACAGACTCCTGCCTTATATGTTAGGGAACAGCTCATAGCAGTAGCTGGTGATTATCCTTTGCACAGGCCAGTGTTGTAACAAAGATGATTTGATCACTGGTCTTGYATATGACAGTGTTGAGATGTGAGTGTCTTTGGCTGCCTTAGAGGCTTTAGGTGGGTGCTTGAGACTACAAGAGGAGGCCAAGACCTGCCCTCTTCTGGTGTGTAGTCTTAGCACTGGGAAAAGCAGCCGTACAGGGAAGGTCAGGCTTCACCTCTGCAGTGCTGAGCTGGAGCAGGCTCTGGTCACCTCTTAGGCGTTGATGCAGCTTGACCAGTGCTGCAGCTTGAAAGGCAGAAGCGTAACCAGCAGTGATATGTTTGGGGATTTTAAAGTTCATGTAATAACCGTGAGGCATTAMGCAACATTTGTTTTAGTCCTTCTCAAAGATTTATAAGCTGACTTATATGTAGATGGATTTTGTAGAGGATTTATACAATGCTACTTCTCAAACCTGTCCCCACAAGCTAAGGAAGAAGTGGTTGGAAGTGGTTAGACTGTTGAAACTATTATTTAAACATTCAACAAATAAAATCAGACCAACCCACACATTCAACCTAAGGTAGCATATATCAGCTATGGAAAATAACGCCCTATCTAGGTAGGTCAAAATAGATTTTAAGTTACTGAAAATAACAGACTTTTATAGTTAAGTCATATTAGGATAAGGACTAGTCAATGCAGCTTTCCCTTGAAGGCTAGTTCTGAGACAGAAGTGGCCGTAATGGTATTTTGATTTATGTGTGGGGGTTTTTTGTTTGGGTTTTTTTTTATGGTGTTTGCTTCTACCTCTAGTGATGGTTGTTAAATTACCAAAATAATTTCTAAGTCTTCCTAAAACAAAAATCTCCTATCTTCTTAACTTGGCAAGATCACTGAGGAAAGATATGGTAGGAGGGAGTTGCTTTCTGAAGTCTATATTCAAGTGAACACTGTCAGGAAATCACTTACCTCAGTCTTAAAGTTATCTAACACACAGTTGCATGGTGGTTACAATTTTTCTCAAGTGATCTTTTCACTAAAACATTGGKTTTTTTATGTTTATGTTCTACCAAAAACAAATGTGGTACTTTTAGAGTATTAAAATTAAAACCCTTCCAGAGTGTGTCGGGGGGGGGGGGGTTATGACTGATTCCTTTTGTTATGTACAAAGTTTCACTCACATTCTTGGATTTCCCAGTGATCAGAAACGTCCTGATGTTCAACATGCCAGAGAGAAGGAGATTGCTGAAGAACGACTAGCCAAGGTTTGTCACTTAGACTATTCAGTTTTTGTTTTCCTGATGGCAAATATTACTCATCATGTTTTCTTTTGTTCTGTGTCAGTGAACCAAGCAGTGGTTGCCAGTGAATTCTGATGGACGCAGCACTTGATACTCATCTGTTATGGTTTCTGCCTTGGTCTAACTGTAATGAATTTGGTGTCAGATTTACAGAACAATGAGTAGGATAAGATTCAGATCAAAAGATCTGATTAATTGTCAGTGGATTGGAAAGCAAAGATTATTTCACTTGCTAATACCAAGACTTCTGCCAAAAAGAGGTTAATTTATGGACAGAGACATTGATGTGGGTCATCTGTGCTGGCATGAAACAAAAATACATGTATGTAACAAGATTAGCTTACAGTGAACGTTAGAGATGWGAGTTATTGGGTAATAGGGTTATTTTGGTGGTACCTGAATTAAAGATACTAGGCATCAAGTAAGTGACAGAAATAATTTTAAGTATATGTATATATTAAATATTAAGAATGTAATTTATATTTTCAACTTTTACAGAATAAAGCAATGGAGGAGATGCTGAAAATCAAAGCAGAGTAAGTTTAGTATTTCTGACTGGATTGGAAATTTGTATTAAACTCATTAACACCAAAAAGATGTAATTTGAGTAAGATTCAGTTCCAAGTATTTAGAATTCAAGAATTTGTAAGACAGTGTGGAGAGAGTGTTTATACTTTTGAAAGAAAATTACCATCCAGTTTTTACCATCTTTCATCAGTAGGTGGTAGTACTACCCATTACTAATTTGCTGCAAGACTAGTYGTTTGAGGAAAATACTCTGAAGGAAGTGGAACTATGTAAGAGCTTAGCTTGGAAGGGACTTTGCAGGATTGTATAAAGTCATCTCCAGCACAGGGCTTTGAATTTGTATATGTGGTGACTTTTAAGTAGAAATGCTGCTAAACTTGATGACACAGTACAATATTCTGTGATCCTGATAGGGTTAGGCCATTCTCAGCAGATGTGGCATTTTTCCAAAGTAATATTGCTTGTCCTGTCCCCTGGCCAAACAAGCTCAGACACCCTCTGAGCTATTCAGTGACGTTCCTCAGCAAAAATGCTGTTGGGAGAAAGCCCTATACAAACAAGCTGTCAAACYTGGCAGAGCTCATTGGGTGGATTTACCCTGTGTTAGGTGATCTCCAAGGATCCCCTTGGGCTAAGTTTCTGTTTTGTTTCATGAGTGCAATTGTACGTCCTGGGTTGGAAGCAGCATGCTTCCCAGACAAGGAGCAACTCCAAATCACGGGCTAGTTACAAGCAGCAGCCACCATAACAGCTGGGAGGCAGGATGGATGTTTTCCTTCTGTTAGCGCTGGGTTCTACAGAAAAACTATGTAAAAAAAGAGACTGATTGATAATTCAGTCATATGCCATTTATTTTGTTTTTGAGTGTTTTGTGATGCTTTTATATTGGCAGACTAGAAGAAATCAAAAATGCTCTCAAAATCAAAGAGAATGCCTGTCTTGAAATGACTATGGAGATAGAACGAACAAGAGCTTTGGAGCTGAAAGCATTTCATGAAAAAGAAGAAATTAGATCAAAACTGGAAGAAACATATGAAGAGAAAGACAGAATTGGAAAGGTTATAAATGTGTATTTTTGCTGTTAATGTTACAATAGAATCATATTCAATGGAGGTAAAACCATTGCCAGTTGGCTGATATTGTGAAATACTTGACAATCAAAGACAATGTTTTGTCTTACCATTTAGTTACATTTACAATGGGCTTACATTTACAAATTAGACCCATTTACAATGGGTGTTACATTTCCTGGGCATTCCTTGGRTGTGGAATTCTGGGTACAGAAATCACTGCTGCAATTCACAATAAAAATCAAATCTCCTTTAGAGAGATCTAAAGTTGTACCCAAGAAGGACAGTGACAAATAACTATTTCCTGCATAGGCCAACTCTTAAGTCATATGTTACAACACGTTTAAATGGCAGTGTCAATCAGTTCCAAAAACTGTTTTCTTTCTTTTTTTTTTCTGGAAGGAGAAGGGAGGGCTAAAGTCAAGGCGTATGTAATGTAGTTATTAATTGCAGGAAATGAACTTGCTGAGGAAGCAAGTGGAAACTCTTGCTGAGGAGAATGGGAAATTGCTTGGTCATCAAAATCTAAACCAGAAGATTCAGTATCTTGTGAAGCTGAAGAAGGATTATGCGAAACTCACTGAGGTAAGTAAGGTATCAACCATTGATAATGGTTGAATTCCTCTTCTGCTTAAAAAAAGCTACTGTGAGCCCTGCTTATATGCAACTGGTTGGATGGTCTGCAAGGGCAGATACAACTTATTTTGAAATCTKTAAGAAATTAATACAGCTTCCTTAATAGCTATATAGTTCTAAATACCTTTCTTTCCCCTTGTTTTACAGGAGACTGAAAAACTACGTGTTGAAAATGCTTTCTTGAAAGAAACTAAAAAATGTGACACRTGTAGAAGTCATGAGCAATTGCAATGACACACACAAAACTGAGAAATCACCTTTTTTAAGTGTACAGAAGAATAACGAACCAATTGTCAGACTTGGCTTTTGCTGTTAGTCCCAGAACCTTGTCAGCTGTACTCACAATAATGAAGTGTGTTAGTTTCTGGATGTTTTGCTGGTAGTAGCTCTTAGTGACGAACTCTACTCCAGCTAAGAAGGCAGCTTTCATTCATACTGCAGCACCTTCTTATTGAAGGGCTCTWTACTCCTAAACGGATTTTGTACAGGTGCTGGAAGCAACTTCCTCAAAACTCTCGTGTCTTGCCAAGGAAAAGCTTTCTTACAGGAACATCTCTGGATTTTTGTTTCTTTCTGTGCTTGAATTCAGTTTCATGTCTGTTCTGAAATGCTAGTTTCCTTCTCATGTTAGTTGAATTGATGTAAGCACAACTTCTTAGTGATTCTTAGGAAAATTTACAATGTTTGACAAGTTGATTTTTAACCCCCTACAAACCTATGAACTCAATGAATACTTGTGGGTTCCTTAAAAATCTTTATATTAATGTTAAGTAGGAACATCCTTTTAATAACAGATTTGTAAATAGCACTATGAATATCTTGTGGCATTGTATTTCTTACTCTACTTGAAATTAAAAGGCTTTGCAATTTTTTCCCCCCCTCTTGTAAATTTACAGCAGACTTCTAGAACAGCAGTGTGGAAAATAACTTTATGAGCTTTTTGCAACCATTTTCCTAGCAAACACGATCTTATTTCTTCACAGAAGATCCATAAAACAGCTTTAAAGGGTGTGGTTCAACCTGTTAAGTCACTGAAGTCACTGAGGTTTATTGCAAGTAACTGGAATTTTTACTAGCAGAACAGACCATCACTCTATACAGCAATATCAGATACTTAGGGCTGGATTTTAGGTTTCTGATATGCAGTCAGTCATGGCATCATTCTCAAAATTTTTGACTGCTTAGTAGCATGCTACTCAATGATGGGGCAAGTGTAAACAACTACGTGTCATCTCCTGTTAAAAGCTCGACGCTGGAGAACCCCATTTCACCCTCATTTAAAACTCTCGTAATGCTGCAGCCTGCTTTCTCCACGGACTCTGCTCTGAAGCACCAACGTTTAAAAGGGTTTGAACCTCGCAAGCTGGCAGAAGAYGGAGGCATGGTGCAGACAACAGGCCCCTGAAGCTGCTCTGGCCCCCGTGGCAGTCCCTGCAGCACAACTGCAAAAATGTTTATTTTTTACTGTCCTGCCCCAAGCTTTGCACAGYTGGGGCTGCCCCSCTGCCTGCTCCCCTTGCACCAGGGCCTTGCTCCCTCCTCTACTGTCTCTATCCTGTCTCTATCCTGCACTACTGTTGCCCGTTTCCACACTACGTCATTCCTTTGTATTTTTCGTTCTTTTTCCATTAAAAACCAAACCAACCGCTCAAGCCTCTGTCTCTCCGGAGCAGCGCGCGGTGGGCCCGGGCGGGCTGGGGCCGCCAGCCCTGGATGGAGGCGGCTCCTCGGCGCGGGCCCGCCCGACGAGGCGGCGCCGCAGCCCGGAAGGCGGCGGC
>PTEX01000081.1:370789-384276 GCA_003342815.1 Eudromia elegans
CGGCCGGGGGGTGCGGGGAGGGCGCCGCGCAGCCCGCGGGGGGCCTCGTGTCCGCCCTGAGCTCCCACCCCGATAAACCCCCGATAAGTGAGTGAAGGAATGAATGAATGAGTGAATGAGGATTCTGCCCTGCGCGGGGGGAGGAACGGGAGTGTGGAGTTCCTGGAACTGCTGACAGCSTCTGCTCGGGCAGGGCTCCTCCTTCCGGACTTGCGGAACCGTTGGTTCCAGCTTTATGAAGCAAAGTGCTCTGCTGCTCTTGCCTAAACATTTGGTGCCCCCGTTCGCTTCTTTTAGGCCCGTTTTGTGCAGGCAGGTAGACACCGTTAAGACGTTGCTGGTAGACCAAGGCCTTCTCGGCAGCCTGGGCCGCCCGCCAAGCCCCATTTACTCTTGCTCCTGCCGCTCCGCTCCGCTCCGGGGTGGTTCGGGGCTATCCCGAGCGCGCACTGAAATCGCCCGCGCTCGGAAGCGCGGCCGGCGCAGTAACCCCTGAGTCAGGGCGGGCGCCGCCGAGGGCGCAGCGCCCACGCGCTCCTCCCGCGGGCGCGCGGCCAGGACACGCGTCCTGCTCTGCTCCGGGCGCTGCGGGGCGGCCGCCGGCCCTGCTCCGCCACGGATCCTCACACGGAGCCGGGTGGGAGCTCCCGAGCTCCACAGCCTCCTGCCCAGGGCAGCCCCTCGCTGCCCCCAGCCGAGCTCTGGGCGTCTCTACGGGTGAGGATCTCGCCAGCTCTGCTGCAGTGYCTGGCCACATCCGCTTCTTCTGAATCTGGTCCAAATTCCCGTTGTTCTGACCTGGGTTGGCTGCCCCTACCGTTATCCCAGCTGGGAAGAGTCCGGCTCCTTGTTCTCTGCACCCTCCAACGGGTAGCTGGAGTCAGGCCGGAGGTCTCCTCTCTCAAGGCCCTTTCTCCATGGTGCATCTCCGCAGGCTGTGCCTGGTCCCGCAGAGGAGCTGCTGGATGGAGGTAGAGCCACGTGGTTTCCTCGCGTGGCATTTTCACATCAAGTGCAGAGCACTCAGGGACTAGGACAATGACCACAGCAGCTAGAGCTCGGGATAAAAGAGTAAAGACCTTGTAAAAGAAACTGCTCCTGTTTTTCAGATCGAGGCCGTTCTTGGGTGCAGCTGGAAGTAGGTGTAGGGCTCTCTTCACACTGACCCTGTCTCCAGCATAAGGGCTGTGTCCTACCATCTAACAGGAGGAATTTGTCTTGAAAACATAGTTGTCTTTGCAGTGTTTTCAGGCAGATTCCCGATGGATGATGGATCCTGGACCACTCCCTGCCTGCACACACGTTGCGTGCCAGAGCTCGGCTTGTCCCTCTTTCATAAATCTAGAAACAAGTGCACTTCATTCTGCTGGGAGACACCTGCACCATGCCTCGAGCACGGGAGCTTTCGGGACTTTGCTTCCTGACGAGGGCTGCTCTGCATTGCCCTGAGCTGTCCGGCTTGTGCTCTGAGGCTGCGGTCATCGTAGAGACGCGGCTCGGGGCTCCTTTCCTGCTCCTCTTGCCTTCTCTGATTTCATAATATATCTACAACTCGTATTCATCAGTGGTTAATAACGCTTCAGTTTCCAGCCCCTGCCCCTTGGTGTTGCCCCGGGTGTCCGTGGGGCAGGGCGGTGGGTGAACGGCCCGTGCAGACGCGTGGGTTTCCCCTTTGTTCCGCAGCTGAGCGCGCCGCTCCGAGGGGGCTGCTTGGGCCTCGCGCTGGCCTGCAACGTGCTCATGTGGACGCTCTTCGCCAAAGCCCTGCGGCTCTCCTCCTCCTCGGCTGYCGCCTCCGTGACCACGGCGGCCTCCAACTTCATCTCCTCGGTGAGTGGCTTCGTCCCRGAGGCTGCAGCAGGGCCTGCAGGCCGCTGGCAAGACGGGTCCCGGCTCATCCCCCAGCGAGACTGGGGGCATCGGCAGCTGCAAAGGGAGACTTAACTACTCCTGCGTAGGCAGACGTGGAGTGGTGGTATCAGCTACCACGGGTCTGACCCCTCTGTGTGGGGGTCTTCTGGTAACGGGGGCAGGTGCTGCTGCCAGGGGGGCAGCAGGGTTTACTGAGCCTTTCTAACTGCCTGAGATATAACGGGCTGGGGAGAACTGGAGCTGRAAACTTTTCTTTGCTTTTACTGTAGCCAAACCTCGCTTGCTGCAAGGCAAAGCCGCCTGGGACCTGCGCATCTCACCCACCGCCTTTTCACGCTCTTGCTCTCATTTCTGTGCTCTCGCAGTCCCTCTGAAGGATTGCCCAAACCCAGCGGGACCTCTCTGTTATTGACTTGAGKAGCCTCTCCGTTCTCTGGAGTGGTTGAGGAGGCAGCAAGAAGCATGTGTGTCTGCCCGCGTCCTGCGCTGGGCCCCGTGTGGCCGCAATTCCCCACCCACCAGAGCAGGCTGTTCTCAGTGGGGGCAGCGCTTGGAGGCTGCAGCGTGCCTGCTGCTGGTCCCGGCACGGGGTTCTCGGGCAGCCCTTTCCAGGCCCAGCTCTCCCCACAGCGCATCCCTCTCTTTCCTGCCCTCAGGCCGTGCTGGGCAAGCTGCTCTTYGGGGAGACGTGGACGCCGCTGTGGTGGACCGGCCTCGCCGTGACGCTGGGCGGCCTCGCGCTGCTGCACACGGCTGCACCGCAGCCCGCGCTGCCGCCGGGCAGGAGGAGGTGACGAGCAGGGGAGGGTGCCCCGAGCGGGGCTGCCCCAAGCGAGGAGCCCCTGCCCCACGGCCCTGGAGGCTGCTCAAGGTTGTGCCGCCCCCCGGGGACGCTGGTGGGACCRTGGTGCTGGGCGAGGGGGCAGGGCAGGTGGTGGCATTGCTCAACATGTGGCATTGGCAGGGGGCGGGCCAGGAGCGGAGCAAAACCCGCTCTCCATGGATGTGTGGGCAGCTCCCCGGGTAATTATGGTTTCATACTTACACAGGGCCGTGAGATAGGGTTTTGCATGTCGCCTTTTGGCTGAGCCAGGTTTCCTTCCCCTCCCATTTATTCTTGGGAGTGCAGAGGGTTGTGGTGGGCTGGAGCCCCAGATGCCTCCAAAACGCTGGGCCTCCACCCGTGCCTCTCAGGGCAGCTCCTTAAAACACCTGGGTGGGGGGTTTCCCTTTTTAGCCTGGCAACGTTTTTGCTGTGGACACCTCCTAGTGCTGCCCGTGCCCTGCTCGTCCCATGCCCGTTGCCACCTTTCCTTGCCGCGCCAGCCTGCCCGTGCCCATCACACGTGGCTGCCCTCGGAGCCTGTTGGTGGTTTGATGGGCAGAGGCCCACGAGCACGCTGCCCCTCTCCCGCCGGGGAGCAGCAGCCTTCCCATGCGTGGTGGTGCCGAGAGCCCCTATGGCGTCTCGGGAAGGCTGCTCGGAGAGAGGTGGCCTCTTCTGAGCCAGCAGAATGGCAGTGGGGCCAGAGGATGAACAGCCTCTCCTCTTCCCGACCCGTCATTCTGGAGCTGTCTCTATTTGGGGCAGAAAATGGAAACAAATGAGGCAGCCCTGCAGGGTTCCTGGGCACTGGGGCTTTTCCATAAGAGGRGCTGGCCTGGAGCAGAAATAGCTGCTGAAGACTGTTGACATACCTGCCCTGCTCCGTGTGGTTTCCCTCTCCGCCCCTGGAAACGTCCCTGTGCTCGGCATAGGTTCTCACTGCTCGAGCACTCAACTCCTTCAGCTTCCCCAGGCAGTCCCATATACCTTTCCACTTGCCAGCTGGATCTGCCGTCTGTGCTTTGCACTCTCCCGCTCCTGATACGTTGCTCATTTGGATGCAGGGCTGATGTAGTCGAGGTTGTTTCCCAGGTAGGTCAGAAGTCTTTCACAGCTGTTGGTGTCCCAGATGAATTTTCAGTCACCATCACTGGTTTCGTGTAGGCCACGCTGTGATTTTGGTGAGGACAGAGAGCCCGTGAACCGCCAGCAGCTTTCACTGGTCAATGTGAGGGATAGCGAGCCCGTGGCAGCTGGGGGAACCCAAATAACCCCCACCTGGCTGCGTCCAGACCCATCGCAGGAACATGTCAGCCCAGCAAGGGCCACCGCACACCCGGAGGAACCAAGGGCAGAGAAAGGGATCTGGGTGATTTGGAGGGGGGAATTTGTTTATTTCATTTTCATTTCAAACATGGGAAACTAGAGGTAAAGGAGGACAAATGGGGGGGCCGGTCTGGTGGAAATGGGTCTGATGGGTGCACTTGCCTGGCCAGGGGCTGCGCCTGACCAACACAGTCTGTCACATGTTCTTATTAAAACCATTTCTGACTGTTTTYCTGGGTGAGCATCTCTGTGTCACGCGTGGGTGTGGGGGTGAGTGGATTTGCACCAGCACTCGTGGGAGCACCTGGGTCCAGGTGCCAGCAGCTGGCGAGGGCAGCGATCCAGGGCCACTGCTGGCTGGGCTGAGGGTCTCAACCAGCTGCTGGAGGATCCATATATCCATATGTATATATATGTGTGTGTGTGTTCTTGTTGATGCATGTGTTCAGCTCCATGTCTGATGTACATACATGTTGGTGTGGGTGCCCATAAGCAGGAACATCCGCTCAGCCCTGCTCCTGCTCCTGGGGGGACCCTGGGGCAAGGGGCAGCAGGTGCCTTGCCCTGCCAGGCAGCCAGGTTTTCTTGTTGCACAGTGTGTGTAACCAGCTGGCCGGTACCTGCACACGTGCTAAACGCTGGGGTTAGGGGAGGGCTTGTCAGGATGAGATGCGTGCCCATACATTGCACACGTCAGGAATCCCATTTCTAAGGTATCACCTTCTTCCCTCTGCCCACGCAGGCTTATTTCAGTTAGAAAGGTTTTAGCAGCAGTCCTCGCTGGGAAGCATAATGATGCCTGGAAGCGTCTTGTATCACACTGCCGCTGCCGCGGGCTCAGCCGGAGCTTGCCAGGCTGTCCGTGTCCTCTTGCAGCAGCACCAGTGAGTCATGGCTGTGGCGTGCGTGTAAAAGCTGAGGACMCACTCAGGAGCCTCATTGCCAGAACCTGGCAGGTCTGTCATGCCTGGCAGGTCTGCCTGGTATCCAACAGGAGGTTAAAAACAGACTCATAGGAAGAGATGCCGCTCTTGGGTTTGTGCCTTTCCCTTCCGTATATCAGAAAGTGYTAACACCGGGGCGCCTAGAGGAGGGTCTTTGCCATGTGTGCCCTGCCTGAAGAGGGTACCCCAACTCATCATATCTGGCACCCAGGTCTCTAGAGAGGAAGGGTCTTTACTTCTGCCCCTCCATATATTCCCATAAATCTTTCCCTCCAAAAGAGAACGATTGGCACTTATAATGGAGAAGTGAGCAAAGTGCTCCGAGTGCTTTTTCCCATTAGAAACATGAGTCTTTTTGTCTGAGAGGACCCGCTCCACGCCTGCCGACATGGAGCAAGCGCCAACACGGGTCGAGTGCCGACATGGAGCGAGCGCGGCACGCTCGGCCACCTAGAAAGTAGAAACCTCATGTGGTGACAGACTGACAGAGAAGGAAGTATTTTTTGTTTGATTAGTTGGTTGATACCTGGCGATGGATTGGTTTGAATCTGCTTAGCTGGAGTACAGGCAGAAACACAAACATTTGCCAGACTTGGTCTGACACAGACCCTCTAATCCAGAGTGACTCACGGCAGACGGAGGTGAGTCCTGTAGTCAGTGGCAGAGGGACGTGTGAGCCAGGAAGCGTCTGAACGCTGCAGACAGCAGCTGCAAATGCCCCCACACAGACAGGAAGCAGTGGCTGACCTGAAGGTTAACTTCCCTCATATATCCAAGGAACTGACAACGCTGAGTTAGATTGTCGTATTGCAAAAGCGACGGCGGCTCCTCAGCCTTTGGACAGGGCAGTGGTGTCACACAGTTCCCAGGCCTGAGCTGCCTGCCCTTAGCTGTGGTTTTACAAGACTTACTGACTCGGTCAGTTGCAGGCCACAACCCCCTCCWTGAGACGGGCCAGGGAAGGACCCCACTGCTGGGGCTGGCAGGATTCCTGGCTTTGCCCAGTGGTGATTCCCGGCTTGCCCCGTCCCACCAGGATGTGCTGTGCAACGGCAGCAATGGCGGTGGCCACCCGTCTCGAGGTGGCTTCCCTCCCAGCTCGGCATATACTCGTAGTAAAGGGCAAAGTGTGTATCCAGCCATACATTAGTCCGTGTTCTCATTGGAATTGTCCAGGAGCAAAATGCTGGAGGATTTCTACCAAATGGGAGTTTAGCGCATGGCCACATGCGTTTATTTTTCCCATTCTAGCTTGCACTGCATGGTTAATTTGGCTGCTCCTCCACCTCCTAATGTGCTTTTGAAAAGATTTCTGTTTTTAACGTCATYCCCTTTCAGCAGTGTCATAATTGCCGGTAAGGCCCAGAGGTGTTTGTACGTGTGCAAGAAGCCCAGGTGTTTTACCTCGGTGACATTTACATTCTAGGCAGAAGGCAAGRGCATGACTGAGGCTGCAAACAGGCGGGACAACACCTGAGCGGCCTGGGGCTGGGGACAGGAGCTGGGCACCCGGCCCCGGCAGGAGGCCGAGCAGGGTGACTGAAATTGTGCATTGGCACCTGCTTTAGACCCCTCCACGCACACCAGGAAAGTGAGGTGAGGCTGCTGATAGAACTGTGCGTGATCGGCGCACCGTCCAAATGTGGCAGACCTGGCCAAGGGAGCTGGCTGAAGGGCCTGGCCAGCGGCAGCCCCTTGGCTTACAAGGCTCAAAGGTGGGTTACCCTTGCGCTGGGGCTGCCTCCATGTGTTTGGATGGAGCTTCTTCACACACATAAGCTGAGGGTGGCTCTGGGTGAGAAGGGTCTCGCCAAAACATTTGCCCTGAACCCCGAGTCAATTACCACTTCCATGTGCACACCACAGGGTAAGTGTCCCAGGCCTGGGCCATAGTGACTCTCTCCCTTAAACTCTYCCTACATTCTTAAACACAGCCTTAATTTTTAAGCTGGTGTGTTGCTAACAGTGAGGCTCACAATGTCATGAAGAGAGAGATAAGTATGATTGAGCTGACGGAAGCATTTGGAAAAGCTGTTGTATTAGACAAAGTCCAAGAATATTCTATCCTATCCTAAGTACACCTTTACAGAGAGCAAAACCAAATCAAATTGGATCACAATTGAGCCTTACAGCATATTTTGACATGATTAAAAAAGGAGTTCCACACAAAACCTTTGAAATGCCCCTGTTGTCATTCTCAATGAGCCACTGAACCTTGGGAGGAGGGTACAGTAGAGCAGTTCRAGCTCATATCAAACTCACTTACTCCATACCTTTTTTTATCAAAGTTGCATGAGTGATATTAGCAAAAGAAGATATTATAAAAAGATTGGTAGATTATTCCACTGAGACGGGTTTTTTTTTGTTTCAAAACCCTTATATTTCCAAGAAATTCTATTCAGAGACAGTTTAAGTTGCTTCTGAGGACTGAAATACCATTGAAATTACWAGGACGTCAGACATACACTTAATTGCACTGCAGCACTGCAAGCTTTGGTGTGTCTTCTAAGAAGGAAATATTGATGACTCAACTCATCAGAAGAAAAATGCTCTCATGGACCTGACCTTGGCTGTGAGACAAAAACCCATGAGGGTAGAAATAAATTGGCAGTAATCCTGATATTTCTGTGGTAACAATTACACAGCCAGGTGAACCACTCAGTTTCTAGAGGAGAGAAGCACTGAGCCTCAATTTTGAAGGTTTGTGAGCCACAGAGGAGCAACTTGCTCCCCAAAAATCCACACTCCAGGCACCACTACAAGGCAGGGGTCAGGTTGAGCCGAGGGGAGGTTGAGCAATTGCCCATGAGTCAGGGTGCCTTTGGTGGGCAGCAGTAGGGATGGTAAAGGCTRTTGGAGCCCCCAAGGCCCAGACATAGTCCATGGGTCAATGTCAGGCAGTTAAGGGATACCAAGGTGGTCAGAGGCCCATGAGAAAAGGTTGAGGGACCTGGGTTTGTTTAGCTGGAGGCTCCGAGGCTCAAGGCTGGGGTGATTTCGGACAACAGCTACTGGTGGGGAGTTACAGAGCCAGCAGAGCCAGGCTCTTCTTGGTACTGTGAGACACTAGAAAGAGAGGCAACCACCACAGAAGGCATCTGGGGAGCCCAGCTCGATGGTRGAATGTCCATCTTTGGAGGTTTTCCAGCACCCAGGTACACATAACCTCATAACCTCCTGCAGCCTGCTCTGGTGTGATGATCATCCCACTCGGAGCAGGAGTTTGGACTATTGGTGRGCTGTGTATGAGCAGATTTCATGTGCAATACCCCCTACAGCGGGGTGGCCTCTTTGCTTCCAAGCCTGGCTGTTCCTCCTCAGTGYCGCCATGGCACAGAAAGGAGGCATCTCCTTGCAGCCCTGTGCCACCAAGGGCTTGACCACCAACCACAGAAACCTTGGCGTGTGTTTGTGCAGCCACGTGGAGACCAGAAACGAAAGCACTGCTGTCAAAGGCACCACCACACGCAGCAGCTTGGCGCCTGTGACCATCCACAGGACAAGAGAGGGAATGAGCGGGAGAGTGTCACCCACACAGAGGCTGCGACGGCTGCGATTTCACGACAGGAGCGGGGACCCGGCTCTGCCAGTGGTAGCAGATCGCCCTGTCCTCCTCATGGGAGGTGTTTTAGCACAAGCAAGGCCCCAGGGCAGGATTATCCACTGCCAATTCCACATTTGCTGCTGCTGAATGACAGTTGCTTAATCCAGTGATGAGACAGTTGGGACAAAGTTCTTTCCCTTCAGGACACCCTGGAGTTACGTAACTTGGATCCGTGGATAGGCCGGGAGATGGTGCTGCAGGAAAACACTCTCTAGGAATCCCTGGCGCGTGCTCCCGACGCCATCCAGGACGGAGCTTGGGCGTTCYGGCTTCTGCCCCAGGGTCACCATCGTGCACCGTGATTTCATCTACAACGTGGGCCCCAAAGTCCTGGGTGGTGCAGGGTGGCCCACATGCTGATATGGTTGTGGACAGAGGAGGGAAGCTATTGCGCTACCCCGGGAAAGCAGGAACATCACTTGAAAATATTGGCACGCAAGTTTCTGTTTTCTCATTAATAGACACGTGTGACCAAGTATTTTCCATATCCTGTAGGCGGGAGGGTATTCAGCCAGTGTTTTCCTTGCCTGCTGAAGCTGTTTCTAACATATAGATAAACTATTTTATCCCTGGTTCAATATTTGCGATATTGATTTCCTTGCCCTTACCGTTTATTTTCTGCAAACCTTTCTTGCTTCGTTTTTCCTCATACCTGTTCATGTTGTTTGCTCTAGGTGTAGTCTCTGGCTACGTGTCCGCGGGGCAGTGGGTACGTGTGGGCACACACCTGAGGCGAGCGCTGAGGGTCAGCGGTGCCAATGGCCCTGGGGGAAGCGCATCCACCCCGTTGAACCCTTTCCAGTCACCGCGTGCTGCAGGATGACRGGGCCCTTCCTCACCTCACATGAAGGGAGTCCTTCTCCCCGCTTTGAGTCACTTGGTGGAGTGGAAGAAAGGTATGAGGAACAAATTAGGAGAGCAGGACTGCTCACTGCGAAAAGGAGACGACGGTGGGGCGTAGCAGAGGTCAAGAACAGCRTGGGTTGCATGGAGAAGGTAAATAAGGATAACTGTTTGCTGACTCCTCTGATACGCAGGCAAGAGGCCTCACGTGAAGCTGGCAAGCTGAGGCTTCAAAACCCAGGGAGCTGTTTCTTCATGTGATACCCTCCATTATAGGGCAGCCCAAGAACAATCCTGGCCAAGCGCTGCGGTCACTCGAGGTTTACACAGGTTCAAAAAGAGGGATGTTGTTACGAAACAGACCTGCTGAGGGTCACGGTGCCTCTGCCTTGGGAAAGGAGGGACATTATAGTCATTTCTTTTTGTCATTTATTGCACTCAGTTCCAAGGAAGTGCTTTCCTGAGAAGCAAAAGTTCCTCGTCCTGAGCCATTTCGTCATTTCTTGTGGTGTGTAATGCAACCATCTCAGCACTAGAGAATACCCATCTCAATGTTTCCAGCAGAAGAGTGGCTTTACCACAGCTACAAGCTACCATAATGCTACCATAAAGCCATGAGTCTTCTTTGCCTTCTCCCGGAGCAGACTCTCTGGCTGGGGCTGAGTTTGCCCCGAGGCAATACGTTTTTTATTTGTTTGGGATGTAAGTGCCCAGAGCTGGGCACCTAAATCCATACCCTCTGGTCCAAAAGCCCTCTCCCGAGGCCCCAGGAGAGGCCAAGCATGAGATTTCCATGGTAAGCTTATCCGTCTCTCTTGTTTCACTGCTATTTCCCCATGGGAAACTCATTGCCAGGGAGCCGGGGAGGGCTGTTTTGGAGCCRGCTGGGCTCTGGGCTTGGCAAGCTGCACCCCGCTAAGTTGCCTGGTTGCCCATCACGAGTCAATCCAGGCAAGAGTAGCAGACTCTGCCAGCCAGGAACGTGGGATGCCCCCAGGGAGCAGCTGATGGGCAACCACCACGTGCCTGAGCAAGACAGGGGCAGACGGACAGGCCGATGCTCCTTTGGGGTAACAGCAGTGAAAGCGTCTGTCGCATGGGAGACACATCGTGAGAAATGCCAGTGCTGAGCYGTCCTGAAGGGGAGCTTCGCTGCTCCGAGCGGATGCCGCGCTCGCTGCCTGCCTCCTGTCGTGCTCCCCCGTGAAACTGCACCTACGCTGCACGGGGGCTGGGCACGGGGCCAGAACCAGGACAGCGCCGTACCTCCARTTCGTGTTTTCCTCACTAATGGTTTATTTCGAGAGTCCCCTGACTGACCATGGAAAAAGAAAGGGAAGAAAGGCAAAATGGAAGCAACTTAGACTTAGACATTGGTAAAACATGTAGGTCCACATGTTGCTCTCATAAAAGCCGGTTGCTCCATAGCTAAACACAGGGCTGGAAGAACATAAAAACATAACCTAAGAAATGGGTGGAGGGGATGCGTATCATATTTTTGAGTGTGACCAATATTTGTTGCTGCGCTTATCCCAGTCATCTTCAAAACCCAGAAGAAAAACAAAACAGACAAAGGACAACAGTGGCCCGGCAAACAGGGGAGCAGCTGCTGGGGAATTCCTATTTTGCTTGTTTGCAGTGTGTCCCCTCCCAGGGCCAGCTAACGAGGACACTCTGCTGCTGCTCACGGTGATACAGGCAGGACTGATGGATCCAGCCCCCGGTGTCTGGTTTTGGAAGCAGGAAAGTGAGTTGTGGGAGATGCCAGGAGTCCTTCCCAACTGATTYGCAGCACAGGCTGGGGTCTTCCTCGGAAATTCCTTTCTCGTGCTGTTTAGAGAAGAATGTTGGCTTCTCTTTGAACCCAGTTGAAGCGATTAATCATTATGACTGTTTGGGGAAAAAGATKAAAAGTGTGGATGTCTTTTATTAATTGCCTGGAACCAACAAGAGAAAAAAAATCACAGCCGGTCCCTCTGTAGTTACATATAAATGATTTAGTAAAGCCAGAAAGAGATTTGCATGTAGCAAGGATAGAAATCACCCGCTGACTACATAACAACAGCCAAAACCATGCCCTTGAAAAAAAAATGCCTGAGTTTAACTCAAAATCCCTTTTCTCAGACCTTGACAACAGCTGTCTCAGGGGACGTTAACCTTCCTGGCAGGGCAACCTTGTGCAAGCCRGGGAGGAAGGTCCCATAAGGGCACGCTGTGTCAAATACCAGGCTGAGTGAGTGCCCTGAGCGGAGATGCCACCAGTTTATTGGGAAAGTTACTGGAAAGAAGAGCAGTTGCACAAAGTGAGAGGAGGAATTAAAGCTAGATCCTGCCTGGCCTCGGCTGGCACAAGCCAAGCATTCCTGCAGCCGGGGAAAAGGTCARCCACCCTCCACGAGGAAGGAGCTTCATGGCAGGGCAGACTACACCCCTTTTACTTTCTTCCGTCCTTGCTTAGACTTCGAGATTCAAAGTGAGGATGAGAACACACACCTTGTTGAAAAYAGCCTTTTGCAAAGCCCTGCACGACTAGAAACGTGCCTATGGCTGATAAATACACTCCTGCCTCCACCACTGACCTCCCAGTGCGCGCCTACTTGGAATCCTTTCAAGAACAAAGTGTTATTGAGAGCAAAAATTATTCACACACACAAAAAAAAAATCTATATTTTTCTGCTAGGACTAATGTGTCAGCACAATTTAAGCTGACTTGAACCAATCTTGAACCCGGGTTAGTTCTAAAGAAAAGTTTTGTTCACCTCCTAGGATGAAAGAAATGCAGAACAACAGCAATGCTGGAAGGTAAATTGAGATTTTTTTTCCCCTTCAGTAATAAAATATGTAGCTGCCAGCGTACTGTCTGATTCTGAGTGCTAAGTGGTGCTTGACTTATTAACCRTGTTGGCAGTTTGGGTGTTTGTACAGATGCACTGCATGGGTACGGATGCGTGCCGAGCCCTTGGTGCCTCACAGTGTGATAGTCACACTCTCAATAGGGTCATCAAGCAAGCAACGACATGCACGAAGGGTGGCATCTGCTCACTCTACACCCAGCTTGTAGCTACATTTCAAGCACCAAATGGAGCATTTCAAGCACCAATTGAGCTTTCCTAAAGCAAATACCAATGGAGACAAGCTGGTGCCTTGGGAGGCTTCCAGGGGGAGATCATGGGTAGGGAGACCCTACCTTTAGATATGCAAGTCCTGTAGACTGAGCTTTACYTTGCTGGCCAAAAGGTGCCACGCTGCACTCTGCCTCACAGCTGGACTGCATACAAGGCTGCCATAAGGCAAGGGATCTCAAGGAATGGGCTCTGCAGTGGCTTGGATGGGACTGGCTCCTTGCTGAGCCTCTCCTTTGCTTTTGAGCATCTTTGGTTGACATCTTCTGCTGCTGGTCTATGTCCTGTGCAGGTGTCCACCCATGTCACCAGCTCATCCCAGGGTACCCCAGGGAGATGATGGACACCTAGAGCGCAGCCACCTACTCCCTGCAGGGCCAGGACCTCAAGGGAGTTGTCAGCACATGGCAGCCAAACAGCTCCTGACCCACCGGGTCCCTCTCTCCTCCTGGACAAAACCCATCTCTCCTCTTTCCCAGCCCACGGCAACAGCCAGACCTGATCCCTACGGAGCGGGCAGCCAGCACCCAGCTCCTCAGGTTTTCCAACCCACAGGTGCAAATCTTGCATTTTACTCTCCAGCCTCAACTGTTTCAGCTGAGCAACAAAACAACATTGAAAATCTTGCTGTCAAAGAAAGTGAGACCTTTATTTGTTGTCCTGATGGCAACTCTTTTCTTAAGAATTAAATGTTCACAGGCAAACTTTTATGGGTAATCCAGGAATTACAGTCCCCATGACCTGGATCTCATGGCACAAGTGCCTTCCTATTCCTCATCTAACCCCATCCACGCTGTCACTGGTGTGTCAGTGAAGAGCCCGTCCAGCAGCCATTACCCAGTTGCGTAAAGTCACCTTTCACATGAGTTGGGATTTAAGTTTCACTCTTCTTCAGGGTCTGACTATGTGCAGAGGGAGTTGTAGTCTTTTTTTTTTTTTTTTTTTTTTTT
>PTEX01000081.1:384322-414571 GCA_003342815.1 Eudromia elegans
TATGGGAACTTCCTTTTGCTAAACACCACCCTTGGCATTGGACCTGCTGACACCTCATAGCTGGAGACAGATAAAAGGGGCAGCTGCCTTCCTACTTCATGCTCAGCAGCAAGTGGCAGAAGGAACCACTGGCATTGCAGACACTTGTGGTCAGACACCAGCGAGCAACATGAACCAACACGCCGGTGAGTCTTTAATGATCAATATGACTTAAAGACAACTGCGTTAGATTTGCCGCTTGGCAGCGAGGGTTGGCGCTCCAGGAGGCGTCTCAGGCTTTCCTATCGCACCGAGCGCTCCGGTCGGGACCTTGACAAAAAGTGTTTCTGTGCAGCCAGGGAATAGCGCATCTTGGGGATGGGCTTGCTCTAGATGTGGTTTTGTTGCACTGGCAAACCTGGAAAATGCAGCCTGATTTTCATCGTTTTTCATTCCGGGGAAACCATGGCATCCTCAAGGATATAATAGAAAAAGAAATGCAATTTTTAGAAAAGTTGCTCTGTGTCAGGCTGAGAGGAATTTCTTTCTTTCAGGCTCATTAACCGTGCAGGTTGTTGTTTTTTAGTGATAGCTGATACCACCTGGCAAATGCCTCTGAACAAATGAGAATGTGATTTCTTTGGCCCGTGGCCTTCTTCCCTTCCCTATTGCCAGAAGGTTTTGCAACTACCTGGAGAGGCTCTTCAGTCACCYGCTGATGCAGCCTGACCGCAGGGCACCCCAACACCGTAGCATTGCGCAGCCCCTCTGCTCCGTGTTGCTGCCTTTTAGCCCCTCATACGGACTCAGAGCACTTGCAGCTGCAGTTACAGGGCTGGTGGTCTGGTCATGACTCYGAGCTCCTGCTCGCAGGCAGGACATAGGACAGCAGAGCTCATCTTGGGGCAATTGGCACAGTCCTTCCCCGTGCAAAGCCCTCCAGTCCCCGTGTCCAGGCTGGGTGACTGCTGCACCTGTGGGGCTCTGGATGCCTTCCCAGAAAGGCAGCACAATGTGGGGCCAGTGGAGAAGTGTAGGGAAAAGAGGCAGAGGGGATAACTCAYGGAAATGCGGTGTCTATGGAAATGTGTCCACAAAATCAACTGTGCCCCAATATCTCATTGTTAAAATTTAAGAGGAGTCAAGCTGAGTCCAGTCCCTAAGTCAGAAATGAAGATGCCTTGGTCCATGTGCTTTTGGTCACGGTGTGGGATGCACCCGGAGGCTGCCCCTCATTCCTGTGGCTCTTTATCTCCAGGGTCATCTTCCAGTACCTTTGCAGCCTCCAAGTCGGAGAGCACAGAAGGTTTTGGGGAGGACTGAGCAAAGCTCCATTTATACAAGGACATCACTAATTTGGAGAAAAGCATACTTTCCCTTCCTTTTTTTTGAGTCACTTAATTCCAGTTGAAAATGCTGACATATCCACACACTGTTGTGCAAATGGCCAGCTGGAGGTTGGTGTCTGGCACAGGGCATTTCAACCATGGTGAAGGCAAGCCAACAAAAAACACTYGAAAAAGGAGTCACTGAATGAGAGGTGCTGCCTAACTAAGGCTGTTTGCCACACTTCTGATAACTGTTGCACAACTAACATAAATTTGGGSTTGCCAGCATCTTTCAGCCTCTCCAACATTAACACGGCCTCTTGCTCATGTTCAGGTACCGTGCAAACGTGCAGACAYATTTTAGGAACTAATCCTTCTCCCATTAACCATTATACTTTAGCYGTGGCTTTTTCTAAGCCACCTTAAGCCCCTTCTAGCTTCCTGACTCTCCCACACCTTTGTCTGAATCACTCGTGAGCCAGGAGGTCTTGCTGCTCCCTGCTGTTTGCAGAGCACTTATCCCTCAGGCTTAGTTGAAAGAMGAGGAGGAGCATAGGCACGAGGCAGCTTAGACGCCTCCATAGAGAGGAGCTCTCCAGCTTCCAGCATGCGCTGCCTTTCATGATCACCTCGAGGTACTAGGGTGACGCACCCCATGGGGAGCCTTGGCGGGTCCCAAAACTGTGGGGAGGTCAAATGGCAAAAGCAGCTGTTGGCYTGTGGAGGGCAGAGTGCTGCTGCCCCCCAAAGTTTACCCTGGCCCCTGCTCTGCAGGCAGAGCTGCCTCCTTCCCAAACTGCCCTTTGCCTCTTGCTTTTTATGGGAAAACCAAAATCTTGTTGAAAAAGAAATGAAACTTCTGTAATAGTTCTCAAGCACAGACTCCCATAGGGGGCTGAYGAACGACTGTTGTGATATTATCAGGATGAATGTTTGAGGGGAATGTATGTTGAACCAGCTCTATCCCAGTCCTTTGGCTTCCATGAAACTTTTGGGACCCAACAGTTCAGAGGACCTGGATTTCAGCCGTTCAATTCCATCTTGACTGCATGTGCCACATTAGGAAAGGAACAATTAAAGCTACCATTAATTACTACTTGATAATTATTAGAGATGTGCTCAGCACAATACCAGCCCTTGGCCAGAGGGAAATAAGGGGAAATAAAATCCCAACAGCAAGGGCTAGTTTCTAGATCTGTATTACAGCTGCTGCTAAGACCAGAGGAGGTTCCCATCCATGCATCAGCAGAAAACCAGGATTAGGGAGGCGTCAACGCCGGGGCTAAACCCAAAAAACTGCACCGAGGTGGTCAGGGGGGTAGTAAATTTTACAGGCCCTTGACTGCTCTATAGAGTTGTGTGTGTCTACATATACATAAGCATGTGTAGTACATGTATAGCCTTTTCTATAGCTGTGTATACATGTACACACATGTGCACACCCACACATGATGCCTACTGTCAAAGAAAGCAAGAGGAGAAACATGCATTTTCACAGGGAAGAAGTCCAAGATGGTTCCTGTAGGTGTGCACGGACTCAAGGAAAACCCTCACACTTGTGTTTTTATGTCAAGGGGAATTTTACCTCGGGGAAGAGCATCTCCTCTGTCTCATAGGAGAGCAGTTTGGAGCTGCTACCTCCTTCGTATGGGCCCTGCACCATTTGGATGCAAGAGTGACACAAAGGCCCAAGCCCTCTGGGACAGGAMCTATGCACCCCAGGCATCGCTCTAACCAGCTACCAATATTTCAGATTAACAAACACAGAGGAGTTTAAAATAT
This sequence comes from Eudromia elegans, assembly GCA_003342815.1. Lineage (NCBI taxonomy): Eukaryota > Metazoa > Chordata > Aves > Tinamiformes > Tinamidae > Eudromia > Eudromia elegans. Next base: position 387,412 of record PTEX01000081.1, read on the forward strand.
CTGCTTGGTCTGTGTCCATCGAGTTTGGGTACTGATCATTTCCATTGATCATTTCTGGCCCACGTGGCCTCCTGAACCTCAGCTTCAGGAGCTCAGGGCGCAGGGTGGGAGCGGGAAGGTCACTGCTGGTTGTGTTACACCACCTTGACGTAGTTTCTCATGAGATCACTGGAAAAAACACAGACATTTCTGTGATTCACAAAGCTCCATTATGAAGATTAAAATTGTCCTTACTGCACAGTTTCACACTGAACCTTTTTCTTTGTCTCCCTCTCAGTCGACATCTCTCCAGAGCCCCAGCTGATGGTCACTGGAGTTGACTTCCTCAGAAGCAAGAACATGCGCYTGCATCACACCGACGCGTACGAAAACCAAAGCCTGGTGGCGAGACGCGGGCAGGGCATCGAGATGAAGCTGTCCTTCAACAAGGAGCTGAGCGCCAGYGACAAGGTCAAGCTGCAGTTCAGCATCGGTGAGTGGGTCACTCGGCCACCGGGCAAAGCGCGCAAGGCCCACCACGATTCAGCTGTGCACAATGGCACAAGGTGGCACCTCGCTGTCCCTCTGCTCACTATGGCTGATAGACTCTGTGGCACTGCCAGCTCATGTTGCTCACTTTTGTTTTGTTGTTGTTGGTTGTGCTTCCAGGAGACAAGCCGATAAAGACCCAGGGGACCCTAATCTCCCTGAACCTGAGGTCTGGGAAGGACTACAACGGCTGGCGTGCCACCATCATCACGTCCTCCAACAAGGAGGTAGAGCCCATGGGTGGATGTGCTACTTCCATGAGGGTCAACAGTGGGGGGAAACTGCAGTGCTGGGAACTGCAGAACAAATTCTCATGTTTCCATTCTGGTGTCCTGCTARCTTTCCATGGTCAGCAGTATCCTATTTGGTTCACTGCTCTGCCACTGCATACACGAGCTGCCCTATCCTTGATCCTTTCCCCTCTTCCCATAGCACAGCCCGACATGGCTACTGGCGTCAGTGCTTTTGCTGGTCTCACATGGCCTTGCTTGTGCTGTGCCTGTTGCTGATCTGCCATCACACAGCCTTGCTTGTGCTGTGCCTGTTGCTGTTCTGCCATCCCCATTTTGTCTTCTCCCTAGTGCCTGGTGACTGTGACCAGTGCGCCCAATGCCATCGTTGGAAAATACAGCCTGAAGGTGGTGACGGGGTCGAACAGCTATAAGCCTGAGAATGATGCCATCTACCTTTTGTTCAACCCTTGGTGTCAAGGTAAGAAGAGAGATCTAGTGATTGCAGATTAGACTGTCACCCGAGACCATGCTGAGGGGAACTTTTCCTCATATTGTTCTTCTCTTTGCCTGGTACAACTCTTTTTCTCTCTAAAACACCTCAAATGCATCGTCATAGAGCTAGCTGTAAAATGGCAATAGCAACAAGCTTCAATTCTCTCTGCAGTCCACATAGCCCACCAGGTATAAACCTTTATTCAAAATGAAGCATTTTCCTAGTATAAAACATTCTTGTAGAAACAAAATGAGCAGTAGTCTTCTAGATGGTTCTTCCACAAGAGGAAGAGAAGCATGAGTGTTAGTATGGTCATCAGCTRAGGTAAATGATACCAGCCACCAATTTCCACGGTTTTACTTGCCAAGCAAAGCTYCCTAGAGCATGTGTGTGACAATCAAGTAAGGGTCTTGCGGGTTTTTTTTKCTCCAGAGGATACTGTGTTCATGGCTGGTGAGGCTGAGAAGAAGGAGTATGTGCTCAACGACATGGGATACATCTATGTTGGATCTGCAGACTACATCCACGGTAGACCTTGGAATTTTGGGCAGGTAAAACACAGCTACCTGTTCTGCATTATTACTGTTGTTGTCTCTTAGGCACCTATTTAAGCGAACCACACCAATGAATGGCTTAAGTGCAGGAGGAGCCCAAAGCACTTGATCCTACCAGTTTTGCTGTGAAGATTCACCTGCTTGGAGTAATCTCTGTACTTAAGCGTTTATCCTAGACGTGGCTCAAGAATAGAGTTTAATGATACATTTATAACTACATCATGAGACCCTCTTGAAGGATATGGAAATTGGGAAGAGACCTTTTGTTGCTAAAAGAGTCCCTTARGGAATCCTTTCTTATCTAATGCTGCCAGTTACTGATTGCAGCAAAGCAATTGCTGCTAGCGAACTACAGAGCTTCTGAGAGTGTTAACAATCTAAAAGTCTGATCCTCTGCCTGTAGCATTATTTTAAAAAAAAACAGAGAAAAAAGCACGATAGGGTTTGGTATTCCCTAGTTACCTTCACTAACAGGTTGGTGYATTGATAGGTGCATGACTTAACCTGTTCTCCCTTACCAAAAGGTCTCTCCTCCAGGATCCCTCCAGAGTRACTTCAGCAGAGTGGAATGGGAAACTCACTTGGGCTAGAGATAAGGGGTGGATGCTGGAGCAGATCTTATGGTACCCGTAGAAATCGGAGAGAAGCACAGATAGCAGCCAGCACTTTGTCTAGAAAGACTCAGAAAATGCTGGGCAAGACAAGGGTTGCCTTTTAAGATTTCCTTTTTGATTTTGTTTAGTTTTGTTTTATAAATCCATGCCTTCAAGACAAAATGAAGTCCAGCAAAGATCCTCATGCTAACACCTTTCTAAACCCTTAAAACCCACTCCACAATGTGACAAAAAGGCATTGTACACCTGGCTGCTCCTATCCTAATATTTATTCTGCTATTAAGCCATGAGAGTTGATACTGATAATGATATTCTCTCAAGCTTCGTGACCTAGGATGTCTGGCAGCTCTGCGAATTGGGCCTAAGGGGACATTATCAGCAATTGCTAACAAGGAATCTTGTTCTGTAATAATCTGCATTTACCTACTTTTTTTTTCCCCCTCAGGGTGTATTTTGTACCTATGTCAATAGATTGGATAACTTCAGGTCCTTTAAATTTTCATTAGTCCTGTGAGTAATCTGTGAGACTCCAAAGAGGTGCTGCAGATAGCTTAGCTGACACATGAGCCAACCCTCTTTTTCTCTGTATGTTACCTGTGTTTGCAGGCACGTGACAAAGTGAGTCTTGCATAGTTTCCCTCCAACATGATTTTTCATCTAAGTCCTTCCTACAAGAAAARAGCCTTGGAGACAGCCCCAGTGGCTAGAGAACTGGGCTCATTCAGCACCATAAAGCAAGTTTAGAAGTTAGGACTAGTCAGRTAGTTTCCCCCAAGCACCCGAACAGATGACATAGTGATGGAACAAAGTCTGTTTTAGAGCAGTATGTAAAAATGTCTCCATTTTCTCTCCAAAACAGTTTGAGGAATTAATCTTGGACTCCTGCATGTATCTACTGGACCTAAGCAAACTCAAGCCAAACGCTAGAAGGGATCCTGTGCTTGTGTCCAGGGCCATGTCTGCTTTGGTATGGCTCCCTCGGGGAAGTGCTTTGCCACTCCAGCCTTCCATCTTCTTTCTTATTTGTTCTTCTCTCCCTGGGGCTTTGATCACCATTTTGGAATGAATTTGCAATGGATTCCTTTGGAAAACTGCATGGGAAGAGGCAGAGGAAATTTGGGCAGAGGGAAGGGATGAGCCAAACAAAGCATCATCCAAGCTCGCAGTACTGGGGGCTGCCCTCCCCCAGGCTGTTTCGGGATGGAGGCGGTTGCTCTCTGCATCCTTTCGGGGGCCCTGGGGTTTAGGATGCAAAATGCAGAGCTGTCTCCCACTCTGGATCTCAGGGCAGCCTCAACACAGGGTCYCAGGGCACATGGGGAAACACAGGGTGGCGAGGGACCTTGGGRTGTGAGCCACATTCAGCCTCACCCTGAATTTGTCTCCTCTGTGTGTGTCCGTGTGCCACAGGTTAATGCCAACGATGACAGAGGCGTCTTGATGGGGAACTGGTCGGGGGTGTACACGGGCGGGACCTCTCCTCTGGCGTGGGTCGGGAGTGTGGCAATCTTGCAGCAATACTACAAAACGAAGAAGCCCGTGTCCTACGGCCAGTGCTGGGTCTTCTCAGGAGTSCTCACTACAGGTAAGCAGCGAGCTGCCTCACCTGTAATTATCCCAATTCCTGTGCAATTAAACATAATTCCTGCACCCTCCCTGAGCCCTGTGGTGCCAGGGAGGCTTCTGCATGCCCCTTGGGCATGAAGTTTTGATTATGGGACTGAAGCACCTCTCATTTGAGGAGAACCTGAGGGAGCTGGGATTGTTCAGCCTGGAGGAGAGAAGGCTCAGGGGGATTTTATCCATGTGTTTGASTATCTGATGTGGAGGAAGCAAAGATGATGGAGCCAGTCGTTCCTCAGCAGTGCCAAGTGACAGGACAAGAGGCAATGAGTGCAAAATGAAACCCCAGATAGGTCCTCATGATTGCAAGAAAAAAATCTTTTTTTGCTGTGAGAGTGACAGAGCRCTGGACCAGGTTGCCCTGAGAGGCTGCGGAGTCTCCATCCTGGGAGATACTCCAAGCCCTGGGCACCGTGCTCGAGGTGGCTCTGCTTGGGCGCAGTGGTTGGGGAGCCCATCCGCGGAGGTGCCTCCCGGCCTCGGCAGGAATGCGAGCCCGTGTTCGGTCTGTTTCTCACAGTCATGCGCTGCTTGGGCATCCCAACCCGGAGCGTGAGTAACTTCGACTCGGCGCACGACACGCAGGAAGACCTGAGAGTGGACATCTTCTTGAATGAAAACAGAGAGCCRCTGAGCAACCTGACGACGGACTCCATCTGGTAATAGCCAAAGAGGGCTAACCCTTGCCAGCCTCCCTGCATTGCACCGTGCACGCGATGTGTCCCAGCCCCGGCACACGTTCCTCCTCTGAGCATTTCCCTATTGCTTGGGGCTTGCTGCCTGGGGCAGACAGACGTCCTGGGGTTTTCTATAATCAAATCCCCGCTGAACCATCCCTCTGGGARGATCAAGCAGAGGTGTATATGCTGGAGGTGCAGTCCATGCTGCTGYGAGCCAATTAATGTTTGGTTTTGTTTGTTTGTTTCCTTCTCACGATAATGCACCCAGGAACTTCCACGTGTGGAACGACGCGTGGATGAAGCGTCCAGACTTGCCAGCTGGGTTTGACGGCTGGCAGGCCATCGACTCAACCCCTCAGGAGCTGAGTCAAGGTAGGAGATGCCTAGCAAGGCTCTTCTCTGGTTTCTGGTGTAGGGAGCCATTTAATATGAAGTCAAGCTCCCTGGTTAGCAAAGCCCAGAGCTCCCCCATGCCTTGCCAAGCACTCGGATGTGAGGTGCAAGGAAAAGTGCAGCAGCACCATTAATCTCTGCAGGGAGTTTTGGCTAGTGCTCTAGACAACCCTGTGGAGATACCTGCAGCTTTCCTGCCTAATGCCACTTTCTATAAAGCTTTCCCAAGAAGAGCATGAGTCTGATCATTTCTATATGAGAGGAAGTCCTGCCAAAATTGACCACTACCCTCCTTGCAGAGATGGGGAGAATCTAAGGGCAGGAAGGGGAGCTTGACTCTGACTCCAGGTCAGATGATACTGCCAAGAGGTGCACCCAGGTGCCCAGGCTCAGTGGACTCCATCGCAGAGTTCTGACTTTCAAACTCTTTGCAGAGACCTTTGCAGGATGCGCTTTTGATACAAACACAGTTGGTCCTGGGGAAAAAAAAAATCAGCTATTGTAGAAATTAGCATTTTTGGAGTTCATAACYGCATTGGAGGAGTACTAAGAATCATCTTCCACTGCAACAAGGTCTCACTTTTGAGGAGAGGAATTGGTAGGTGGGACAGTGGTTGCAGGCTCTGCTCATCCTTGGAGAAGGCAATGACACTCATGGTGCTTCCCAGGTGTTTTCCAGTGCGGTCCCTCTCCGCTGAAGGCTGTCCTAGAAGGACACGTGTACATGAACTTCGACTGCAAGTTTGTGTACGCGGAAGTGAACGCTGACAAAGTCTACTGGAAGGTGAAGACGGTGAACGGCCAGAACAAATACACCAAGCTCGCTGTGGTCACCAACGCGGCCGGCAAGCACATCAGCACGAAAGCCGTGGGGCAGAACACCCGCGAAGACATCACCCTGCAGTACAAGTACCCCGAAGGTGAGTCCCCTCCGATAAAACAGTGCCAAAGAGGAGGCCTGTCCACGTAGGCCATCCCACGGAGGAGAACACCGGGGCAGCTGCAATGGCCAGTGCCCATGTGTGGCCTCGAGGAGGCAGCTCTGCTCCTGCACTGACACCTATGGGCTGCTGACCTGCGAGAGGTGCGAGCAAGCCTGCAGGCAGCGAAAGAAATGGGCCGGGCAACAGGCCAAGCMCAGTCGAACTTGCTGCTGCTTCAGTTCTTTCCCTTTAGTCTTTCCAATCCTCAGACCACATTAGGGAAAAAAGTAATCCCTTCTCCTTAGCTCTCCCTGCCTTAGACCCAGACTTGATGGGCTGGAGTGTTGGACCCTTCTCTGTGAGGAGTGGGACATTCACAGGCTGGAAAGCCTAAGAGCACCATCCTGTAAAAGTGTCTCCTCCAGACCTTCATGAGCCCAAAAAGCCACAGTTAGATCCAATGGGAGAGTAAAACTACCTCAGCCTCCTGAGCTGAGACAGGAGGTAACTGGGGCCCCAAGATCCTCTCTATGCAGCAGCAGAAGGATAAATAAAGCAACGGTGACTCTGGGTGAGGACACTGAGATACAGCTGGTTAYCCAGGTTTTTCCTTCATCCAGGCTCACTGAAGGAAAGAAAGTCCATGCAGACAGCCACCTCCTTCCTCTCCGGAAGTGGATCTGGGTCACGCTATGCCTCAGCCATCGTCCCCAGGTCCAGGATGGGAGAGGATGTGAACCCTAGCCCCCAGGAACACAATGAGGAGCCCCCCAAGCCTGAGATCCAGCTGGAGATAACCAGCAAGAGTCCTTTGTATCCTGGCAATCCTATTGATCTGAACATCACAGCAAAGAACTTTGCTCCCAAGAGCCAGATCATCAACCTTGCCGGCTCCTGCCAGCTGCAGTCTTATATTGGACAAATTAAGGCAAATATTGGATGCATCAAGGAGACCATCAAGCTTGAAAGCAAATCTGGTAAGCACAGAGATCTCTGCTATATTCTATATATTATTTATTGTGTCAGTCTGTGATTTTCCTAAAGCCAAGGTGTAACAGCTCCACTATAGGTGTGATCATGGCTCTGTATAGCAGGAAGACAGCAAATTGTAGAGCAGCACTGCCTGCGTCCCAGCCAGGGCCTTCCCAGGGGGAGCGCGCTCGACTGCGCGCACCCGGAGGCTCAATGTGCCCACAGATGTTGAACGTGCCCATGGGTGTTGGACTGAATATGCCCACGGGTGCTGAATGTGCCCAAGGATGTTGAATGTGCCCACGGGTGCTGAGTGTGCCCAAGGATGTTTCTCAGCCGTCTCAGGGCAGCTGGGGACGTGCTGAGCTGCACTGTGGAGATGCTGCACGCGAGGCAGAGCTGAGGTTTGGTGGGGAGAGAGCACAGGCCCAACTGGCCCTTCCTTGTGGTGCTGGTCTCTCATCCCACGTTCCACCAGCACTGCAGGTGTTTGCCTTCAGATCTGGCTTTGCCACCATGATCTTTGGTGGATACTAGAGCCACACTGACACTTTTTTCCCATGCAGAAGCAGAGATCCCTCTGAAAATAGAGGCTGACAAATACATGGGGATACTGGCCTCAGTGGGAGATGAAGATGTCATCAAAGTCACCATCATTGCCGAGGTTGAAGGAACGGATAAAAAATTTGCCAAGGATGTGTCACTGACCTTCCAGTACCCCCCCATCACTGTGGAGGTGAGGCAGYGTCCTCCAGGCCAAGGGTGGAAAGTCCCGTTGTCTTTAATGCCAAGGTTTCTACAAAGGCTTCCAAAAGTGGCGTGCACACCCAGCTCGAAGCTTGCCAGAGCGGCCACATTACGTGGCACGAATGCCAGGGTTTCGGGGGACCACGAGCCTGGGGTCTCCCAAGCAAACAGCYGTGTGCTGGGCTCTTCTGGGTTGGGGTTTTATTTGGCCTGGGTTAAGCCTGGGAGAGATCAGGAAATTAAGACTTTTGTTGTGGTGTGTGGAGCGGGCTGGAAGAGCAGGACGGGAGAGGATAGTTTACACAGGGCCTGTCTTTGGCTCCAGAACCCCATTGCAGAAGGGAAAAATAAAAAAAAAGAAGTTGAGAAACCAGACGAGAAGAAGGAAAACAGCAATAGGGGCAGCAGAGCACAGTGTGCACGTGGAGAAGGGCCAGATGCTCCCAGCTTTGCTGGTGGTGCCACGTGTCCACATGCGGTTATGGCACGCAGGAACCGTGGGAAGGGGCTCCTCAGGGTCACCCCGACCAGCCTCCTCCATCTGAGTGCTCCAAGCCTGGGGGGGTTCAGAGCAAACAGCAGCAGCTCCAGCACCGTCGGCCTTCATCACCCCCCTGACCGCAGCCTTCATGCCCTCTCCCCCTGCACTCATCAGATGCCAGCAACGGCGAGAGTGGACGAGGAGTTCTCCTGCGCCTTCATCTTCAAGAACACGCTGAGCATGGCCCTGCGAGACTGCAAGCTGTGCGTGGAGGGCCTGGGCATGTTCAAGATGACCTTGTTTGATGAAGGGTAAGGCAAATTCCGAGTAATCCCAGGCCTGTTTCAGCAGCACGGGGCCGGTGTGGGAACTCTGTCCCCAGCGAGTGCTGGGACCATCAGCCAGACCCAGCAGGGCTGACTTGCACTTGGGTTACAGGACTGGGGAAACATCAGCACCRAACAGGCCTGATGCCTATTTCTCCAAGTGAAATGATTAAAAAGCACTGAAATAATTAAGTGAAATCTGATTTTTCTTTTCTTCTCCTCAGGGACATTGAGCCTGGTAGGATCATTAAGTCTAAAATAATCTGCACTCCAAAGAGAGCTGGAGAGAAGAAGATCGTAGCCACGCTGGCCTCAATCCAGGTCAAGGGGATATCCGTGGAGAAGATCATCACCGTCACTGAGTAGGATCAGTGCCTCAGCAGGCTGTAGGTGRTGACTTGCTAGATGCATGACACAGCTGTATGCCAATGACAAGGTTTGCCTCCTTGATTGCTGGATAATAGTTAGTAAAAGCAAAAAAAAAAAATCCCATCAATCAAAAGGAATTAAAGTGACTTAAATGGCAGAGCTGCTTTGATTGCAGTTAACGATGATTTAATAAAGACTGTTAAAATCAGTGGCGTGATCCTGTTGTGTGGTATCGTCGCCCCCCGGGCCGGGCGGCAGGATGGGACCGCACCGAGGCTGGCTTGTCCTTGCGGGGCCGTTCCCAGCCTGGTGCGGTGGCTGGTGACCCCTGGGTGGCATTCCAGGGCTGGCAGCGCCGCGGTGCTGCCGGGAGCGGGAGGTCACCTCGGGACCCGGCCAGGCTGCAGGGCGGCCGGGCAGAGCCCTAACTTACCTTTAAACAGCAAAAACAGCAGCCCGGGAAGGGCTTTCCCACACAGCATTTGTCGGRCATCTTCCTCCTCACCCCATTTTTTAGGGAGGGACTGGGAGGATGTTTAGAAGAGGTGCCATCTTCAACACCATTAGCAGACCCTTCCCGGAATATTAAAACATATCTGTCATTTCTACCTCTCCCCTCGCTCCCTGAGGGTTGCGAGATGTCCCGACCATGGTGCGTTCCTGGAGTACTTCCAGGAAGAGCTCCATGGGGCACCAGGCACGCAGGGGAGAGCACATTCCTCCAGAGAGACAGGGCGAGCTCTAATACGAACAAAGCCCCTTTAACACCTTGATTCACACCAGTCACTTGTAAGTAACGTCATGGAGGTTTATGGGGAAGAAAACAGATCATCAAATGCACAGCGCTGTGCTCCTGCTCCCGGGCTACATGAGCCGAGGGGTGGCCTGGAGCGACTTTCTCCCCTTGTGCCGTGAATTATCTGGGGATGTTACAGCCAATCTGGTCCCGAACAACTTGGATTTCTGCAGTTCCCATCCCTCTCAGCTGACCACAAGTCTGCAAAGCAACAACTCAGCACCCAACAAAATGAGCCTGCCTCTCCAGCGCCAAGGGTTTGATCAACAGAGGTAGCAGGGAGAGAACCACTGCAGGAATTACTTTCCTTTGGCCTTTCCATTTTTTCCAGGCCTCCACCATATATTTATTAACAAGGGTCACTGAGMTACACGGGAGGAGCCTGTGCCACATCGTGGCGTGCCAGCTCGGACAGCCAAAGCCACACAAACGGAAGCAAACAAGCACCACAAGGCAGTGCGATGGAGGCTGCCCAYTGCTCCCAGCCCGCTCGCGCTGCCCACGGCCCCCACGCAGTCTCCCGTGCGAGTCCAGCACGGATATTTCCAACAGAGAAAGGGGGGACACCCACCCACCTTCACCTCTCCTGTCAAATACCACCTGCAGTGGCAACGCTGGCCCATCCACGAAGGGTCTCCCCCCACTGCCCACTTCCCAAGGAGCAGAAGGGCCCTACGAGGTCCTCGCGCAGCCCTCCCRTGCCCGGCTCCCGCCCCACTCGCCCTCCCACCGCACGGCGAGCCCGGGGGCGGGACATCCTCCCTCCCTCCACCCCGAGCGGGCCCACGGGCCACACGGGTCACGACTGCTGGCAGTGGGGATGGAGCACACGGTTCGTCTGGGTGGAAGGGTTAATTCTTTAATAAGTATGGTTGCAACTGGAGGCATAAAATGAGTTACAAGTAGCAAAATATATATATGTATATATTTGTAAGAGATGTAAATTCTTTTCTTGCATAGAAAGACCATTTTAGAAGACATCGGATACARAGCACAGGAGTACCTTCCACACCTCCACCTCCGAAACCTCACMCCGAAGCAGCGAGCTGACCTCAAGCACAGTTCGGGTGGATCGTGTGTCCGGAAAGCTTCCCAATTCCTTCATGGGAAGCACAACGCAGTGGGGCAGGGCATGACCCCAGGGCRCCCCGCACTCATAACGCGCCGTGGTCACCCGTCCCATACAAGCCAGACATGACACGGGCCCGTCACCAGGCCCTGGCCTCTTCGGGGACCCACAGCTCTGTGGACAACAAGAAAATCCATAGCAGCAATCAAGTGATCTGGTCCGAAGACTAAGGCACCATTTAACAAGGGACAACAAGCACACGGGTGGAAGCAGAGAGAAGTGGTGGGTTTGGTTTCAGACTCTGCAAGTCAAGTCATGTTTGGTCTCAAGCTGCCAGTCAGTAATTGCAGAAAGAGGTTTACGTTCAAGCTAGGGATGAAATAGGGGTTTTTTTTGCATTTCATGGAGACTGCTGCAGTTTTGGCCTTCTCACCACGTGATGCTGAGGCAAGCGGCGCAGGAGATACCCTGTTGCTACCCATTGGGTTGAGGAGGAGAGGACAACCAAGGGACGCCCCAGAGCAGCCAGCCTGCCAGGCCTGAGAAGTCCCTGAGCTGGGTGGCCCAGCTGGGCTTGGGGACACCAGCACAGGGGGCGGCACTTGGGTCTCTGCAGCTCTGTGCACGGTACGGGGCAGGGTCCTTGTCCATCTCTCCTGTTTTCACGGTGGTTTCTCCAAGGAGTGCAGACCCCATTTCTTTATGGAAATGTAAATCACAACCTACAGATTTAGATGGAAAAAAAAAATAAAAAGAGATCYCTTTGCTCTGAAGACATTGACCTGCTTCCTGACAGAAACTTTAATCATCAGAGGCTGTTTTCCAGTTTGGGGCATTTTTTCCTGCTCTTGGGCCGCYGGTGAGGCTGGAAAACCAGCGAGTGCCCTGGGCGAAAGAGAGGGGGGAGGACAGAGGAAGCCTCGTTCTGCCCCCAGGACCCTGTGGGACCGTTCCCTGTGCAGCGGAGACAGGGAGCGTAGCTGGACGGGGAGGCTGGACCTAGGCTGGACMGCAAACCAGACTGAGGGAACAGGAGCCTCAAGGGCAGGTTCAGCTTTCCAGCACTGCACGACGTCCCTCAGCGGCTGCCCCTGCCCTCCCGCGGAGCAAACGCACCCGAGCCCGCGTGGCCAAATGACACAAGAGGACCCCTCAACTCCTGCCATGTACGGAGTGGTTTCTTCTGTAACCGAACCCCAGGTACAAGCATGCAGTCCCTGCAGATTGCTTCAGCTGTTTTTCATGGAGAAAACAGGTCATTTTCTAGCCAAGTCACCGGGCTCAGTTTATTAACAGCCCCCAGGCCCTTGACTGGAAAAAAGGGATTGAGGTGCCAGAGGCCAAGCCCCGTCCCTTAGCGAGATATGTGAATGTCACACCACTAACACATATTAAAATGCTGTTTTGGAAAAATATATATATACAAATTCCATTTGGTATTGCTTGAATAATAATGACAACAATAAAAAAAGCTAAAGCTAGATCTTTCACTGTGCCACCCCTTCTTCCCCTAAATCCTTTATTTTATTTCCCATAGGAAACAATCAACTTTGTCCCACGTTTCCAGGTCAGGGCTAGACAAAATCAAACACAGCCTGTGGCGGCAACCAGCAATATGCGATTTCCAAGATCCTGCAAATTTTCCGGAAAATTAAGATAAGGTGGAAGACAACATGAAAAAAAGAACCCACAGTCTAAGTCAAAACTACAGGAACACCTGGAATATGCAGAACCTCTGTAGCTTTGCGAAGGCAACAGGTAGTGTCATCTTTTTAGGCAGCCCTTGCCCCAATCTGCAGCAATCCCCGTCTTGCCCAGGCAGCTCACGTGCCCTCTTCACATTCACCCCTCGCTAGCAAGGAGCTGCCCCGAGGAGTTACRGCTCCAGTAAGGGCAGTCACTGCTCATCAGGAGCTGCTTGCAACATTAGCCTAAGGAAACCCTGAATAAGGTCAAGGACTATCACAGGAAGCAAAAAAAAAAAAAGGGAGGAGTGGGAAAAGGGTCCCGGGCAGCCCCAGGCTCTTGGTCGGTGGGCTACGTTATCCAKAGGGATATTTTGGAGTGTAAACAAAGGGACTGCAGCCAGGCTAAGCTCATCCTCACTGCTGTCCGGGTCTGAACTCCCCCAGCGCTCACAACCCTGAGGGAGCGTCCGTAAGAAGAGCTAAGAGAAGAAGGCTGTTTTCAAGACTCTTAAGAGCTGGGCTAATCTGGCCCTCTATTTCAGCCCTCCGAAAGGTTACAGGAACAAGAGAGAAACGGGGGCTCTGCRATTGCACATTTCTGGCAGCTGGAACCAACCCGCCCAACTATTACGGACTTTCCTTAAAGGTCACAAAAGAAAAGCTGGACAAAGCAGCTGGGAGGGAGCTYATGAACCACTTCATCCATACAACTTTCTCTGCAGATTTGCATTGCTTCTGCTAATGTCGTACCCGGCTTCTGGATAAATACCCCTGATTTTTTTTTTTTTCCCCCTCACCAAAAGTCCATTTAAAAATCCCCTAAATCTTCACCACAAAGTTATTATTAAAAAACCTGAAGGCCCCTCTTGACGTCTCGGGAGATGCTTTCCTTATTCACGTAGCACTTGGACCGCAACGTCTTGAGCTAGAAATTGCTCGATTTCTTCCTGGGTCATAATCGCGGACGCGGGGGCTGCTGCTGCTTCCGGTGCGGGCGGGTTTTTACAGTCCAGGTTCGAGAAAGGACTGAACCAGCCCAAGGAGAGAGCCCCACCGAAGGCCACCTTCATTCCTTGCCAGCCGCTGATCCTCTCCCAAGTGGGCTTCTGATTTTTAAGACGCTCAATACCCTGCAAGAAGAGAAGAGTTTGGGGTTGTTTCACACTTAAAGCAGGTGYCTGTGCAGCAGCTGCTCTAGCTTGTACAAATCCATGTTTCTACAGCTGGACTGGTGCTAAGGACCAAGACAGGCATCCTTTTTTACCCATCTTTCATAAATATGCCTAAAACATGATGAGAGTCAGGGACAATCCAAATCCTAATCCAGTTATCTCAATATGAATCCTTTTTTTGTGGCAAAAAGGCAGATGCTAAAAAGGTCATCCCCTCTGAAAGTTGGTGCTCTTCTCCCAACGCTTTTTGACTCCCAGCAGCCAGTAGTTAGATTCAATATCGACTCACAATGTCACCTTATCTGCTCATTTCTACAGTCGCTCAGACTCGAGCAAAACACTGCAGTGTTTTCCAGCAGTTTTCCAGGTGAAGGTCTGTCACTAGAATTCAACATAAGAGCAAGATACGTTTGCACTGATAAGAGGCAAACATTRGAAAAGAAAAAAAATCCATTTCTGTCTCCTAAAGACAAACCAAAGTGCAAGCCTGATGCCCAAGGGGGTAAGGAGAAATACRTATGGACTGAAATGCAAACCTCAAACCAGGGCTCAACATTTTCTCTTGGCCTTGGGCAGTCCATATTCTGATACATTCTCTTTCTAAGAGCATCCCCTTACCAAAACAAACCATTTTCATTTCACTTCAAATATCAGGTCCCTTGAGTTTTGGCAGTGATTTTTTTCCCGGTAATCTCTTCCACATAGAAATAAATGGGACTAGGAACATTTTTAAGATTACTGGTACCTGAMACAGGCCACGTTTTTTTAACGCACATCTTTGGCATCACAAGGAGGGGAGTCAGATCTATAGCCGAGTATCATACGCTCACAGTAATGCAAACGAYAAAGCAGAAACTCTGTTCTTAACAAAGCAGGGACGCTGCATCAAAGCTTTGAGATACGTGAGAAAAGGAAAAACAAGCATGTTCCATCAAAGTAATTTAAAACAGCAGGTTTAAAACAGCAGGATGAAAAATCACACTTCTTGTTATGTTTAAAATCTGCAGATTTACTCTAATTACCCACCAGTAATTTGAAAACTTTGCAGGGAAAAACAAAAACATGCAGCAACTCAGCAGCACCCCCCATGCACACGCAGTAGGCCTCATAAACAACACATTTTAATACACCAGCAGTTTGGTTTTGCAATGATACTAAAGTGAGTGAACGYAAGCAGGCCCAGGAGGAAAAGAACTACCACGAGCAGCGGAATTAAACGCAAAGCTGTTGCAAGCTCCATTCACGCCACATTTCTCCTGCTGACTCCGGAGAAACACAGYGGTGGATGCGGAGAATGGCAAATTAYGCAGGATCCAGACTCAGGTCTTCCAGGTTGGCGATTCCGAGAAAAATCYGGACCCCGACGTGCAGTGTCCACCTTGCAACGCCCAGCACAGAGTGCGGCACTYYGGGGCTCGTCCCAAGCTTGCAAGCACACGGCTTGGAGCACATTCCAGGGAGACTTCCAGGGAAAAGCCCTGTGCGGTGCCCAGCGGTGCCATGGCCCGGGCAGGAGGCAGCAGGCGGGTGCTGGGGCTGCCTGCAGCACGGGAGCAACGCGGGCTCAGCTGGTCATCAGTAAAAACTGGAGAACACCCCGTGTGTTTGAAGGGAACCAGCGCCAGGGCTGCAGCGTTTGCTGGGTGAGGGAGCCACATCAAGCAGCGCGGGGCAGCAGGAGACGCTCGGTGAGCCCGCGAAGTCCTGCCGGGCAGCACGAGCCTGAAACCTTCCCTCGTTCTCACCCGTGACCCAACCCAGCTGACATCGCCACCCACACTGGGAACAGGGATCCCTCATGTTTCTGGGTAGCAAACCCGTCCTTTCCTCCCCAAAACCAACACCACTCGCCCCGCTCTCAAGGGCAGTTAACCAGCCTGGACAGGGCAGACCTTCCCTCTCCTGATCTCACCTCATAGACCCCTTCAGGGCCAGTACCGAAAACCAGCGGAAAATTTTCTTACCATTTTCAGTTGCAAGAACAATTTTCTTACAATTCTTCTACAATTTTCTTAAAAATTGTATCCTGTGCTAATATTGTGTGCCTGCCCCACAGTGAAGAGGGAAGAAGGGGAAAAAGGAGAAAGAGAGAGGACGGCAGAAGAGGTAGGAGGAATAACTCTCTGTTTTACCTGTATGTCACCTAAATAATCCTGGGGTCGACTTGCCCCGTTTCTCACACTCCTTTCCTTGCCCTTGGGCACTGTCAGAATGGGGCGGCCTGACCCAGGGGAACCATGGGCTGCACAGCTCTCACACATTAGAAGAGACAGGGAGGTTCTCTGAAGGGGTTTGGCACTTCAAACCCGAGAGCCAAGAGCAAACACGGCAAGGAGCGTCGCAACAAGGTGCGAACCGAGGCTGAGACACGGCAAGCATTGCTGTTTGAAACCATGATTGAGGCAGACTTTGACAGGAGACCTCSTGGCCTCGCAAAACATGAGGTCTAGGAGGTCCTTAAATTCATTTCTGGCCAAGTTCTCACGGAAGACCAAAGCCATGGCCATGATGTAGGAACTGCCCCTTTGATGCAGAATCCGTCACAACCTTCCCAAGTTGTTCCATACCAAGCGGGCAGTCGATCACCTTAACCCCACTGGGAAGCTTGTCCAGCTTCGGCTTCCAGATCCGCCTGCCACGATGAGCGGGCAAAGCTGGGGACCACAGGCACGCGGCCTGTCCCCAGGCTTGTCCTTCCGTCTCTCTCGGCCATGCTCAAAAAGGACAAGCACCCGAAACAAGGCAATGCTGCTCAAAAAAAACCCCAAAAWCTTTTCTTTAGGAAGCTCAGCTCGTTTTCGCACCAAATTACACCACCAGACTGGCTAGTGCAAGTAAGGTGGAGAACCCCAGGGAACCAAGACACATAAAGGCATATATGAGAGACAGATAACATTAAGTACTTTTACAAGCTGTAATAACATCATTTAAAATTAAAATAGCTTGGGTTGAAAGTATCAATATTATACAACACTGCTAAGCAAGCCGAAATCATTAGAAACAAGAAAAAATTAGTGACAACACTTTTTTTTTTTCTCTTATAGTGATCTGAACACCACMACAAGGTAACACATCTTCCTTCAAAACATGCAGGCAATGAGAGTAACTAAATAAAGCAYGACCGGAATGTGCATCAGCAGAATTTGCAATCAAAGGCATTTTTAAAGCTGTGAAACACRTGGAGAGGTCCATTTGCTTGCTTCTTGTCTAGGCGAGTAAAGCGAAAACAAAAGTGATCCGGTTTTGTGTCACGACTGCTCCAGGGCCAGATGCTCCGCTAGTTTAAGCTGCCACCTGCCCTGCCAGCTGAACTCACGGTGTCCAAAGATCCAGCCCCAAAGCAAAACCGCRTACGCAGAGGGCGCGTTTCCTTTGCAGCACCTTCCCAGTGCAGACACGGTGACTCTTTAAGCGCCGTCGTGYGGCACAGAGGGGACAACACCCCCTTGCAGACCGGATCCTGAGCGAGCAGGAGAACCGGGGCTGCTCGCTTTACGCAGCTGCGGCAGATATCGACAGCCACATCCATGCGGGGCAGTAACACTGCCCGTTAACAGCACAGGACAGCACCCACCAACTCATTTTTAACCTTAAAAGTTGAGCCCTAAACCTAGTCGACTTTCAAACGCTTCTACCAGCCCGCATATAACAGTGAAAGCTCACAGCACCATTACAGATCTCGCCAAAGTGGGGAAAGAAACAAGAGCAAACTGCTTTTTTTCTTTTTTTTGGAAAAGTTTTATTGCATTTGTTTTCCATATGGAAGCATTGACAGATTGAAAAGATGCAGCATTCACATTACTTCCAAAGTGAGACACCAACAATTTCTCCTTCCCTGATTTCCCTCCCTTTCCCCATGGCTTTGAATAAGTCTAAACAGGTCATTTTCCAAAAATACCACTCTACCTGAAACCAAGGAAAGAAAAGATTCCTTGGGGCTYGTGGACACTGTGGATTTATACCTTTCTTTACGATCATTTTGCAAGCCCGCGAGAGTCTTGATGCAAAAATATAACAAATTTCCTGCCTGAATACAGGGTTGTAATCAAGAATGGTTTTTAACCTCACCAGTTTCTGGAAGGCCTCCTGTCCCTCCTGCCCTCCGCAGTGCACACTGCACTGCCCACACAGCTCATGACAGCATGCACGCTCCATGCCATCAGCATGTCCCAATTTACATGCATACATGTGCGTGTACCTGTCACATAACACATGTATGCATAAATAAAACATTTACAAATCTCTAAACCAGGGCAATGCTAAGAATACACTCACCCTGATACACCTACACACCCATCAATATTAGTTTTTATTTCATTCCGTCTGCCTCTGGGCATTCATATCAATTTTTTACATTAGTAATTTTTGATCAGGCATTGCTCTAAACTCATTTACCAAGACAAACACACACAAACAGATATTCCTGCTATCCTAAACACCTGAAAATTAGGTTTCCTTTTTGTTTGTTTGTTTTCCTGCAAGTGTAAGGCATTTAAAACCCAGAAGGTTGTCTAAATCTGCCACAGTTACCCTAGGAGGGCAACAATTTTCTGCACACAAGGGAGGGAACAGACAAAAAGAAATGCCAGAAAGATGAAACCAGTTCTGTGGCTGAAAAGAAAAAGGCCAGGTTGGGATGGAGGGGTGGAAAAAGTGGTGTTGGCAACATTTGTTTTAAATACTTTAACTGTACGTGATCACCAGGTCAACTGGCTCTCGCTGTGTCGCACTCTTGTCTTGCACCTTTTGGTAAGTGAAGTGTCTACTTCCCAGTTCGAGTTCGTTTCCAAAGGAGCAACGTGCTCCTTCAGGGAGTCCAAAGGTGTCTGTGTAGGACTTGGCACTCGTTTGTCTTCCACAGAGCTCCTCGCAGTCGRGAGACAGCCCGAGAATCGATTCAGAAGAGGCAGGTCGCAACAGAGAAAGAGGATCCCCTTCGCATTAGTTATGCCATACAGAGAGCAGACAGAAACAATGGCCAGTAAAGTTAACATGATTAAAAAAAAAAGGAGGGGAGGGGGATGAGAGGAAAGAAAGAAAAAAAGAAAAAAAAAAAGAAAGCAAAAGAAGCAGCAGTAGTTTCAGCCAGAGATATAGAATTATCTAAAGTTGTGGAATACAGGGCTTTTTTTTTCTCTGCAGTTGTCAGCCATTTCTCATAGACATAAAAAAGTTTGTTCTGCTTTCTGTTTTACACATTCATGGAAAAATTATAACAGTAGTGCTGTAATATATTTCTAGTTTAGTGGAAATGCTGGTCAAGAAATCCTCAGACCACATACTGGTATGGGTCTGCTTTTCCTTGGTCTGGTGTTGCGAATGGGCTAAGCCATGCTATAGAGAACGGATGGCCAAATACTGCTTTCATGTTCATCCATTTTGTTTTTTTAGCCCATCTTCTCTCTTCCTTTTTCAACTGTTCTATGCCCTGAAAACAGAAATATCACATTTTCAGTCAAATAGTTAATTTTTGTAGTTCTGGATTTGGGGAAATGTCTACTCTCAGTTACCCCTCATCCAAACAAAAATCTATCTCCTTTTTCTCTTCAATGTATTATGCTAAAATAAAAATATTAAGGATAGCAAATATTCCCTGGAAATAAAACTGCTCTCATTTTGTTCAAGCCTGGAAATTTCATTTCAAACTTTTAAAGACCTGCCCTCCAATTACCACATCAATTAAAAAAAAAAAAAAGCCCATCAACTAAAACCAAACACAAAGAATGTGTTTTAATGGCTGAAAGAATTATGTGCTGACCAGATGGAAAAGTTTTAGAGGAAACCATCACAAGCTTGCAGATAAAAAAACCCAAGATAACCTCTATAATGCTCCCAGGTTCACCAAGCAAGTTCAGGAAGTGCCCATGGTTCAGTGTGGCTGAGTCTACCTGGTGCCTCTTCATGTTTCATTAAAATCACTGCCAAAACATGCACGGGCTGACAGCAGGGAGAAAGGGTTAAATACGTTCACTGATTTAAGAGAAATCATTGGCATGGTTTAGTAAAGGTTAGAGGGAGAACAAAAACAAGCCATCAAGCAAATCGGCCAAAACTTTCACTCACTTCA
Source organism: Eudromia elegans (assembly GCA_003342815.1). Lineage (NCBI taxonomy): Eukaryota > Metazoa > Chordata > Aves > Tinamiformes > Tinamidae > Eudromia > Eudromia elegans. Next base: position 407,140 of record PTEX01000081.1, read on the forward strand.
AACAAACAAACCATAAAAAAAACCGTACTGTATCTAAAACCCATCAAGTCGATTGGGTTTTCCAGGAAAGCTACACTTAGCTGCCCCAGGAGCAAAATTAACCTGTGCAGTCACTGAGGAGCACCGCTCTTTACCAGGCAGCAGCAGCAGACAGGCAATTCTGCTCTTTAACTTAGGATCTTGAGGAAGGCAAGCTTCTCCTGACCTGCATCTCTCTTCTGTGCGACACACTGTAATTTATCCCTCTCTCAAACTGCTGATTCTCAGAGCTCTGCAGAAACAACAGCCAGCTGCAAGAAATGCTTGGTAATGTCACCTTTGGGGGTGACAGGCGAACACTAGGGCCGTGGGTCTCTTCCAGTAGAAAGGGACCATCTCTGTGGGCYGGCGTACGCACAATGGTGAGGTCTGAGGTCTCCCGATGGTTGGAAGAGGGAGCTGAGCAAGGGCAAGGCACTGCCCTCTCTCTGAACAGGGGGCAAAACAGAAGAGATCACAGTGGGGGGAATTTCATCCAGGAATATTCCTCCACTCAGAACACCTGGTTGCATCCCGCACATAGCTAGCCCAATGCTAGCTAAAAAAGTAAGAGATATCGTGGACGACACAGAAAGGTCCAAAGAGCAAAATCCTTGCCCTTAAGTATTAAAAAAAAAAAAAAAATGAAAAACCATCACACAGACACACGCAGGGTGGGGCTATATTTCTTTTTAATTTTAGGTTGTGACATAGGTGATAGCCTCTGTGGTTACCCAGTATTTGAGGGAAGGAAAAAAGAAGGAGGAAAAATAAAGAAAAAAAGACTCGTTTGGATATCTTATTGTAGGAAGCAGGTTCTAAATATACTTGCCAAGCTCTCGAACACTGCGAGATTCAGATATGACTTCATAGACAGCATTATTGACTTATGTGATAACAAATAAACTCAAGCTTGAAAGGATCCTGTTGTTTTGTGTTATATCATACTTCTTCCCAGGAATCTCCCCAACAGAAAAAACAATAATTGGGGATCTTCCTCTGGACAGAAGAGCTGCAGTGTGATCGCCAGCCCCGTGCAGAAGCCTAGCATTAAAGCAAGTACTATGAAAAATCTGAGGAGCGATGGGCTCTTACCCACCATGGTGCCACTTCTAGCTCTCTTACGGCAACAAGGATACACATTCCAGCTTCAGCTGCCCATGCACAAACAAGTGAAGGGGAAGAAAAACTCATGGAGGAGGAAGGAGGGAAAAAGAGTTGTCACTCTTTTAAGGCAATTGCTCCCTTCAACCTCTCCAGTTAATTCCAGTCTCTTGGTGCAAGCTACCACAGACGTCTGAGCGTGCTTGGTGAAGGTCAGCGGGATTCACAAGTGTGAAAACATCACCAGGAGTCACAGGCTCCATTTTTGCAAAAGTGGGCCATTTCAGTGACATACGAAGGACTTCAACATTAAGTAACCTCTATTCTCCTGCCTTCTAATTGGGGATAACGTGGGTTTGCAAAACAAAGTAGCCACCAAGTTACCATGCATCGAGATATTTTTTTTCCCCATCTGGCAAAAGGCTTCAAACTGTTTAACAAGTGAATAAAGCTGGACATTTCTTAGGCCTAGGGGGAAGAAAAAAAATCCCTCCTCCACCTCACTGGACCCTCCCACTCAACTTGGCTGCCTAACGCACAAAGCTGCAAAGAGRGATGCCAGGGCATCTGCAGCAGAACTGAAAATGACACCAGCCTGACAGCACTCCGGAAAAGGAAAAATCTCCAATCCACAACGACAAACACTCTATAGAGTAGAGTATTTACCAATGCTACCTTATCAAAGTTACTGTCAACACAGCCTCCCAGCCTACAAATACAAATGTGCACACTCTTAATTGACCTGTGCTTGYTCAGTTTGTTGAAGTGTTTTTTCCCCAAAGGACACACATACACAACCCTCTGCACAGTGAGCTCGAGCCCTGTGACCTTTCATTGTTTCTACAAATGGCAAAAGAGAACATGTAAAGAGGAGTGTGAGACACCCACCGTTTCATCAGTGCAGATGGAGTGTACTTGGGTCCCAAACATTACTGATGTAAAGATGAGGAATAGGAGAGCCTCAAAACACAAGAGGATAAGAAGAATCACTGTAGTTGGTGGTGAGAAGGAGCTGCATTCTGTGAAGAAAAAGCAGTGGAGTTGGAAGGAGAAAGATCAGATATCACAGCAGATGCAAAACTTGTGCTGTGCTAATCTACATGTTAATCTAAACTTTCCCTACTCAAATTGTAAAAATAAACTGAAACGGGGACCATTCTTGAAAAGGAATAGGGGAAGTTTTGACATTCTTGAAGACAGGCAACATGAAAAGATTACTCCTGCAAGTGCAATATTTTCCATAATGATAAAGYTCATCTGAAATCAAGCTGGTGGTCAGAAAGCAAGAAGATTGCTTCTGCACCAATATAAAAATATCAGAGGCCAACATCATCAATATAGATTCAAGGCAGAAGGAAGGCCACATCCATCTGTGTTCTGCCACCTTAATCTGAGGTCAGTGGGAAAGCGCTTCAACCACATGAACCAGACTCTGAAAAAAGGGGCAGAGGAAACATCTTCCTTTGATATATCCCTTCCACAAGGCCCTGGCCACTGCAGTCAAATCAGTGTCATTTGGCACCTGACAAATTTCTGCAAAATAACCTTGCCACAGGTCCAGTTCACATGGGTAAATGCACTCATCTTCTGTGGCATTATTTACCAAAACTTGTCATGATGATAAGCTGAATGACAGAATTAAATTCCAAAAAAGATTAAGCTCTTCAAAAAAAATCTGCAAGCAGCGCACAGAGCCCTGCACGCACATCCTTCAGCAGCCAGCTGTCTGACTCAGCATTACCTAGACGGTTTCCTATGTCSTATGTCCTTTAAAAACAAACAAACAGAGAACAACTTTGTGAAAATGCACTTGATGGACCCTGCAGAGCCAGGGCTGTTATGCTTTTTTTGGTTTGCTTTAATGGAGAGGAATTGTTTGTTCTTGCGAGGCTGGATTTTTGGATCTAAACTAACATGTTTTCCTGGCAATCTCACAAGAATGATTCACGTTACCCTATTAGTAAGGGCATACACATTCTTCTTATCTTGCTTTGACATTCAGGAAATCAGTCCAGTATTTGTATAAACAGTAGATTATTGCACACATACTCTCTAGGAGTCTTTACATCTCAGTTTCTGCCTTGACAGCCTCAGGCTTAAGTTGAAATAAGACTTCTCTCTTCAGGACAGAGACACTAGCAGGTCAGACAGAATTATTAAATTCCAGGAYGGATTTTTAAAACAGAGCTAGCATAACAGAGCCCGGAGAGCATCCCTCTGAAACCAGCATTAAAAGAGGTTGCCTTATAAGCAAAGCACATTCTAAGATGTGCTTTATAGGCTAATCCAACATTTGGAAGAGACCCTTGTTTGTACTCACTTGTCCAGTCTTCTTCAAAGCAATATAAGAAGTGAAATCCCACCATGATTAGAGCATGCAGGGAAATCAGTGCTATATACATCTGAAAAACAAAGGATGCAAAGAATGGCTAGCAGGCAAAGCTTAAAGCCAAAATGCTAACTCTTAAAGTATTTTAAAATAAAGCAGTCAGAAAGTCTTAAGATTTTATTTCTTTTTATTCTTATAAAAATATTTATTATTACTTTATTGTGCACATATATATATATAYACACACATATATACACTCATACACTTCAAAAATAAGGCAGCTTGGAGCTAGAAAATGCCCAAACTACCCCTGCCCACATATCACACTCCAGCATTCCTAGCTCTCAGTGCCATTTACACAGGCAGAGGAGAGGGACTGTTTTATCCCAAGACAGCTGGACATGGGCAGCCTCCTGTGCTCCTTCCAGCACCATCTTCCCCACGGCCYGCTGCTCTGTAGCATTCCTGCTGGGAACAGCACAGCTGCCCCGGCACAGCCACACGTCAACGGCCAGGTATCACTTTGGATCTCGGATCCTGGCTCTCGAGCACAACAGCACTGTTTGTGCCCAATGAAACAAAAGCTAAGTTGTTTTAATCACAATGAGTACTTTATCTGAYTTCCAGAGCAAGTAAGAAATAAGATTTTTTAAAAAATAAATGTTTCTTCTGAGGCAGGTACTGACAGGGAAAATCTCTGTCAAGATTTAGCAGTTTGTACTTAATCTATTTTTTACGTTATGTCTTAGCTTTGTAACAAAAGCTTTACATTATGCATATTGCTACATGCACTGTCTACAATTCACAGCCCCAAAACTAACAGGAAGAACCCTGTGAATCTACAGACTGCAAGGAAAGAGACAGTAGATGCTGGAAACAGCAGAGATTGTGTTAGCAGACAGATCCCTGGGAAAGCAGGAAAAGGTGGCAGGAAACTATTTTGTTCCTCCTTGAGACCTCAGTGTGCAGCTGTACTTGCACCTCTGCAGGTCTTAGGAGGAGAAAGTAAACCCAAATCTAGAAATCTAAACTTTGCTTCTCTCAAAATAGGTATTAGGTATTAGCTTTAATAGAAACAAAAACTCTTCTGACAGCATTCTGATAGGATAATTTGAAGCACTGAGGCTACTCTTTGCAGTGAAAGGACCCCTGCTCGGGGGATGACAAATGACATTCATTTTGTTCTGAAATCCAGAAAAAGTGCAAGTCTTGGAGCAAGCTTTTACACCTACCCAAAGTYTTCCCCCTTGTTTTTAACTTGGTAATGAGAACATTCTTCTTTGAACCTACAAATTTCTCCAAAGATTTATTAATAAAACAGAACATCACTGAATCTCAGCCTTGCAATGTTCACGCTACTCCCACTGCGTATCTGCACTTGCCTTTGATGATACAGATTTCAGCCATTCCATAAATATGCAGTATTGGAATTTGGGTTGTCATTTTCTTACTCGCTCTGCCACAGATAAGGTATTAAAAAGTCAAACACCTCCCTGATGTTTGACTATGCAAATAAACTATTAGCAAGTAAAAGGTGGATAATCCTTGACAAAAAAAGGACAGAGACTTCCTACTCCTTCTCACCAAAGCAGCAGGTACAAATTTTATTTTACAATGCCACATACAGGCACTCATGCACCTACAGCATTTAAGAACCCTAGATAAGGACCAGGGCCCTGCTGGACGTGACACACCACAACACAGAACAAAAGCACAGCCCATGTCTTCAAGAGCTCAATGCAATAAACACCTTCTTGCATTATGAAGGAATATGGTAAAACAACTGGTAGCACAAACCTCAAAAGGCTGCCAAATGCTTTTTGTGAGATCTTTTCCCTTTTGCTGTGTGCTGCATTCCTTGGTGAGGGAAAGGGAAGTGTCCAGCACTTCCCTATGAAGTTTGATGCAATAGGAAAGAAGAGGGAGCCTGGAGAGCCCCTTTGCAAGCTGCGCCCAGCACTGCCTTGCTGCCCACGGGACAACTGCAACCACCACTTGCAAAATACTTACTGTAAACAGTACAAAGTACTTCTGGTTATTCTCTCCTACACAGTTATTGACCCACGGGCAGTGATGGTCCATTTTCCGAATACATCTCTTGCAAACACTGAAAGAACACACATCTTTATAGCACATTTCATTCCAGGATACAACAAAAATTCACACGAGTTTTGGGAACACAGTAAAATGAGAGGAAAGAATCAGGGATGCAATTTGAACCTAAATAAATCCACTGGTCACTACATTAACATTTCTGGTTCGCTCACTTGACTGTTTCTGTTCRCAATGAAGCACATTACACCAAATCATTACTGTAAAAAAAGCCAGGCAATACACATCAGCACAATATTTTCATCAGTGGTTATGCCAAAGTGTAATTTGAAGAATAAATTCAAGYAGATGTAGTATATTTTAGCCCAGGTTTAACCTACTTACTCTGTGACAATGTCCACACATTAAAAAAAAATAACAAGTCAAAAGTTTACAAACAGTACTGGATACATTTTATAGATGCTAATAAATAAATTTTAACTGTTGTTAACACTAACTGGTAGCATGTGCTCTCCAAAAAGAAAAAATAAAGCATTAGAAAAGGTTCTTGACATAAGGGTGAGGCACCTACTAGCATAAGCCAGCAGTGGGAGTCAGTCAGGAAGACAGTTTCACAATATACAGTCAGGGTAAAATTAGATGTTAAAGCACTTCACAAAACCCGACTAATAAAATAATCCCTGCCAGTGTGCAGACTTTGCAGGAGTCAAGCAATTAAGAGATTACTACTTTGTCCAAACACCACACTCTTGAGTAGTTCTGCTTCAACTCACATCATAAAAGAAGTCTTTTTCTGTGCTGCATTCTCATTTGATGGGGGAGGAAAGGCAGTCTCCTGATACCACATTGCACAAACAAGTACAGAAATCAAATATGAAACCAGAAATCCACAAATTGCAAAACAAAACAAAAAGACCAAAAAGAAATAGCCATTCTAGAACAATTTTGGCTGCATGGAAACAGAAAGCACTGAGGACTCTGCTAATTTGGTGGTGGTGTGGCGGGGGGCATTTTTCTTGGTGAAAAGTGCTTCGACTTTAACAATAAACATATCAATTTCCTGTCAATTGCCAATTTGACATTGACAATAAACAGCAACATCCAAACACTAAAGAGAGACCAGGAATATTACCAAACAAAAATCTAAGTGTGGTCCTGCGAGCATATATGAATAAATAATAGAAAATCTCTCTCAGAACTGCCTTGCATTCAGTGCATATTGTGGAAGGAAATGCTCCCCAAGGATACATGCCTGAAAAATAACACAAGCTGGGATAGCCCTGATCCTGCAGGAAAGGCTGCTCAGGCAGGCCCAGCTCCTGGGCACATGGCCGGATCCAGAGCTACTTTGCTTAAGGGTAGCACAGGTATTAGCCAGCATAGCRAAAATAAGTTATCTGCCTAATAATGCCATTACACAAACATCAACTATTGGTATTAAGAAAAGCACAAGGGAGAGACTGTGCAAAAGGGCTGGATGCCTCCCTGTGGTCTAATTTACTTTGCACTGTTTTCAGCCTATCCACATCCCAGTTTAAAAGCCCAAGGAAGCGGAAGTACCAAAGTGACCATTAAACTGCWCCTACCCACCCCAGAGGCAACTTGAAGCAGCCAAGACAAGGTCACTGCTGTGAAGGCAGCTAAGGAGGAGAGGAGATTTTTCATTCAGTGCACTTTTGCCGAAAGTGGTTAAAGGCAGACAGTAAAACCTGCTGCTGGGGAGGAAAAGGAAACAGAATGAGAGGCAGTAGGGACTGCCCATGTAACAACCCTCTCTCTGCCCCAAACCTGGAAGGAATAGTTTGCTGGGCACAGGGGACTTCCTTAATCAAAAAGCATCGCTGTGGTACACAGCTAGCAAGACCTGTATGTAAAGGCTGCATGTGCACAGTTTGCCGTGTTAAAGATCAGCATTGAAAAAAAAAAAAA
>PTEX01000081.1:414591-428384 GCA_003342815.1 Eudromia elegans
AACCCCAACTAAAGACTATTAACAGCATCAGTACTCAGTTTGCCAAATCTTAATGTCTATAAAATTATCTGGAAGCAAATAAAGAGGTTCAGAGAGAGGAGAGTTTGACTTTAGCCAAGGAGTCTTTTTCATTTAYGTACACTGCGAGCCATCAGCAAGGCTGCATTTTAGATGTAAAGTTTCATTCATAATTGAAGAAGTGTCAGAGGGGATTTTACAGTAGCATTAATAAGTGATAGGCACGATCGCATGGCTCCTGCTGACTAACCAAGTCCTGCTTTTGACTAAAAGAAACAAACAAAAACCACCATTGGTAAACTGAAGCTCCAGAGAGACATGTGAAATATGCAGACAGCAGAAGTTTGTTCAGCTCAGTACCATGTACTCCCCTTCCACAAAATCCCTGTATGGACCAGCAGCAACAATACAAGCTCTCTCAGTGTGCATTGGATTTAGAGTAGATAAAAAAAAAAAGATGCCACTGCAAACTCTTTAACTACTTACCGAGAAGAAGGTTCACTTGTTTTAAAGGCAGAAAAGAATTTTAGAAAGTAGGGAGATTGTTTTGTGTGTGTATGATTTTAATGCTGCTGACTTTAGTGCTAAAAAGCTCAGAAACTCTTGACTAAAGTTTATCCTACCAGGAAAGGAAAGGACATACTGAYCTGCCACAAGGCACATGGTTACATTACTTAATGTGAACATGAAGTGAGAACTTTCTTTTCAAAAAGTGCACATATTACTGGAACTTTTGTTTAAAAAATTTAGACAAATGGGTCCTTCAGTAAGGAGTAAAAACAAAAGTAGAAAGGACCCTTGCCCTTCTATGSATTTTATGGATTTCACATTTTATGGATTTCTGTGCATTCTGATATCTAATGTCTCCTTTTCAAGTTGTGGCTGCATGATGAAATGTGCTAAGACAAATTATGGAATGCTAATTAAAGCATTTTTCACTTGGGAAAAAAAAACCCGAAACCAACAAAACAAAGCCACAAAAGTTTTCTTCAAGTCACCTCACATGCATTTGGCACTATCATTAACAGAATTTGGATGCTGAACTCTAAAATTAACCACCATAGTCTCAGATCCCAATAATACTGATAATCCCTGAGCTCGAGCGGAATGTGGTGCAGGCGCTCAGAAAACACTTTACCTGCAATGATGTGCTCTGTCTGGTTTAATGCTACAGCATTTGGGGCACTTGTAAACCACCTGTCCTGGCTTTAGCTGCAAGCTCTCAATGAACTCCTTCGTGGCGTTACCTTTGGGCACAGCACCCTGCAGAGAAAAACAAACCAGGAGGTGAATCTGGGGACACGAGCAGTGCCAAGAAARAGCAAACTGCACTGTGAGAAGGGAGGGAGAAGACAGAGAAAAAAACCTCCTGGAGCTCTGTTGACATCAGGGCAGGAAGATCCAGAAAATAAATTWAAATGATGTGTTAATATATGGAATCAGGTAATAAAAACCTAATTTTGCATTCTTTTAATCAAAAGGAGTGATTAATTCTCACTTAAGGAATCAGTCTATTGTAATCCTATGGTAAAATTATCTTAAGAAACCTTATCTCTTGTCATTTATCAACAAGTTTATCATTCCTGTGTTTCTTATCACAAACTGGAGACCACAAATGTTTCATTCCAGCAGCAACTTTTGAAGCACCCCTGTGTGCCTTAAGAGTAGCTGATAAACATCTCAAGTATTTATAGTCATGCTTCCATCTGTGTATTTGTTATTTAAATGAGGGTTTAATGTTCAAACAGCACACACTTTCCAAGGATTTCCCCCCTCCCAAAATAAGACTAGAAAAATATTCTTAACTATGTAATGTTCACTTTAAAATATGTATCTTTAAGTGGGCAATACACTTTTACTACAGGAGCATGAACTTTCAAAAGGTACCAAGTCTAGAGTTTCCAGCCTTTCTAGAGCCACAATTAACTCGCAATAAATAAATAAATTTTAAAAAGCAGTCATGAAATGCACTCTGAGGTGCAATGAAGTGCAATGAAATTAATGCTGCTGTATAGGCACAAACACATCTACACTGATGCAGGCTCTAACACCACAATAAACAGAGATGCAGCATTACAGACATATTTCTGAAGGAACCATCTCCTCTTGACAAACCTATACAAGAGCAACAAAAGAACTGAACATTAAAACAGCATTTCCAAACTCTCTTGAGCAGTCTTTGGTTTTTTTTTTTTTTCTTCACCCTGTAAGAACTTACCAAHAGGCCTGAAAATTTTAAAATTACCCAAGCCCAATCTCCAGAAATGCTAYAACCCATCTCTGATTGCTGCTGTCTCCCTTCAGCACACAGGATTGCTGGAGCCCTTAGGGACTCATTCATCAAGGACATGCAGGAAGCTGATTCTGCGGAGCCTGACACAGGCTATCAGCTTCTGAAGGACTCAGGTTCTCATTTATCTCTAATAAGAACCCTATTTCTGTTGGCCTCAACAGTGCTTTCTTTGACATTCGGATCCTAGATGCAGCCCCAGCTCTCCACATACCGACATCCTTTTCATCCCAGACTCACACTGCCTTCATTGCTGCATCCGCTCATGCTGCTCATCTTTCCCTCCTCCATTTAGTTCAGCTGACCTCTTTATAAAAATATATATACGTGTGTATGTGTGTGTGTGTGTGTGTGTATATGTATAGAGAGAGAGAGAGAGAGAGAGATGAAGAGTAGAACAAAATCCTACTGGCTGTCTCCATCCACACACAAAAAACCACTATACACTTTTAACTAAAGTATCTTTTCCCCGCTTTTATTCTGCTTTGTGATTATATTTGTTTCTCCTACACTGTGCTTGCCCAGTCAGCTCTAGAATATAGCTTCTGTTCCAAGATTTATAGCTAAATCTGCAAAATAATTCTGGAGACCCAATGGTCTTGAAGCCACAAAACATATAATAATTAACATCAACAACATTTCTATCTCTTAGGATATAAGCTCTGTAGCAAAGTGCTGCAAGCCCAGGTTCCTGGGTCSATCGACAGGAGTTTCAGTGCCCCAACTGCTGCTCACAATTGTGCTGAGTAGCAGTAGCAAGCAAGGAAAATCTACACTCTGCTTGAGTATATAGATGGAAACTACCCCAAATYAAGATGTTTCTGAAGCACTGTGGCTTCTGGGAGAGCTGGAAGCTAGGTAATAAAGACTACACTGAAGTTTTGATGGCCTGTAAGCATGTTCCAAGAAGAAAATGTTATTTAGAAGGAATACTTTGAGTAGCAGAGACTGGCTGCCATTCCCAACAGCAAGAAGCAGATTTGGGAGGAAAAAGAGGAGGGGAGGTTCGAGCTTGTTTCTTCTRCCCTGACTAGGGGAGATGAATCCACCTTCCAGAGGTGGATAAGCAAAAGAAACCAGTCCAGGGCATTCAGAAGAAGCATGGTAGGAAAGCATGGAATCCTTGCTAGAAGAGGAAGCAACAGGCCTGATCTCTCATRWAAACATCCTAYGGAGACCCAAAGCTGAGGGTGGGGAGAGTCTCACAACCCTTGAGCTTCCTGCTTGCTTAGAAACTTTTGTCTCACCCATTCAGGAGCCTGGCACTCACTGCAAACCTAGAAACACAACCTCCCTTTGGTAAAGGAATTTAGTGAAAAATCAGGTCCCTATAACATTTTTGTTAACATGGCCTGATCAACTCGGTGATGTCACCGGTTTGAGAGACGCAACAAGGCTTTTCAACAAACGCTCCATCTCGTTCTGCTGAAGCAACGTTGGCCAAGGCTGACAACCAAAACCAGTTTTTCTAGCTTTCCCATTTGTCAAGACATGACAAGCCCCAAACACTGATCTGTCACTGGTGATAAAACAGTGTCAGAGAGAAACACGCTCTTTCTCAGCATGAAGAGCTGTTCACACAATGGGATCCAAAGCTTGGTCCCCGACTTCACACCTGCCTTGAGTGGGATGACAAATTAGCACAGCCCATCAGCGGCCTCACTCAGAAGACTGACACAAAAAAATGATTTAAATCTGCCACTCACTCAACCAACGAGTTACCCAACATGTAGCACACAAAAAAAATCCCACCGTTCAATTCTTGCCAAGACATACAAAGAGGGAAATACTTACTGGATCCGTCAGCATAGCACGGAAATGCGAAGCCAAAGCGAGGAAAGCCAAGGTGTTGAACAGGGTGCCATTGATCACACTGTAAACGTAATCCCGTGATGGAACCAACATGACAAGGAGGACTACAAAGTCRGCATAAAACACGAGCATCCAAGTCACGACAGCACACGCGATGCCACAGCCATCTCGAATAAACCACATCGTTCCCAGGGAAGCGCGGCTCGGAGGYGGGACGCACTTGTCGGGCTGGAGGTACTCGGGCTTCCTTTCAATGTCTCTGGAGCGGTGGACTGGAGAAATCATCATAGGCTATAATGTCCATACTTGCATCTGAGAAAGGATCAGGAAAAAAAGCGTTTCACTGCTTTGCAAGAAATGCTGAGCTCCTTTCACAAAATCATGTGGAAAATTACAAAGTGCAGGAAAAAGTTAAAGAAAAAATCAAGAAATAATGGATTTGGAAACCAGACTCTCATGCTTATCAGAACACTTCTTACTGAGAAGAATCTCCAAGCGCTTTTAAGACGTGCTTAATTACACATTAAATTCATGAGCTGGGTACCTCCACCCCTGGGCAGGAAAGGCAACAAGTGTTTCAGGAAGAACATGGAGATTAGGTAGGTGCCAAGAGGAACAGCCACAGCAGGGACTGAAACAAAAACTGGACATGGGCATGTGGGAGAGATTTAAAGACCTGRCAGAGCTGTCAAGATCCCTGCTCTTGGGATTAGGCCCCAGGAAGGGAAGGGTCTCTCCAGTATCTACAGATATTGGAAGTTTAACAAGCGGGAAACACTTCCCTCTGCTTTTACCCATGGACTCGCAGCTTTGGGGCAGAACTGCAAAATCAACACACTGGGGAGGTGCAGCAGGAGGAACTGCTGAGGAAACCACCTGCAGAGGGATTGTCTCAGGAATTCCTAGTCCCCTCTGGAGCGTGTCTAAGTGACAGCTGTATCGCACTCTCACCTCTTCCTCTGGCTTTTTACYCCTCTTAAGTCTTTTACTCTGGCTTCCTTCTCCTGCAATTTCTGCTACCTCTCTGGGTACTCTTTCTACTCGGAGGGTAAGGTCCGTCTCCAAGGCCACACAGCTCCAGATACGCACAAAGCTCAYGGTACTTCCAGTTTTTCTGTGCAACTCAGGGTAGGGAGGAATAAGAACAGTGCCCATAAAACTCTGGCAAGAGATCAAAAAGCTTGTGCTGCAATTTTGCCCCACTCTGGATGTTACAACACACCTGGAGCACAGCACTTGAAAAGCAGCTCTTTACACACCTACCAACTTCTTCCAAGGACGCACCTTTAAAAAAATAAAAAAAGAAAAAGGCACCAAAAATGCATATTTACACAGTGCTCTAAATGCTTAAAAAGCCAATCTTCATACTTAAAGACTATTCACCTTCTAGAAAACCAGATGAAGCAGTTCTGCTACCAGACATGCTATGCTCCATGTGCCTAAACAGAAGGGTCCGGCCTCCTATTTCAACATGCAAGAATAGTTCATATTTCTGGGAGACAATGTGGAAAAAACATAATGAGTTTCTCTGATTCAGAAAGAGGGATGCAATGGATATGCACTACTAACTATATCAGTTAATGCTGTAGCCATCTTTGCGCTTAATCGTTCAAACCTGACATTGTTGCCAAAGTGGATAAACTCTACAGGAAGCATGCTGAGAAGATCACGAAAATACCCAAGACCTTTAATAAACAGCGCAGTTTCTCAAAATATTTATGGTGATGTGCAAGGCAAGAGCTCTTCTTTGCTGTAACGAGTGAGGCTGACCTAAAGGGAGATGCTGCTGCCCCTGTCTACGCGACAAAGGATTTCGTAGCCTGATTTCTGGCTATTTCCAGAGGATCAGACTCATTAGAGGACAATTAGTCTCTTGTAGCCAAAGCTTTAGGTCATTATTGAGCAGGATAATAAAATCCAGCTATCGAAGGGATGACTTTGTGCATATTAGCGTAAGTGACACACAAATGAGGTCTCTGCATCTGTAAAGAGAGATGGTAACACCCACCGAGAGGCAAAATCCTGGAGAGTAGAGCTCCTGCTGCATAGCACGGGGGAACCAGGCAGGCCAGGAAACCAAGCACTTGGGCACCACCTGCTAATCACAGATTTTTTTTTTCTAGCATAACAGCAAAAAATAAATTAAGAGAATTAAGGCACTTTCATATGTTCCTGCTCTTTAACTTTTCGTATGCTGTCTGGCGAGTTCAAGTTTAACTTTTCGTATGCTGTCCGGCTGTTCAAGATGTTTTCTAAAACTAAAAAAGTTGCCTGAATTCCCGCTAAAGCATACCAGCATCTGTATTTACACAGGTAACACAGAAAATAAAGACTAAAAATGTGAACACATGCACCTCATCTACTTGAAGAGAGGTGGGGGTGGCACCTCCTCTCTTCATTCATGAAATTCACACACTACATTGTAATTTATTTTCTGCTTTAGCTATAATTTCACTTCATGAGTCCTGATATGTAGAGAAAGGTGCTCTATAATTTTCAGATACAGCCATTACCCGTACACTCTGCTAGCGTAAGTCTTTTCCCCAGTTTTTTTCATTATTTCATTATTTTTCATTATTTCTGTGAGGACACTTAGTTATTCACAGATTTATCCAGCTTGACCACGTTTTAGAGACTCATTTCTTCCCACGTCTCCCCGACACACACAAGTTAACAAATTAACCTTAATTCAATTACTCCATAATCCTATTAGAAATTATGCTGATTTGCCAGCATAAAATAAACAAGATTAAAGACAAGAATGTTTTAGTTAGCAGTAAGAACACAGTAAATTAAAATATTTAAAAAAAGAGTAAATAAGGTGTTTATATTTTAGAAGTAAAGTTTTAAGTTTGGCATCAGACACAGCAACAAGTTGGAATAGTCCTGAATATAGACAGGATTTTTTTACCTGGACTCTGTAAGCTTTACGTATATTAGAAGGCTTGGCTTTGTTTTCCAAAGCAAAAGCAAAGCATGGAAAAGCTCACATGAAAAAACACCTCCTATTTAACAGAGGCATTAGACAGACAAAAGGCATTGCACTTCAAGTGTTGGCAGCGACTGATACCTAGGCAAATAACTAGCGATTAAAACTGTGGTTTTACTCCTAACTAGCACACTGCCTACCAACAGGCAAGCAAAAAACCCCATCTCTTGAAGACACAGGAAGTGGTCTGCCTCTGTGACACATCAGGAACTCTCTTGCAGGTGTGACTGGCACAGATGGGAGCGAGCCCCCAACACACCTCACTTCAACTTTGGAGCGAATTTCCATGTGCATGGAGCATGTGAAGCAGGTATGTGGTGCAGCAAAGGCCTCCAGCTCAGGCTTCTGGCTGCAGGACAGATTTGTTACTGAAGAGCTTTTGTTACCCAATACTCACTTAAGAGTCATCTATAGGAGACAGAATGAGGACTCAGGAATCAGTACGTAAACACCGTTCATTCACCATTCATTATTTGGGAAATACATCTCTGTGGCTTGGYAATTTTTTTAATTCCTTGCTATATATAAAAACATCTGTTTGTTTACAGTGCCCAATCTGCTATTCTCATATAAGCAAATACCTTCACGCACAAAGAAAAAAGGAGCCAGGGGGGTGGGAGTGCTGGGAATATCTTCACCTAGCTGATCTGCCTTTAAATCACAGTTCATATTAATTTAATTTATAACAGATAACAGATAATTTGTAACAGCTGGAATACATCAGTCCCTCCTGCTCTGCATATGTAAACACTGAGGGCAAAGGGCTTAAACATAGCATAAGGCCACACAAGCATGCGATACAGCAACCATAAGTGCATCGGTCTTAAGGATGTGTCAGACGGAGTAAAGCCCTTTTCTATCTGGAGGGCATTTGGCATTGCAAGCACAGTCAAAAAATACATAATATACACATTAAGTATGTAAATAAACTATAACTCATTTCCTGCTGTAATAAATGTAATGAACACTTAGAACATGCTTTTATRTGCTATATAAATGGTGTAACTGTTTTCTGACATAAGCCATGTCAAAGATTTTTTTTAAACCACCTGCCTAGCAAATCCTGAAGAAAATATTGAGAATCAGCTACTAAACGAGTTGGACCTTCATTCTCCTTGTAGCTGCAGTGTATCTGTGGTTTGGATGTTACAAAACTTAGACCAAGTTTAACCTCATCTCATTTATTACCATGTAATTACTCATACCATTGTCAAGTACATGGGTATAACTTGCAAAACAATCGTGTTACTATTTAAGCCTTGCAACCATTTCCTCTCTTAGCATTCAACTTCAGGAAGAGTTTACATATAAACTCAACAAACCTCACATTTTGGCAGTTATATTAAAACAATTTGAATAGAAGAATGATGCCATGAACAAGTACTGCAACTTTTCAGGGGTTTCAGTTATTTCTTACATCCTTCWCAGAGATACTTTGCAAAACTTCTCACACTCATAACTACAGTTCATTGACTGTATGTTAGTAGCTGAYGAGTAAAAAGTTAACTTTAATATTGTTTATCAAGAGGAAATAAACATACATTAGCAGTCTGGTTATACTAGGGGCAGCTAAACTAGGTAATGCAGATAGATAAGATATGTCTTTAAAAAGAAATGGGATTATAGCCTGAAACTTTAAGAGAGACCATTCTGAATTCCATTTCTACTTTCTGTATGTGTAAGGCATAACTGATTATAACATCACATATTCAATCTCTCTTTGCAACAGAGATGGGAGAACATGTGCTGCCTTCTAATTAACAGGCTAGGAACCAATGCTGCTCCTGCCACACTTTCATACAGCTCAAATCTAAAACTAGCCTGTCAAAACTTGCCAAGACAAGTTCTACCAGGAATAACAAGGAAATATCAATATTCAGTATACATCTCCTAATGGTTTCTGCAAGGCCTGGAAAGCTTTATCTGATCAACAGGAAAGGAATAACCCAGCTGTGCTGAAAATTTCTGGCAGCCTCCCACAGATTGATCCAGATATCCATGAGTACAGCAATTTTCAACCAATATACGGAACCACGGAGGATCAACGGACCACAACTAACTGGACTGTGAAAGGCAGCTTAAAAAAAAAAGGAATTCCACTGGAATATTTTCAGGATTGACTTGAAAACTACTTCTCTCTGGCTAAAATGGCCAAAGGGATAGGGAAGGATCAGACGGGAATCTTCTGACTGCTCTGGGCAGCCACCTGATGACCCACAGCRAAGTGCGCAGGGCAAGGCGAGCACCACGAACTGTGTTCCTGCTGTCCCGGGAGCAGCAGCAGGACTACGCTGTGCATGGGGAAGGGTAGGGGCAGTTTCCCTCGCGCTGCCAGCTGACACTCACAAAATCTCACGTTCTCCAGAAGCCTTCAGCAATTACACCAGACCTGCAGTTCCCACACTGAAGAAAAGGGGCATAAAGAAATCATATCACTTTGAAACATCACAGGGTTTAAAACTTTTTTTTTTTTTGAGGCTAAACGCACAAGTTTGGAAATCTGTTGAGGGGGTGGGGGACATAAAGCCCAGCAATAACCCTGTTACAATGTTTTCTATACATAAGAGGAGCAAGTGACTATATTACAACTCTGAGCTACATTCGTGGTTTAAAAACTGTTTACATTTTACATGGTTAATTCATTATTTTGATGGGGCCATGACCAAGAGCTGAGTAAAAACACACACTTAAGGGGTGAGAGATTTTCATGGTTTTTATTGGAAGCACTTTGTTAGCAGTGAAGATTTAACTGCAGTTGTGCCTTTCCAAGGAATACATTCGAACTATTTCCTACCCTACTGTTAGTGGCACACAAGCTCTCAGAACTGATGGTGACAGCTTGCCTGGCTGGTGTCTGTATAAGCTCTGTTTAACCAATGGAAAGGAACAAAYTGCAATGCAAAAGAATGCAGATATTTGATAAATGATTGCACCATCACCTATAAGACCTACCAGTTTGAGCAAAGGAGGACAGAGACCATGCAGTTACTGTCCAAGGTACAGGAACAATGAACCAGGACAGACCAGGGGTTCATTCACCACCTAGGAAGAGGATACAAATCAAAAGGGCAGTAAAGACTACGGGTCAAACCCCAAGCTTAGTGATCTTAATAAGCTTTTGACCATAGATCTGCAAAGATCTAAACTAGTTTAGAAAACTGTTATTAAGTATAAACCACCAAAAAACAACCAGCTCCGTAACCTCCTAATTGCTGTCAGAGCAGCAAGAGCTTTGGAGGAATTCTGTTATTTCTTACAGTTTCCTGATAGACTAAACAAACATGAGCTACTCAATCTATGTAAGAAGAGAAATATGAATCCTGAAAATGAGAAATTACACTATTTTTGTGGCACTGATGTCTATTTAGAATAAGGACCAGAAACATAGAGCAACCTTGCAGAAGGGATCACGCTGGGTTGCAGAAAGCAACAAACGGGGACATCAGCCTTTTCCCCAGGAGCTGTAGATCCTCTGAGCAGACCCACAGCCTGCTGAGACAAGAGACAGGTCCTGGTCTTCCTGGTCTTCTTTCCAATTTTGATGCTGACTCGGGACTCAAAATAACAAACACATGAGTTAAGGGAATTTAATTTCTCAACTTGTATCAGCCTCAAAGAGAAAAAAATGGAGGAGGAAGGTCTATCTAAACAATTAGTAATACATTTAGCATCTACTTTAGAAACTACACTGCCTTCATGGCATGAAGAAAATATTTTCCAGAGAAGCAGAAGAAAGAGAGGTCTTATTTTTTWWWAAAAAAAGTATTAATAAGATGCTRGCAGAACCATCCCAGTCTAAAGAATATTCTGAATATTGCCTTTTACAGGAGAAAAAGCACCTTACCTAGCAGACACACCTTTACACTCTCACATTCTAATCCAGGATCTGGATAGATCTTCTCTTGCTAAAGATTCCCCTCTACCAGCATGAACAAGTCACTTTGTTTCTCTGTATTTCTTCCCTCACTTGCAGTCTAGATTTTTTTTCTGTATCACTTAGGGAGAGCTTTATAGACAAGCATATAAAATGCCGTAAGGCATTTTAGATTTTTAAATCTCACACTTGTACAGTGTGAGATACAGGATTAGATACAGGATACCTGGCATGTATTAAAATAAGGTGTTGATGAAGCAGTAGGGAAAAAATACCACCTCTATCTATCCTGAAAAAGCCTAAAGTCATTATTGTCATGATCCATCTTTGAGATTTTAAGGGTTAGCCTTGGAAAAAGCTACACTGCTACTGTACAGAACAAGAAAAGCTTGCACAGCCAAAGCTGTTGTATGCTGCAGCTTTTAAAGACGACGTAAAAAAATTCCCAGCTGGCAAACATAATGTTCCTTGCTGTGGTCACTGCTGCAGCAGTGAGAACAAGCGAACCTTGTCTCCATAAAAAATAGGCTGTGCGCATCTGTATGTGTTCATTTTGTTACCCTTTCAACTACTGAGTCTCAGGGCACGGGGTAACTTCAGCACTGAATATACTGCCTGTCTTCTGTGTCACACTGGACCTCAACAATTCAGGCAGCTGCTGCAGAAAACGCAGACATGTCTCACACTGCTACCTCCCTGTATCTCCAGCGATAGCCTTCCGGTTCCTCTGCCTATGGAACAGTACTCCTGCTTTCCCACTAGGYCATGTGGACCTTTCATTGTATTTTTTCTCTCTCGTCTTTTATATAAAGTGCACAATATTTCATTTTCCCTTTACTCACCCATTGTTTTTCTTCRCTGTAATATCTGAACACTGCAGCCCTTCAGTTTCAGTTCCTTTCGGCTCCTACTTGCAGCTGAACTTCTCACAGAAACTATTCACYGGTCTAACAGCAASGCCACCACCAAGGGTCTTGCCTTTCCTCCTCTTCCAGCCTTCCATTGCCCAGAGGGTATTAATGCTGGATCTTCCATGTCTTTATTTGCCTGCTGAGGTTCCTAAGCAATGATTCCCAGTGCTTTTTCCAGACAAACCCTGCTGCTACAGCCTTCTTTCTCTCCTCCTTACTCTCCTCCACCCCCTGGCTGTTTTTCACTCCTTTCCCTCTTTCCCCTCCTGCCCTTCTCCCTTAGGGCAATGCAGGGTTGTGCATGGGGGCACACGCCAGGCGCCAGCCAACGCCTGCACACACACGAACGGTGCTTCCTCACACACTGCCAATCAACAGGGTCACATGTCACCTGCGGACCCACTGCACTGCAGCTCCAGGGAAACTACAGGACACTCCACTCTGGTTGTCTGCACAACCTCAGAGATATGGAGCTCTCCTTAGGGAAGATGTGATTTCTCTTCTTCTCTTGAGTAACCTGAAGGTTCAGATTAGCTGCACGCATATGCCCAATAGGATGCTCTGGGCCCAGTCACTCCCTCTGGTTTGCTTTAGCTTGCTAAACACAGGACAGTGAAACCAAAACTTGATGACAGGCTTTTACGTCGTTGCACTTTACCTGCTCTCTTCAGCCAGAATGGCAGAAAAACAGTAACTCCAAGATCTCAGCCTAAGCTCAGCCTACACTGCATGAAGCCTGGAGAGGACAGTTAAGCTCAGTCAGCTARTGTCTGTGCAGACTGGCCAAGCTGCTGCCAGGCCGCCTCCAGACCTGAGCTACTTGGATGCCCTTCACCTGCTTCACGGTTCCCCCTGCAGCAGGCGTGGATGTATCCTGGCATGGCTGCCTGAGCTGGTTACCACAAGACGAAGGAAGCCAGGGGAGATTCGCCCACAGCAGGTTGCTATCGCGCTGCCTCCATCCTCGGCTGCTCCCCTTTGCTAACACAGGGAGAACTGCTCAAAAAAAAAAGCCACAACTACTTGGGCACAGCCATCCTGCTGCTGCTAAATGAAGAATACAACCTCTACCTAGTGCTTGGATTAAATTACAGGTTATTTTAAGGGCCTCTTGCCACCAAACAATTGACTTCAGATTAGCATTCATACCTTGTCTATAACTACAGCACTTAAAATGAAAAACCAAAATGCAAAAGAGAAACATAAATAATACCCATTACACGTTAAGTGCTGCTAGAAATAATGTTAGTTTTTAGGCAGATCTTACTTTTGTCCTCTTATAAAGGCGCACAGTGTTTCTGGGTCACGTCCTCCAAGTTTMAATGAATATTCAGTGCAAGCACAACTTACAACCAGGGGCAGCCCCGCAACAGTGCCAGGCAGTGCCATCTCACCGGAGCAACCCTAAGGGCTACACCGGCGGGGCCGCAGAGCTGGAGGGGCTGGATCTCCTTCGCACGCGGGGCTCTCTACTCAATACACACACAAATCAATGCATGGCTCCACTTATAATGGAGCTGTGGACTAGCAGGACTACACAAAAGACTTGCTGTTTTCACTAAGCAAATTGACAACACGGCGCTTGCTACCACCAGTGATCGGAGCCGGACACAGTTGTTTGTGAGGCAGCACAAACTAAACCCCTGCTCCGTGATGCCGACGCGGCAGCACCATCACCCGAGTCTGGGCAGGAGTCACCTTTCCTGCAGAGCTGCCACCCTGCAGCCTTGCTGCACCATGAGCATGGCACGCAAGCTCTCCCTTCCCCACCGGGAAAGGTCTCTTGGCACGGCTGAACTGCAGGAAGCACGTTAGGGAGCTCGCACGGCCACAGAGTAGGCGCCTGAAAACGGGGGTTCTGCCCCTCGGTTCCTACGTTTCTCAAAGCTTTTCCACCCG